>JAWMRA010000023.1:3138752-3365516 GCA_035584735.1 Pseudotriccus pelzelni | reverse complement strand
GCTCCAAGCCCCATCCAACCTGGCCTTGGACACTTCCAGGGATGGGGCAGCCACAGCTTCTCTGGGCACCCTGTGCCTGGGCCTCCCCACCCTCACAATAAAGAATTTTTTTGTAATATCTAATCTGAACCTGCCCTCTGTCAGCTTGAAGCCATTCCCCTTTGTTCTGTCACTCCACGCTCTTGCAAATGGTCTTTCTCCATGTTTCTTGTCAGGTCCTTCAGGTTACTGGAAGGATGCAGTTAGGTCACCCTGAGGCTTCTCTTCTCCAGGCTGAATAAAATTGATATGGCCTTATCTTCCCTGTCCTCTGTCCTGTGACACAGCCTGTGTAGGCTTCACCCATGAACTGGCACAGAAATTGGCCTTTTCCTTCCCTCCCAAGGGATGCTGTTTGCCTGAAACGCAGTGTTTCCTGGGGTGGTCCTGAACACGGATAAGGGCTGTTTGCACAGAGCCCACACCAAGCACTCAACAAATTCAGGGCTCGTCTAAACCTCAGAAGGATGAGGGATGATCTCAAGGATGAAAAGATGATTGCCTGTGAGCTCAGCTGCTGGCCCTGAGCAGTGCAGCCTCTCAGACCCTGACAGGTCCAACTGTGGTGGATGGGAGCTCACAGACAAGAAGTTATTGACAGTCAGCTGATGAATGGTAACTCATTAAGCTGTGGGAATATTATTGCTTGCAATGCTCTGTCCATACAGCTAATCAATTTTCTAAGTGAATGAAACTGAATTAAGGCCGCCTTAATTTCCAATGAGAATGTCAACACCAGCATTTAGTGAAGTTTGACTAATCCATTTAAAGGCAACTTAGTTTCTCTCAGTAGCTGTATGCAGGTAACTCTTGGACAGGTTCAACACAGCTACCTGAGGATTAACATGCCAAGGCATTTTGCCATTTCTCATTTCTCTGAAAGTGTATTTCACCTCAGCATCTTCTAGAAGCAGCTTCAAGCACCTGCCCTTTAAGTCGATTTTGAAGATTTATTTCAAATCCAGAGGGACTACAGACTTATTTTGTCGTCGTGGTAAATGCTTAATTTTTATCAGTAAAGGGCTGGATGGAAGCACCATGAAAACGAAATTAAAAAAAAAAAGAAAAATAAGGTTTAATGAAGACCAACAGTTGTCATATCAAGTAATCCACGAGAAACATGGGAAAAGCAAAGCACTGGCATAGAGTGCCACACAGAATAAATATCCCACTGAGCCCAGAGACTTGAGAAGACACCCTTGTCTCCTTGGAAGCTGATGGGAATTTTGCCACTGAATTAGTGGAGACAAGTTCACACCCACACTGTCTAAAGGGAATGCTCAGCTGCTGAGGCACACGATGGCAGCCACCCCAGAAAAACAGCAGCCTGCTGCACCATGACAGATGCTGACTCAATCCAAAACCTGTTCTTAGCTCAGTGACTGAGTTTTTGGCATGACTTTGTACCTGCTCTTGTTTTATTTGCCACAGCCTTATGCAGGGTTGGCACAAAACTCGATGAGAAGAATCTTCTAACAAACATGAAATAGAGATCACAGAATAATCAGGACATTGAACAGTGGCAGGACAAGAAGACTGGAAGCAACTGCTAAAGGAAATAAAGATTTATTTCCTGCCCTGAAATATTCAGAAAAACCCCAGCTGATTAGAATTTATTTCATCCCATGAAAAGATACTTTTTTGAAAGGCATCTACTGCGTTCAAAATATTTTGTATAGAGACTTAATAATTTTTTTCTATCTAGTTCCTTTCTAGAAAGGACGCAGTTATGGCACTGCCCTGCATGTTCTGGTAAGCAGAAAACCTGGTTAGGGATAAATAGAACTTTATTGTACTGACTGATATGGGATTCTCAAAACAATATGTGATGTGGCCACTGTCCTATGCCTGACTAATGCCTAAGTTGCCCCTCAAGTTACCTACTCATTCTGCTGGTTTAATATGGATTTGTTTAACAAAAGTATCAGATTATTTTAAATACTGCCCACCCTCCAAAGAGTAATTACAGTAACAAAAGAAGCAATCACCTGAACACAACTGGGTATCTGTTATCTCTTACTGGTCACCCCTGTGGCCCAAATAAACCACTGCAAAGGCCCTAATTAGTTCTAAGCACTTTGATGGTTCATCTCATAATAAAGCCTTTAACCCACAACAACAGACCTGGTGCTCCACAGCGAAGAATTCTTCATACTTGTTAAAGAAACTCGAGTACCCAGGAATGATTCAGTACAAAGAAGCCCAGAGTTCTGAAATCATTCTAAAGCCAATTACACCTTCCGCAGTGGAAGAGAGCACTGTCCTGTGTGGACTGTGACAACTGCAGCCAAGGGCAAAGGAAAGCCTTTCCTGAGAGGAATCCCTTAGCAGATGAGATGTAGTATGAAAGTCTTGTGAGTGCCCTTCCCTTGTTTTTCTCCAAATCAGTCTCCACAGAATCCACTTCAGCAACCTTGTCATCGCTCACTGTGAGATGGGCCAAGAGGTGAACGACTGGTGCTTCGTCCAGGGGGATTGCCAACATACACAAAGACTATTCAAATGACCTCATTAGCTGACAGCCCTACTTCCAAAGACCCTTTCAGATGCTCACAGAAAGACAATTCCTGTTAGGCTGGCATAATTTCCATCTGATATTTTTTTCTTCAAAAGAATTTCGCACAGTTGGCTGAAAGCTTTTCGTGCTTACCTGGGAGGAAGGATCCTGAACACCATAAATCTGGGGCTCAGGAATGTTCTCACTACCTATTAATGTTTATTTTGATTACTGCTCACATGACAAAAGTTATCTAATTCTAGCAAATACCTACAGTATATTTGATACCATGCATGAAATCAGCCTACACCTAACCTAACACAGGCATGAGAAGGAGTCAAATATTACAGAAGAAAAAACTTTGCTTTAAGGTGATGCATTACTTATTGGACTAGGTGTTTCAGCTCCATTCCCTTGCTGTTTTGGATGCTGATGAGCCATCCATCTCTGCACCTCCATAGCCCAAGCCCATCCCTTTCCCAGGGAAGCCAATGCCATTGATTACAGAGAACTGCCTAGTTAGCCACCTATCCATTCTTGATCAGGGAGAGAGACCTGACCATGTGTTATATCCTGATCTCTGGCGTTACAAACAGGCCCTGGTTTGCCTGGAATTAATGGTTACAGACACATCGATCTGGATGTGAGAAAGGTCACACTCCCAAAAGCCAGACACATAAAAGAGAAAAATGGAGATGGAACGGCTGCTGAGCTGCACAGCATCTGTCCAAAACTGCCTGCCTGCATCTAGGGCTGAGATGGGCAGCTAAAATCTGCCTGAGCTACAATATCCTGGTTTGCAACATTCCACCTTTCACAAGGCTCACCGTGGTTACAACAATGCCATGTTTTAATCACAGAGAATGTCACCTTCATATTAAAACGATCCAGACAGTTTTCAGTGCATGTGGTTCAGCAGAGTCCTCTGAGGCTGAAGTGTGTCCATGGTATTAGTCATTGTTTTATGCTGAATGAAGAGAGAAACTAATTCACTGTCCTTTTGTGCTGGGGATAGAATAATGCATGTGATTTTCCACTTTGAAAAGATATTTAATAATCCCATTTAATGTTCAGTTAAACATTTCATTGTTTGCCATGACTAATCCACAGATTTGAAGGGAAAATTCCACTTTAAAGTGTAATGAAGCTTCAGTGTTCCTCCACTTTTGAATTAGTACTACCACAATTCTGAAAATAAGTACCAATTTGTGGAGATATTTTGCAGCATGTGTCCTAACACACTTATCCTAAGTACAGTGAAATAGAGAGTGCTTTGGATAACAAATGCAAATTCAGTCAGACTGGTAAAACCAGAGAAACCTTCTAATTAAATGAATAAACTTATTCTGAAAGATGTTCAATGAAGGATGCAGAATAGGATTATTCTACTCCATCAAGCACCCTTTTGATGTTTAATGAAACTACAACACCAGGTAAATTATGGGTTTGTGTTCACTGCACACTTTTTAATGAGATTATAAAGAAAAATCCAATATATTACAAGTGGGTCAAATAGATTTTTGTATGTCTGTCCGGAAAGACAAAGTCCAAAAAGATCATTTAGAAGTATGCAGCTGACTACCGAGAGAACACTGAAATAAAACACTGTTATTAAAACACAGAAACCACTGAACTGTTGCTATTTGGAATCTGTCATGGACAGTGAATATGCTCACAAGAACATGTAAATATTTATGGGTGCACAGTAATGACCTATAATAACAAATTCAACTACAGCATTTTTAATGGAACACAACTGCACCAGCCATTTTTGATATTTCAAAAACCACTGCAGGCATCAGGATTAAAGGGAAACAGGCACTCAAGCCTCAGTGAACCACACTGCACGGGGTTCCAGCCCTGTTAACATTTCCAAGGAAATGAGCCTTATTATTCAAACCCTTCAATCATGCCAGCTCTTTGTCAATCTGATGTAATTGTGTATGTCACACCTCGGTGTGTGAGGGTGATACCGGTACCAAATGCTTTCTGTTTAACCAGCCCTGCCGCTGTTGCTGCTGACAGCAACCATCAAGCTCCTTTTGACTTCCAGGAGAACATAATCAGGCTGAATGAAAAGTGTTGTGGAAGGTCCCACCTGGAACAACTCATAGCAACAAGCCCCAGGTGTGCTTCTCTGTCTCACCTGCTCACCAACGCATCTCCAAAGGCTGCTGAAACCCACTGAGCTTCCTCAGTCATGTTTGCAGAGATCGCTGCCTTCTCCTCAGCAAAAGTTACACTGGCCTGTTATCCAAAGTGGGTCAGTTTCCCACCTTGGGCTTAAAGCAAACAGGAACATTTCATCACCTCTAATTTTGCCCTAAGGAGGAACCTGCAGCGGAGGAGCCCGAGCCCAGTCGATGTGTGTGGGAGCAGGACCATTTATCTGTCACTTCTGCAAGCCAGGCATTCTGAAGAGAAAGCCTTTAAATCCCGGCCAAATGGGTAAATCACTCCTCCTCCACTTGTCAATGCTTCCTTTTGTGGAAAGACAAGTTGTCTGGGGAAGGCTGGCTGCACGTCTCAGCAGTCTGAGTTGGACATGAACTAACTGGAAACTTCAGTGGAGATGAACTGATGTCACCCATGCTCTGCCAGCCCGGCAGCGGCTCCCAGTCTCTCTGCACCAGGAATCAAAGGACAGCCAGATTAAAAGGAAGGATTTGAGCAGCACAGAATTCACGCTGCAGTTTCTCCCGAGATGATGGTGTTTGATGGCTCCAACTCGTCACACATTCCAGGACCCGCTGGGAGTTGTGACTGGAGACAAACAAACTGACACTCTCAGGCTCAGATTTGTGAAACTGGGGGAAAATCTCAATTCTCTTGTCTCTAAATACTCCAGAGCTAAACCCAAGACTCGTCTGACAGCCCTGTGACACTAATTGAGTGCACGTATTCAGCAGTGAGAATTTTCGTAATTTTTTTTCCCCTTTACTCAGAGACTTCTCGTCAATAACACTCGTTCCAATGCTAGAGAGCATCTACATACAATAAAACCTGCACCTCAGTGAAAAGATTAACACCCTTTTTCACTGAATCAACAGGAAAAATGTGACTACCAGGCTTGGAAATACTGGGAAATAAAGGCTTCTTGTAAAAAGAACAAGATTTTGCTTCAGACTCATCCTCAGCCCACCCTACAGATTCGCTGCTGTCTCTGCAGAAGGACAGCCTGCACAAGACAGGTCTTCACCCTTAGCTCATGTAAAGTAGTGTTATTATTGCACTAAGGAACATGAAACACTGCAGTGATGTCACAAAATACAATATTGCAAATAATTTCAGCTTTGAAATAGAACCCCTTGTTCTGACTCCTTGTTCATAACCCATTAAAAGTTGGTGAGTTTCTCTAGGCTTTGGTTAAGGCATGAAGACCAGTGAAAAGTGAATGAGACTGAGAAGGTGCTCAGGTGTTTTGTCAGAAGGGCTGGATTGAAGCACTCATCCCTGTAGGTCTGGTGCCTTAGGCTCTCCCTGTCAGTCTCAGACTCAGCTGGGGCAGCTGATCCCAGCCCCACCTGCCTGTTCTGTGTCGATGCCGAGCGCTGCCGTCGGCCCGGGAGTGTGTCCGTACATCAGCCTGGCTCACTCTGGGATTTCACACTGCCCTCCACCAGTGCTTTCAGCTGAAACTCCAGGCTGTGAACTGGGGCACTTGAAGTGCTGACACGTCCCATTCTGTCACCCTTCCTACAGGACGCTGATGCTGGAAGGCAGGGAGGTTTCAGGGGAACAGCTGGAGGTGCTCATGTCTTCAGCCACTGCAGCTAAACCTGCCAAATCCCATCTGTCAGAGCACACGGTTTACACATTCAACTTCATGTGTGCGGAACCTTAGGATTACCAAATTACTACTTTAAATACATTGCATTAGCCCGGGTGAGATCGATTAAAGAAGAATGCAAGGAACAACTGGAACATCTGAGCGCTCCAATAAAAACCATAGTTAACACGATTTAGAGAAAATACAGGATGCCTAAACTTTGCACATAATTTAATAATATTCTTCAGGATAAAGGGAAAAACAAAAAGAAGATGTTATCTGCTTGCTTGATAAATGCTTCAAACTTACAGAGGTCTGATCTTCATCTGGTTTAACTCAGAGTGACTTCACTTAAGTCAGAGGAGCCATGAAAGTCAACTGCAGATGAAGAGCTGGCCCTAGTTTGCTATTCACTAATCTTCAGGGAAATCATAAGATTATGGACAGAATACTTTCCTTTTCCAAGATAAGGAAATATAATATCCCTAGACTACCTCTTATCTACCCTCCAATTCAATCTGGAAAGCCTTTTTTCCAAGCTTTCTGTAGAATTTCTGTTCTCTAAGCGTAGCCTTTCCAAGTTTATTGGCATTTTTAATGTGTTAAAGCTGTCATTCCATTTTTGGCCACAGCTCCCTCTTTTTTCTGATTCCTCTCAAAAATCTGAAACCTGTTCTTCTCTTGCTCCTTTCACTCTTCAGTGAAGTTTCTTCCCCCCTTCTGTGGATGGAAATACTGGCTCTAGTTACAATTCCCACGAGTCTCTCCATTGTGTTCCATCATCTGACCTTCTCCTTGCAATGTGTTCCTGTCCACGTTCGTGTGGGACAGAACAAACCAATGTGGCTAAATCGAGATCTCAACAGTATTTGCTTCATGGCAATACTCATCATCATCACACCTAATATGTATTATAAAAGTAAACTGGATTCCAGATAAGCTCAGGCACAGGAATGGAACACGTTCTTCCCATGTTCCTGGTGCTGCAGTGCCATCTAGTGAGATATTTACAATATGACTTAAGTCCATTTTTGCATGAATAAAACAAGTTTATTTTTAAATGTAACACTGAGTATATATACTGCTGCTCTCTACGAGTGTGCAAAATTCCATACAAATCAGATAAAATGAAATTTGTACCCAATGTAGTTTCTTAACAGTGCCCTAAAAGTGTTGTGTTTCCAAGGCACTCGAGTTGCACGTGATTTAACATTCCACTGCACATATAAAACTTGCATCTTTGATAAAGCCAGTCCAAGAAGAAACAAAGGCGCTTTAGTTAATGGTACCCAGCCTGTAGACTAAACATATCCCTTGTATAATCGGTCTCAAAGAGCTGTTTACACTGTTTGCCACACTGATAGAGGGATCTGTAAGGGCCTGTTATTTACCTCAAGTATTTTCTTGAAATCTTAAATCCTGCACAGTTTCTTATTTGTAGAAGATGCTCAAGAATGCCTAGAAAAGTAGCTGAGTTTGAAGCAAGCGGCCGCATATGGGGAATTTTCCATTTAACACTTCCCACTTCTTTCCAGCATTTCTTTCTTTAGGTCTTCCCCTCCTTCAGTAGATCCCACTCTAAGCCACAACTGGCTCAGTGGTGCCCGGGGCTGTGTCCCACCCCGTGGGCGACTCCAGGACTCCTTCCTGAGTGTGAAGAGCTTTTGATGCTACCCGAAAGTACTGAACACCCCTCACAGCCCAGTGGCTCCGTGTCCAGCTCCCCACCAGCCCAGCCTGTCTCCACTCCAGAGAAAAAAAACATTGTCCACCTGCTCTGATTTGGTCCTGGATATCATCAGTCTCCAGTACAAACGGTTTACAAGAGTCAGTGAAATCACACGCAGTGAAATCACAGGCATTTTTTGAAGCTCCATCACTGTGTCATCTTAGTCTGTCTTAAAACTCCCGTAAAAATCGTCACACAATCAAAGTGCTTTCCTTTGTCTTATCCACTTCCATCTCACCTCTACTGTTGCTGCTCTTTATGATGCTGCAAAAAGTCATCCCAGACCTACGAACCTGTTCCTCTGTGTGATGGGCTGTCACAGCTGGAGACAGGCTCTGCCCAAGGGACTGCAAATCACCGATCCAATCCCAGATCAGTTAATGAACATCTTTTCACCGATCTCAGAGGGGTCTGAGCAGGTCTAACAGCAAAGATGTTGTCTATTAAATTGAATTTTCTTTTGGATGATACTTTGGAACTGTTAGCATAGTTCGCATTTCAGTTTCCATTGTTTGCAACCAGACGAACTTAATATTTTACAACAGTTCTACGTACAGATTGGAAATCTGATTGTAGTTACTCCCACTGCTGCCCTATTTCATTCAAGGAAATTGATCCTAAGTTGTTGGATATACTGACATGTCCACATTTGTTACTCCTTTAGCCTGCCTGGAGTACTCTGCAACTTCCAATACCTCATTCTCACCATTAATTAAAATTCTTACAAGGTTAACACACCCAGGAAGGAGGATTGGGGAGCAAGCGTTGTGTAACAGATGAACTCATATAAAATCTCAATGTGATTTAATTAGTTGATAATGGATCATTAATTGCAAAGCTAGTGGAATGAAACACATTGTTGTGGGAACACATAATGGAACTATTGAGAAAGAATAGATTTGTTTTTACTAAGTACTTGTCTGCTAAGAAAACCACCTGTGCAAATAACCAGCTCAAATCAGATGACAAGCAGATTTTTTATTGCACAAGAAAGATTTGGGTTTCCATGACAACACACCTAGGTCAAACCAGCAAATTATATATTTTTCTGCAATAAACATCTCATTGACTCTAAAAGGTTTAACATCCAGGTTTATTATGTGTCTAAAATATATTTATTAGCTAGCCATTATTTAATACGGCAGCTTCTGCCCAGAAATGGCTGTCCAGTGACTGGGGATTCAGCTCCAAGTGTATGGGATCTATCTTAAGCCTTCTGGCATTTTAAACAAATGCTGTAATGCTGTTTGGCTCACAGTAACCTACTGTGAGCTCTGGGGAGAACTAAGCAAACAGTTTAAATGTTATACAAAAGTTTTTATTTAATTGAATTCAAGCATTTATGAAATTATATTAAATTAGGTCATATTCAGAGGTTATCCAGTATTTAACATTTTCACCAGTAATTGCCTGTACATCTAATTTGAAGTTCAATGACATTATTTAAGAAAAAGGTTTTCTTGATCTGAGGGCAAATATGCTTTATTTATAGGCCCTTTCTCAGCCCGAGAATGGAAAGTACAAAATGTGTTACTCATTAAGGCCCACATTGTTACGTGGCTGGATGACTAAATCACTGCTTCCCCAGGGTGCCCACACCAAAAAGCACTGGAGTCAGCGAAAAGGGAAAAATAGGTGTTCTCATTTCCAGGGTTCTGAATCAAAAAAACCCATTAGTAAATCTCCAAAATAACAAGCAGTTTTATTCACCAGAGCTGCCTGGCAGCAGCTCTGAACTCGACCTCTGATCACTCACTCGAGATCTGATGGAATTACACCTCACCTGGAGAAAAAACCTGGCCAAGATGGTCAACTTTGCGTTGACCTGACCAGACCCCTGACTGATGTGCCGCTGTCTCCTGCCTTCTGGGCCGGTTTTGTTTGGTTCTGGGCTGGTTTGGTTTGGTTCTGGCCAACTCTGAGCAAGTGGGGAGTTTTCAAGAGCTCACAGGCACGGCTGTGTCTCAGAGGGCTCTCCTGACACCCCCGCGCTGCTCCTGAGCAGGCACAGCAGCGCTGGCTCTGAGCTGGGCACAGGGTGCAAAAACCAAGGCACAAGGGCTGGGGCTCACATTTGCATCAGCTGTGACCCCGTGCCTTAGAAGTGCTACTACATAAAATACTCCCTCTTCCCCCCCCAAAAATGCTCTGCATCCCACAGGGAGAAGGATGAGCCTCCTCAGTGTCCAGCAAATGTCTCCAGGTCCCTTTTAGCCCGCGGGGAAATGCTGTTTGTCCGAATGTGATCTCTCCAGGCTCCTCCCAGTGACTCCTGAAAGTTTTGGCATGATGGGGAAGCCCTGAAGCTCTCCCAGCTGTCCTGAGAGGGGGCTGAGGAGCACATGTGCTTCTCTGGGCAAGCCACAGCACATCCAGGTACTGCTCATGGATGGATTACAGGGACACGAGGGAGGGCTGAGGCTGCGGGGGGAGAGGGAAACAAAGGAGAACCCTTTAGAAAAAATTGGTTTAATTTACAAACAGTTTGATTACTGTTTCTGGACACAGAAAAACTTATTTTCTTAATGTGATCAGCCCAGGCTACATGGTAGAACACACCTAGTTCTACCTACAGAGATCACAGTGACACTATTGGCATCCTCAATCAGAGACCACTTCTCAAAAGAGTATTTCTTTCACAGAGATTTTCTTCTTGCTTTAGTCTGAACTGAGTTCAACAAAGGGGTAAGACAGAGAGAGGTGCTCCAGCCTTTGTCTGGAGCTCTGAAGAGTATCTGCAGCGTGCACACACCAGGGCCAGCTGATTTCTAGTGTCAGTTCTTTGTGTAAAATGACACACTGGGTTTCTCCCTGCATGATACAAGCTGGATCTAAGGATGAATTAGCACAAAGGAGAATCCCTGCAGCAGCACCGGGTGGGAGAGCAGGGACTGGACTCCAGCCACAGCTCTGGAGTGCCCGGGCTGGGCTGGAACAGCATGAAGGTGCTTAACAGTATTTTATGGTCACTTTGGAAAATAAAGTGTAATAATCATCTTTGAGCCTGCAATTCAAAGGTGGATTGTTGTCTTGTGAGTGAAAATAGGCAGCTGGATCTAACAGCTTTTAATGCATTTATTTTTTTGAAAAGGCTCTCTGAAGATAAGCTGGGTAAGGTCTGCTTCTTTTTCCTAAATTTTCAGCTAAAAGAGATTTAGAAAGACTTTTTCTTGTTTCAGGAAGAGAACATGAATACAAGTCACACCCTCCTGAGACTTCTTTAGGACAAAAACTGAATGCAAAGTCCCTGATAAAAGAAGAAGTATGCTTTACATAATTCTGCTCCCCATAGCCACTACTCCCAAGTGGAGAATCACAAAGTAGAGCTTACAAGGTGAGACTGAGAAAGAAGCAGTGAGAGATGAGGGCTGGTGGAAATCAGGAAAATCTCAGCATGTTTAAATATTAGACATGTTGCTTCCCACCCTCAGAGCACATCTTTTAATCTGAATAGCCCTTGCACCAATGAACGAGAGCAAGTGTGGAAGGAATTTATGAGATTAGCTATGCCCTGCCCATGCCTCCCATCCCACCTACATAAACATTGCACAAACCAACGCAGGGAGCATATTCTGTTTCTCCACCCTCCTGTCTTTTATTAATATCTGTAGCCAATGTGTTAATTACTATTCAAAATAAAGGTTAGACTCAGGGAGCACCGACATGCAAATCATCAGAAGAACCAAAACATGCATATCGGCTTCTAGGACTGAACACCAACTCTTGCGACAACTGACTTGACATTTCTACGTCCCTCTATGTAGTTTTGGGTGTAGCTGGGTGGTTTTTAGGCAGGTCTGAGCTGAAGCATTGACTGCCAGGCTGTCCCTCTCCCCATGCAGAGACCAGGCAGGCACTAGATGGCTCCCGAGTGACAGCCTTGGCTTATTTAGAATTTGAGCTTTCTCACGATATCTTCCCTTCCTGGCTTATAACTTTGTCCAAAATCTCAGCTCCCTCCTCCTCACAGAGCATTTTCTGCAATTCAGCTTTACCTTCCCAGGCACTGTGGAGTTTGCTGTTTCTTGAAGTGGATGGGGAAAAACCGGGGCTCTGCTGCCCTGCTGGCACAGGGATTTAGGAGGAGCTGGCTGGGACTGCCAGAGCTGCCTTCCCACCACAGAGCTGTGGAAAAAGGAAGCATTTCCTCACTTCCACCAAAGTATTCACGAAGACCTGCAGAACTGAGTGAGCTTAGCTGGGAGCCAGCTTAATTGGCACTAATTGGCTTCCCTTGGCTGGCCGTGTCTCTTTGGAAGTGATTTTCCTGTTACTTTTCATGGGGAAGTCCTTCTGGTCCTTCTGAGAATGTGGCAACAATGTCAGCATTTCAGGAGGCAAACAGCCACCATCAAAATCACGTTTTTCAAAAAAAACCCCAGACTGTTTAAGCAACTGACTGCTCTTGAAATCTTCTCCCTGTTGAGACGTGGTGATCACACAGAAGTACAACTGCTGACAGCAGCACAGCTCTCTGAGTTCTGCAGAAAAGCTGCAGATTGAGAGATTTAGTAGCCTTCCTCCAGTAAACAGAAATAAACAGAAACCTAATTTCCTCCCTGTGAAAGCAGACAGAGGAGCACACTTTCCAAACACAGCACGCACTTACGATCCCAAGGTAAAGCTTTCCATCTGGGGATCGTGTCATGGAAAACTAGGTCAGTTTGCCTGTCACTGGATCTGTGTTCAGTGGCTTGGACACGGACACTTGTAATGTGGAAATGTGGGAGAGTCCAAGCTCTATAATGGCAGGTTTCAGACGTAAGTAAAACTGTCTGAGATTACAATACTGGGAACACTGAAGTTTCTGGCCCATCTCCTGAGGGCTGTGAGACAAGGGCTGGCCCTGGGAGCTCTCCTGCTCCTGGAGAAGGGCTGCTCCTGCTGCTGAAGCTCGGGACATCACCGGTGTTATCCAAGTGGCTATTCCCTACTCCCACTCCTGTTTCTCCTGGAAGGAAAGATGCACGTGTGGGCAGAGGGGGCCTGGGGATGGGCTGGCAGCAGCACTGCAGGATACTGGCATGAGCTGCTCTGCTCATCTCTGCTATCAGGAATTACCTTGTGCAATTTCACTGCTGTCTGTGTGAGGAGAAGTGTATTCCTGCAGTCTCCTGCAAGTACAACCAGAACTAAATTCTTTCTGGATATGTGGCTAGGGTCTACTTAAAGCTGCCTTAATAGCCTTGAAACCCTTTGCTGAGATGTGACCTACTGACCCATCCAATGTGCCCAGCTGGACTGTTCAGAAAGAACAAAGCCCCAAACTGAGGCCATTACCAGCAATCATCTGTGGAATTACCATCAGCATAAACGTCATGTGGAGGCACAGCACAGAAAATCTCAATTTCCATCGAGTCCTTCACTTTCCCATTCCCTGTTAGTGAAACACTTCACAGAACCACAGCAGAGAAGCTGGAATAAAGAAGGATAGCAGCTCCTTGTGCACAATAAACTGATTTTCTCAGGCCCATCTTCCACATTAGATTAGGCAATGCCAACATTTAAAAATGTGAACCACTTGCATTTTGAGGGATGAGACAAAGTAAAATCTTGCTGTGCTGCACATGAAACTTCTAAAAGCATGGCTCGGTATCCGATCACACGCTAGCAGCCTTCCAAACTCAGACAGGAAACACCTGGACTTCTGTGGTCAAACATCACTGCGAGTGCACTGTACATTTTGGAACAGATCATTTCGAATTGTTAATAAATATTCATCTTATTGCAGTAAAACACTGTGTGTCCACTGCTATAAACACTGGTGGAGCTAAATTAAATATGTGCAATGTTAGTCATCTTTTTTCCCTCATTTTAAAAAAAAAAGGAATACTTGCCTTCCCCTCCAAGAACATCTAAAGTTTTAAAACCTTAAAACCCCGGAGATAGTTCTATCGGATACACAATTTAAATATCTCCGTTTCTGTTGTATTTATTCTTTGTTAACACATTCTCCCATCTTTTCTAAAGGGCTCATTATAAAGCTGACTAAAATGAAGTCTTTGTTTCCTTTCCTGGGAAAAGCCTTGCACCTTGGCAAACACAGCCCTGTAGGCTCGCACAGGAGTTCACTGTCACTCCCCTCCTGGTCTCAATTTGAAAAGCAAATCTAGAGATGTCCCTAATTATGCAACAGCCAAAGGGCAAAATGCAAATTGTATACAAATCCTCAGACCTTCCCTCAAGAAACCTCACAAAATGTGCATCTCTAGTTTTGCTGTATCGGTCTAACTTATATCTGTGATAATGAGCTCCAGAATCATGCCCTGAACTGAGATTTTCCTACTTTTAGAAAATCAGCCCTGAACGGAAGGAAGACCTAAACTTTCTGCTCCTGAAAGGAGATGCGGCTGCAGGAGACACAGCTGACAGATGATCCAGGTTGGACTCGGTTCCAAATCACAGCACAGATCTCCTCAAGGTCATGATAAACAGATCTTGCATGCTTCCATATGCTTATACAAAAGGTTCATCCTTTACTAATAATTTGCTCAGATTTTGGGGCTATTTCCACCTTTCTCTTGCCTAACTATCTTTTTTTAAAGCCTGCTTGTTAATACTGTATTTCTCTGTCCTGACAGCTTGCCTTGTTTAGGTTTAACATAAGCATTCACCAATTTTCTACTAAAATATATTGCCCGCGGAAAATTAATATATTTTTCTGTCTTTCCTCAAAGCATTTTAATACTCAGGAAAACAAGATATCATAAATCTAAGGAAAGAAAAGCTGCTTTCAATTGAGCAGAAAAAAAAAAAGGCAAAGTCTGTTGTGCATGTGTGTCAACAGCTTTCAAAGCTGCGAGCGGAGAATAAAAAGCAATCACAAAAATCCTACTGCTCACAGAAAAAAATTTCCCTTGGTGAGAACTCCACCAAGCACTGAAGCAGCCTTAAAACTTGGCTTATTGTGTCTGTCTCTAGCTCTACAAAGAAGCCTACTTGTTTCTATTTTCTGAACGTGTTGAAAACTAGAACATGGCAGCTGTAATTCTGCTGCAGAGCTCCCCCAAACAAACACCAAAACAAGCCTGGCCACCTGTTTTGAGTAGACTTCAGCTGTGGAAAATGCCTCTCCAAAGGGAAAGTGTTGGGGAATATTTATGAGAGCCTGAAAACAAGTGGGTTCTAGCTGAGAATTTCCTCTATGCACATCACTGCGTTATTTATTAAATATCTGTTGCTTTGTCCCTTCTGCCCCGGGGAGGCTGTTCCTTTGTGCAATCATCAGCACTGGGAAGAGGAGTTTTTCTTTACAGTGAGCTGCATGATGTAGGTAGAAGAGACATTTCAGGTTCAGCAGTTCCTGCTGTCCTATGGGATGGCAGAAGGAGATGCTGGACCTCCTCCAGACCTTCTCTGGACCTCCTCCAGGGCCAGTGGCACCCGAGCAGGGCACCCATCAGCTGCATGACAGCTCTGTGCAGAGCCTGATGGTGGGTGGGCAGAGCATGCTGAGGGGGGGACAGGAGCCCATCCCTGAGCATCAGCTCTTCCCAAGCTGGTCCTTGCCTGGACACCTGAGGAGTATTAATTAGCCTGACCCAGGTAACCAATAGAGATTCCTTCCTCTGTATTTGTCTCCAGAGGGAATGAATGGCATCTGGAATACTCAGCACTTTGGAGAGACACAGGCACTGCTCACTGACTCTTTTTAAACACCCTATGGAGTATTCCCTGTATCCTACTGCAGTCACAATATCCAATAATAAGATAAACAGGTGAAACTGTAGATGCAAATGGTCTTCTTTCCTCATGGCATTCACTGCAGTGATTTTTTTTTAAGTGTGCCTTTACAGTGCTGTGGTCAAATGATGCCACAATCCCCCTCGTGCCTGGCTCCATCAGTGGACATCGCCTGAGGAAAGCCATGGAGCTGCTCCTCACTGCTGCTGCTCCCAGCACCCTCCCAGCTATTGCCACATTCAATTTCCTGTCTCCTGTTGACACAAATAAGCTTGCAAAATTGCAGAATTCTGGAAGGCCATTGTGCTCCACAGATATTAATATTTCCATAAGCAATCAGGCAGTCTGGGGTTTAAAGGACACAGAAAACAAACACTGCGTGAGACGCCCAAAGTGTTCAAATAAATAAATCCTTATAATGAGTGGTTCAAGAGCTTGAAAAGGCCCATGTAAAACATTCTCTGCAAGTCTGTAAAGTTCTGTTTAGCAGCATTGTCTACAAAACAGTAGGGCTGAGTAACAAACCCAGATACTCAGCTTGAAGATGGACAGAGAAAGGTGGAAGGGTGTCCTCAGGGACTGAGATGCTGCTCTCTCAACCATCAAAACTGAAGTAATTTTCATGTAAAAAATAGATCATAGATCATCTGACATGAAGACTGTTTTTGCTAAACAGTAGCTAAGCAAAGCTTTTTTTTTTTTTTTTTTTGGCTGACCATGGCCACTGTGATGGAAATGAAATGGATGGGATGAGAGATTAGCTCATCCACCTCGAACAGATTTAATAATCCTCATTATCTTTCTTTTTTTTTTTTTTCCCCCAGCAACTCCCTCCTCTAACTAGTAAAGAAGGGGAAGCTCTCATCAATACCAGACCACCTCAGCATCATTCCCTGGAATACCCAGCTGACTGTCTCCACTGCTGGATATTCTTATTTTTCCTCTGCTGTCTAGAGCTGCTGCCAGGGCTCGGGGGTGACTTCACCGCAGACATTCACGCAGAGACCAAACTTTTCCCCTGCAACACTCAAAACACTCATGGTCTCACTTGGTATCTAGAGACCTTTCATTTTAGAATTTATTCCAGCTGGACTGCAGAGCTGGGCTGAGATTTCCTCGCTGGCCTTGCTGAGGAAAAGCTCAGACTATTCACGGCCTCTCCCGCTCCTCATGAATGGCTTGTTTGTACGGGTGGTTTTGCCACCAGGCTTGGGACTATGAACACTCTCACTGTTACTGTTTAACTACAGTAAATCAGTTAAAGACTAACTGTGGTGTTCCGGAGAAATATTTTATTTCATGCAACGAGACTGGCCCACAGTCATGGATCCGACTTCCAGACTGGAAAGACTATAAAGAACAATGATTCTGAACTTCGCTGCATAGCTTTCAGTGCCTTAAACACACACACAGTAAGGAGGAGGAGGACTTTGTGCTTCAGAGAGCTCAGATGTGAATACATCTGCCTTTTCAGACGCTGTACTGGCTCAGAAAATAGTCTACTGGGTCTAAAAAAATCAGCAAATAGGTGTAATTATGAAGGTATTCGTAATGAAAGATTTCACTGTGCATTTCTCTAGCGAGCCAAGGAGCTAAAAGCAGACGTTATTATGATAACTCCTAAGTGACCGGTTCAAACAGGGCAAACACGGATGTTGGGTAAATGCCTTTCCAAGAACCTCTCCAGATTCTAAACTACGGCATTTTCATTTTTCCAGAAGCCTCTCAAGTACGACCATGTGGATTTCCAATGGCAGAAACATCCTGCTCACAGCTGATGTTTTGTCAAGCTGTTTTCTTCCCCAAGCCAAGCCAGGAGAAAACACATAAATATTCTTCCAAGCAGGTCACTAATTTCCCAGCTGACATGCATTTTGAATTCCACTATTTTCACTCTATTTCCCCCCCCCCACACACAGAGTCCATATTGTTAGAGGGAAAGCAGTTGATATGAGAACACTGGCCTGGCACAGCTTAAATTCTTCTACCAAATCTCAAGTGTGGGTACTCTTTTCATTGGAGATTGGAATATTTTTATTTAGTGTACA
Organism: Pseudotriccus pelzelni; assembly: GCA_035584735.1. Taxonomy (NCBI): domain Eukaryota; kingdom Metazoa; phylum Chordata; class Aves; order Passeriformes; family Tyrannidae; genus Pseudotriccus; species Pseudotriccus pelzelni. The sequence goes on along the minus strand of JAWMRA010000023.1, from coordinate 3,347,751 downwards.
GCTGTCAGGAAAAGATTAAACTGAGCAAAATGAGGTAGTTTAGTCTGAAAATTGGAGGTTGGCACCAATTAACTCTGTTGTTTTCTTTCTTAAACTGATTTAAAAGTATTTCATAGAGACTTTTTCCATACAGAGAAACCCTTAAACTCTCTATCATTTTGACAGCCAATGCCTTCTGCAACCAAACTGGCCAGCTTTAGGATGCAGAGAGGATGGTAAGTCTGTTTTGCAGTATTCACCATCTGAATAGGGACTAATCCCACTAAAACATGCAGCCATGAACCAGTGAGGGACGAAAATCAACTCAACTGATAGGTAGGATGTAAGAAAAAAAGGAAAACCCTTGATGCAAAATATGAGAGAAAATGAGTTTTAAATCCCCATGTGAACAGAAAAACTGCTGACATCTGAAGCATGATTTAGTACTACACCAGGTGTTGATGTGTTTTGTGTTTTCAGAAAAGCATATGACAGTTTTGTATAGGATTTTTGCTTTAATTATCAGTGTGTGAAAACAGCATTAAGGGGGTGATCACAGTAAGTCTGAAGCTTTGCTCTGATTAACAAATTAGCCAGTTCTAAACAGATCAAGTAACAGTCAGAAAAGCTGATGACCCTTGAAAGCAGGCTTAAACTTTCATTGGGCCACTTATTACAGCCCACTTGCTTTGGCTGCAAACTTTATCAGGTGTGCCCCCTTGGACCAGAAAATCTCTTTATTAAAAATGAAAGAGCGCTCGGTTTTCACTGGTTGCTTTGAAGTAACAGCAGTTATTCCAAGTAAGAGGGATTTTCAGGACCTAAAGAGTCTGTATTTAAAAAGAGATTGCTTATACTGGCATGCTCCAATTTAATTAACTCAGATTTATAAGCAGAAGACATCTCTTAGTTGCATTTGTAATAGGAAATATAAAATGTAAAAAAAAAAAGTTATAATCAAATGGAATTTATAGAAACGGGACAGTATTTTAAAAGTCAGCACATCAGAAAATATGATGTTGTTGAATTCTGAATAATTCCTTTTTCATATTCGGGCAGACCCCGTTGGAAAGCTTTTGCCAACTGCTGCACGTTGTGACATTCATAGGAGGATTTTCCTGGACTCCAATGGATGCTGAGTTGGGAAGGGGCACACTGAATAACTAAGCTTTTTCTTTTTATCTCTTTGGTTCCTCAGATTTTAAAGGGTTAAATACTTCAGCTGCTCTTCAGTCTTTAGAGGTGCTATTTGTCAGGAAGAGAAATGATTTCTCTGCTGGAGTAAGTCAGCAGAGCTGAGGACATGTCTAGTGGATTTACTTGGTCAGTGATGGTGTTCTACACACATTTAAATGCTGGATAAATTAGGTGGGATCTCACAAGCTGGGTCACTGCATTGCCTTGCAGTTCAGCATTAATAAGGTATCTAACAAGCCATGTCAATGATGCCATTTATGAAAAACTCTATTTATGAAAAATTCTTTTTTTTGGGCACAGAGTGGGACTAGAACAGTACAGCGAGTGACTGAATTTACAGCTGTTGCAGAGATTTCTGATCATTACCTATCTCATCCATTCGAGATTCCCCGTCGAAATGACATTCCTCTTCCGAAACTACACTACCATATGCTACAGTATTAAGTCATGAAAGTGGTTTCAATATTAACATGCAGCTCAGAATTGCTGCTTGGAGAAAATGCAGGTCCTGACCTTGCAGGTACTTCTGCACGAGTAACTTTGTAAAGGAATGTATTGCCCAAAGAGCTCTGGGAATCCAGAATGCCTTTCTCTAAGGTTTAGAGAGTGGTTTGTCAATAAATATTTTCACTGGGGAAGGGTGACATCTGACAGAGGAACCAGATTTGAAGCTGAAAGCAGACCCAGAGTTCATCTCTGTAGGACACACATCACAGAATGCACCCTGTGATGGGCAACCAACTCAGTGAGATCTCAGTTTATTCAGGAGTGATGTTTAGAGATCAGAGTCCAGAACATATTTTTTCAATCTCCAGGTTTCAAGCTGCTACAGAATTTCACTTCCAAAGTATGATCTAGTCTAGCTTGGGAATTTCCATGTGAAGACCGTTAGTGCATCTGGTTTGATTTGTTTCTAATCAACCACTGTGGATTTTAAAAATGTATTCCCTTGGAAAGTTTAACTGATATTTTCAAGGAAAACAATAAAGAAAATTCAGCTTTGACATGCACATTTTTTTTGCTTACACAACAAAAACTTTTGCTTTCAAGCCTGTGGTGTTCCAGAGGCGCTGGGGAACAGAACTACTTTTTCATGCCAAAGTATGCACTTCTGCTGTAAGTAGATTATTTAAAGAAACCTGTCCTGTTAAATTAAAATCCTCGGTGCACCAGTTCATAAATGAACACTGTCAGTTATCAAATTAAAAAAAAAAGGCAGAATTAATCAACAAAAGAGTTATTGATCTATGCATTTTTATCAGCTACTGAAATTACCATTGGGAATCTGAATTTTCTGTCAGTCACATCTGTGCCTCAGCAGGTACAAGACTCAAGGAGCCCCCTGGGGTGCCAAACTGAGGTTCTGCAGGCAACTGCTGACCCTTCACCCTAAGTCTGTGCCCCTGTGGATTCTCTGCCACTTTTTGCCTGTGTTTTCACTTGGCTTCAGCCTCAGTTTGCTGGTTTCCTGCCCTGTGTCGTGTTCCAATTCCCATTTTTGCCTGGATATTTATCTTTCTCCTGGTTGCCCTCCAGTCTCAGTTGAGTGCTGTAATTAATGGGTTTGATATCTATCTTACTTCATCCTTACCACTTTCTGGATCACTGAAATACAGCCCTTGGGAATATTTACCCACTTCCCCACCCTTTGGTTGATGCCTGGCTGCAGAACATGCACTGCTCAGTAGAACTGCCATTCTTTCTACGTACAATAAGGAATAACTAGGGATATCTCAAAAAAAATAGTGTTTCACAGCACCCTCTTATACATTATACATATGAGATCAGTAAGAAGGCCTTTAATTCGTCTTCCTGGGCACCTTTTCAGACCATTTTTTTTAGTCAGCCACACTAGACCAGCTTTATCCAGGAGGCTGAAATTATCCACACTGGATATCTGCTCCACATTTAGTTTTGTGGAAAAAAGTTCCAGGAGGGAAAAAAAAAAAAAAGGCTCATGTGTTTCTGAGGACGAATATTGGGGAAAATATGCTGTTTTGCACAGAGTGAGTAGCAGGACATCAAACCCACTCCTTCCCACACGGGCTGTGGTGGCACATCGCTTTGGCAGGTGAGGTTACCTGTGCCTGTGGCTGGCTGGGAGCTCCCTGCTTCCCTCTCCCACCTGGAAACAGGAGACAAGGGGCTGGGATGGATGAAGAAGTAAGAAGCAGCCCGGCTAAAACCACAGGGCAGCAGCAAAACCTGGGTTTTGCAGTGGCAAGTTGTGCCTCTGTGGGCCTGGGACACACCGGGGAAGGAGATTTAAACTACGGGGTCCAGTGCCAGGGAAAAGGAGCCAGAGGGACACAGAGAATGGCAGGATCATTAAAGTCGGGAAAGGCCTCCAAGGGCACGACGATGGGAGAGTTCTGGGGGAAATATGGTCTGTTTTTCAGAACAGTCAAGCACTGCTGTGTGCTGCAGATCACTCAAAATGAGCCTTTTGCAGGTGGCCACAAGCTGGACATTGCCCAGAGTGTCAACGCCAGAGTGAGGCCCCTCATCTGGCTGATCTGCTGGAGTGCTGCCACCCCACAGCCTCACACCACTGCAGTGTCCCTTCTCTAAACCTCCAAAGTGATGATGTAACTAAATACTCAAACAGATCCAGTCTAAGGCTTACAGCACGTCAAATCTGGCCTGTCACCCACCACGGGATTACTTTTTTCCCCGTACTTCAGGTTTCTACCTCTTAATATCTCGCTTTGCAGTCGGGAAGATTAATTAATGTTTGGGGAAAAGCCACAAAAGGGGAGAACTTTGGCAAAATTAGCAATTCTGTCCCTGCAGAGCAGCTCAGCCCGTGCCAGTGAGTCAGTCGTGTGAAACAGCCACTGAACGGTCTGGGGAACGCAAAAGTCCTGCAAAGCTGCTCGTCCCAGCCGGGCTGGTCCTTGTAGTTTAAGGCTCCTCTTGGTTAATCCCTCCAATGGCCCAGTGGCTGCTTTCATGAACTCTGGGAAGATTAAAGCTGCCTGGTATTTTTTTTCTTTTCCCCTCCAGAATGTCACGAAAAACTGCCAGAGCACCTAAAAATGCATTTGAAACAGTAACAGAAGGATACGGACACTGGAGTTTCATGGCTTCCAGATAAGTTTAGAGTGATTATTTAACACAAATTATCCAGAGCATTAGGACAATATTGATTATATCTCCATTGTAGTTGGAGTAATGCTACAAAGCTTGGGGGAAAAGGCAAGTCTGACATTCAAAGCTTTTCTTCTCCTCAGCCAAGCTGTTTAGTTCCCTAAGGAAAGCTGGCATGCCTAAACAGATTATAAGGGAGTATCTGACACTTTTACTATTGTCTTTTCAGGAAGAAGCTGATATTCAACATGAAACAACACTTTGCCCTTCAAACTCTGAAAACCTTAGTGTTAACTGTGACAGTTATAATTCCAACCTCAGCAGTGAAAGTCACACTGACGTGTTAAAGGGTGAAATCATGAAGAGCTGGAAGGCAAGTGTGTCAATCCACGTTCAGCTCTTCTGAATGCTTAGGTGCTTGGGCATCTGGATTTCATTAGGCAGCAGGATCTTCACTGGGGGCTGTGGAGCTCAGGTTTGCACCATTTCAGGTATTTTTGTATCTAAAATGGGATTTGGCTGTGGCTGTGATATTATTCCCTCTCATCTGAAGAGTACCCCAATGTTTTCTGTGCTGTGACTCCTCTCTGTGACAGCATTCCTCATGAATTGGGGTTTTTCTGCTTTAAACATATGTCATTTTGGGTAATCTTTTTTTCTTTGCAGAACAACATGTTCTTTGTGTCACCATTTCTTATGATGACCAAGAACCAGTGGACGTTATTCTCGTATTTCAATTCTTTAGATAATCCAAACACTTTCTGCTTCTAAACTTGAGGTTAAAAGTAACCATAGGAAAAACAGGTTGTTGAACTTTCCATTCTTTGAAGTCCTCCCTCTGCTTCCATATTGCTTCAGCCAGTGGGACAGGGTAAGTCAGGAGTACAAATCAAGATGTGTGATTATCTGCTTAATTTCAAAATAACGGTCTCTGTACTTTCTAGCTGATGTTTCTTAGTCCTTACACAGTGTGTCTTCTACTGTGGGGGTCCTGGGCATGGGGGAACCGGGAACAGCCTTGGAATCTGCATCCCACACTGTTACTGCCGTTTTGATGGGAGCTTGGAAATTTTACAACTTGCTTATTCATCCTTATTTGTAAATGGTCCAGAGAAATCAGCCAACTTCTTACCCACACATTGGCCATTCTTCTGAAAAGTGTGAACACATGACAGCATTTTTTCCATCTTAATAGAAAATGTCTTTCTCAATGTAAATATTTGTGGATGAACTGCACTCCTCATTTTCTACACTAGCAGCTTTTTCTTCTTCAAAGCACAACTTGAAGTATTTATAACTTTGAGCTGATTACAAATAGCACATTTTTTTTTAGTTCTATGGAAATTTTCTCACTACCAGTCAACTTCTTTTACCACTTGTACTCCACTAATACACTTACTAATGGTCTAAATAACTAGGAATGAAGAATTCATAGGTATGCAGAACAGATTAATGCAATTAGAGGATAAACTAATGCTGCTTTTCATACTTAAATCTCTGATTAGTTCTTCTAGCAAAACTGTATGGCAAGGCAATCTGATCCACATCTTGCCTGTTCAGAATTGTTTATGGTACATGATTAGACTTCAATAAGACGAAGATGTGAATTTATATTTTCTTTTGCACCCAGGCAAGGCCACAAGTAAATATTATATGACTTCAGAGGAATTCAGTATATAACAAAGAGGATCAAAAATCCAGCCAATTGACTAGGCAAATAAATAGTATCCATAACTCCATAGATCTTTAATTAGAATAAGAAAGTAAACAGTTGTGGTGGCGTGACCCTGGATGGATGCCAGGTGCCACCAAAGCTGCTCCATCATTGCCCTCCTGAGCTGGGAGGGGAGAGGAGATACAACAAAAGGCTCGTGGGGTGTGATAGGGGCAGGGAGAGACCTCTCTCCAGGGACTCAAGGGCAGTACAGACACCACTGGGGACATCAGTTTAATCTATCGCCGATCAAATCAGAGTTGGATGATGAGAATTAAAAACTGAATCTTCTAATACCTTCCCCTGCTCCAGTGTGGGACCCTTCCCATGGGGTGCAGTCCTTTGGGAACAGACTGTTCCAGGCTGGGTCCTTCAATAAGGTGCAGTTCTTCCCCTTCTTAAATATGTTATCCCAGAGGTGTTCCCACTGCTGCTGAGGGGCCTGGCCTCGGCCAGCAGTTGGTTTGTCTTGGAGCTGCTGGCACTGGCTCCACTGGACATTGGGGAAGCTTCTGGCAGCTTCTCACAGAAGCCACCCCTGTAGCCCTCCACCACCCAAACCTGGCCACCCAATGCAACAGTCAAGCAGCTTTCAAACAACTAAGTCATGTGAGAGATGAGGAATCTCTCTAAATTTACTTGTAATGAAAAGATGAAAAGAAATTTGAATAATAGGGCACAATCTTCTGGTGTTCTTTTCCACTGAACACAAAAAGCCATGATTTACATTAACTACAAACCTAACCCATCATTTTTCTAGCTGACCATATTTCTTCCAGCACGCAGATGAGCTGATGACAGCTGCTCAAGGCCTTCCCATAAATGACATTCCTCAGCATTTTACTAACTGAACTGCTACAGCATTTCATGTGCATGAATTAATCTCTGTAAATTAATGTTATGGCTATGCTCATTTACTGTTACTTACGTGCACATATATTCCATGACTACTTGTTAAGGAATAAGGTTCACATTTTCTATATAAATACACAGTCTTTATGTCTCTCCTGACTTACTCTCATTAGCTATATACTAAATGATGTTAGACATGAGACTGAGTTAGTATGTTGACTCTGGAATGCAGCAGTTACACGTGGTCGACTGGGCTCTTTGCTAAGGTTTATAGTGTACTTTTGTAGTTCATAATGCAGCCAATCTTCACAATATAACACCCCTGCTAATAAAAATAAAATTGTTACGTAAGGCCACTACTAAATAATGAAACCACTACTGTGCTTCATTTACCTATTAAATTCTGTGTAGCAGTAAATGCTGTTATAGAGTTTGTTATTAATGTGAGTAACCTCAAGATTGCTGCCAACGCTGCAAACACAGTATTTCTATGCAGATGTTGAAAACAAATAATACAACGCTTTGCAACTTACTCGTTATTACAAAATCAGGGTCAGGTTCCCAGTAACTGTATGAGATTCCCAGTCATGTTACGGACTGCACTGGACAGGATGCTGAGCCCACTTGCCAAATCATCCCAGGTGTCTGTTCCACAGGATTTCAGCTTGTTATGTTGCTGTTTGTTTCTGGATTGACTCAGCTAAGCAATTTATGTTCACCTTTTGAGTAGAATCATAGAGTTACAGAATGGTTTGGGTTGGAAAGGACATTAAAGATCCTCCATTTCCACCCCCTGCCATGGGCAGGGACATCTTCCACCATCCCAGGTTGCTCCAAGCACCGTCCAAACCTGGCCTTGGGCGCTTCCAGGGGTGGGGCAGCCACAAACACATGAGTGTGCATGAAACGCAAGGAAGCATCATGATTGTGAAGATTTATTTTCTAACTTTCACTTATTTCCATTAAGTGGGAGCCCAAAACAAGATGCTGGAGGGGCTGTCAGTCCTCCTGAAAACTGTGAAGATGCTGTTACAGACTGGGGACTGCCCACTCACAGAACACAACCCTTTCATGCCCCAGACTGAATGGATGATGGATAACACACAGGTTTTTGTTATAACAAAAAAATATGTAACTGTACCACGGAATTATTATCCACCTTGATAATTAAGGAACTCTGAAATAAAACTCCGTAAATAACTAAAAGAAAACACGGCAGCTTCAACAAAGTTCTGCCTTAACAAATCTTCACTGTGACCTCAGGATTCAATTTTAACAAGTTGGTTTTAATCCTGTTAGTTTAAGATCAAAGAAAAAGATTCATTGGCAAGGTTAAATGGAGCAACACTGAAGGATTTAGAAAAATAAGGCCAATACCCACACTAGTCCTTCTGTCCTAATTAAGTTTATATTTTTTCTAAGTATTGCTGGCAGGAATTAATACTTAGAGACCTAAGCCAAAGTAGCTCATTTTAACACGAGGACATTTTTTCACTTACTCTGACTGTAGTTTAAGTTTTCCATTTTGAAGTATTTAGCTTAATTTCCTACTTGAGAAAGTAAAGCTCTTCTCAGCAACTCTTCAAGTAACTACTATTTTCTCTTTACATGGCTGAGTCCACATTGCTGGGCTTGACAATAACCTGTTCTGGTCTTTCTGACAGTTCCCTCTGGTAAAGGCACTGACAAAACCGTGGTGCAACTATCTCCTCAAAACCATGTTTGTTTGTGCTCCTGCAGCTGCTCCATCGAGGTAAAAAAATGGTGAGAAAAATTCATCCTGAACGTCAGTGGTCACTGCTGTGTAGCTACAGGCAAGTAAATTCTGACACGCCACAATGCACATTTTGCTCTTCACTACTTCTCCCCCAAAAATGAGCTCATGATGGTCCAGTTCTCACTGGACTCTCATTTTATTCACTGGTCTGAAAAAATGCTACAGGATTTTGATTGCCTCCATGATCACCATAAGCTGAAGGATAGTTTCCATTCTTGAGTGAGTTTCCTTGGCTCCTATACAGTGTGGTACATGATGCCAGAGTGTCCTAAGACAAAATGGAGAGGCCATGACATGGTGGTAAAATAGCCAATGTTGTCATGTCAGCTCTTTGTGGCCTTCCTGGAAACCAGGAGACAAACAGTTAACTCAGGCCATCCATTCCGGCATCTGTATGTGTACATGTAATGTACAAACTTAATTAAAAACAATTGGAACTGCTGAAGTGTAACATTACTGAGAAAAACATGTATTTTTTCATGACTTCAAAACGAAAATGTGCCTTTTGACTTGTTATGGAAGCCTTGCTTGCCAGACACTTCTAAATAAAGCCCAGGAGACTGGATTTACATCTTCTCTCTCTTAACCCTTCTCTTAATCACTTCCCTCTAATTCTACTTTTTTTCAATGTGTGTGGCTTGAGCAAAGCCTCTTCTCTGTAATTGTCTTCTAAATTGGCAAAAGGACAGTGCAGGGTGTGACCCTCCTCCAGTTTCTGTGCAGTTGTATCCTCCTGGGCCCCATTCTCCTAAGAGCTCCCCCACATCTCTGTTAAGTAGCCAAGATTATACAAAGCAGTCAGATTCCTGTTACACATCTGTGCCTTCCTACAGCAACTGGAGCCATAAAATGAGTTGTCATCGTGGTATTTGATAATATTCTGAGCCAGAGGGACCGTATTTTCGCATCTGGGAGTGAGGGGGTTCCCTCTTTCAGGTGCAGAGGATGGTGTATCTCACTGCACTACAACAGCAGGAGTGGTGAGAGATGCAGCCGAGGATTTCAGAGGAGCAGAAAAAGAAGGAAAGTGTTCCTCAAAATGTTTCTCTTTGTCAGGGGTTAATTCATTTACTGGGTATTTTGCAGCCACTGGTAAGATTTCCCTGAGTGAAGGTGACTCCCCATTCTCTGCTCATTGTGCCCAGGATGAGCTGCCCAGGGTTAGGGATGAGAGTGCTGCTCCCAGGCAGTCCCAGTTCGTACACCCAGCAACGACAAGCCCAAACAACAGTCAAATACTGTGTTTTTGAAGACCAATTTTGTAGCAAAAACATCCATTGCATTTAAGTCTGACGTTACTGCTCTTGCCTGAATTCTCTCCTGTTTCTAAACCCCGATGCTTTCGCCACCCAATATTCAGTGTGAGCTGGGCTGACAGCTTTTGGCTGGTTCTTTAATAACTACCATCCCCTGGCACACTCTGACTTCTTTAATAAAAACCATCCCTTGGCACACATACCAGAGATGCAAACCAGTTTTATTAAATTCAGAGGGGGCACAAACTGTCAAAATTATTTTCTTACTAATAAAAGACAACTGTTTACATTTATTTACACTACTCTGAGTTCAAACTCTATATGTGATTGGCTATTCTGCAATACCTCCCACACCAGTTTTTGTGGGTTTTCAGAACAGGATTTTCTTACCAAACATAGCATTTTCATACATTCTGACTGCTCCTAACTGCACTGTCCTAATGAGATGCAGCAGCTGCCCATTTTACAGCCCTGGTTCCAGCACCACTCCTGCCCTGGGGCGAGGTGTGGGTGTGTCACCTCCACCTCCCAGCAGGGCTGGGTCACCTCGGTACAAACCCAGCAGTGCTGTGAGCTCAAGCTGCTCCCTCACCTGGACCATGCCCCATTTCTGTCTCCTGATAATCCAATTTATCACCTGAGTGACTGAAATGAACTGCCAGCAGAAGGGTGCCAGCACGAGCCGTGCCCTGCAGCTGATCCTGACCACTTGGCACTGGTTCTCTGACCCTCCAAAGAAGAAATACCCATTACTTATCCCCAAAATCGTTCAGTTTCTGTTCCTCTTCCACAACCATCAGCCAAGAGGCAAGTTGCTGGGTTTAACTGCACTTTAACTGGGTAAGTTTTACTGGAGTAATTTAGTGTACTGAACTAACACAACCATACTTGTGGCTGCCTTAGTTGTGTGGGCTGTGTAAATCTGTGCAGGTGACCTAAAAGTAAATCTAAATGATGATGAATCTAGGCCCTTGGCTATTTAATTTTCTTCATGGCATCATAACGGCAACAACAAAAGCTTACAGCCTTCAGGCTGCTCAATGCAACTTAGTTTTCTGTTCTTTAAGAGAAGATTACAGGAGAAGGAAAAAATAGATTATTATTATAATAATTATTATTATTCACTATTTACTGCTCACTTGAATCACAACTCTATCTCTTCAGAAGAACTAGCCAGGATAGTGTTCTAACTACCGAAATATTTAATATATTATGATAAACAACAATAAGATGTTATGTGAAATGCATCATGTAACATTTAGAAACTGCTGTCGCTAAAAACAAAGCATTCACAAAAACACCATATTCTGACTGGTGTATTTTAGTATTTCAGAGTACTGGCAGCATTTATTTATTAGTATATTTAGTATTTCAGAGACTGGCAGAACTATGCTTACTTAAACCCTGAAAGTGGGGCTCTTTTCAGCAGTTTCTCTCTGTAAATATGAGTATTTTGGAATTATCTCTGATCAATAATCCTACTAACAATCATATCTAATCCCTCCCTTTTTCCTCCTTTTCTCCTTGGGGGATTTCTGGACCACCAGGCAAAAATGAGTAAAGAACATAAACCAGCAGATCTCTCAGCATCACTGACAAAACAATTTTCATGCTCCGGTAACACCCTAGTAAGAATGTTATAAAATATACCAAGAGCTCCCGCTGGCACATTCCCACACCTCCATGCTGTGAACAGCACTTGGCTCTGAACCACTTGGTCACACTGCGGATGCTGCTGCTCCAGGGAAGATGGGATACAAAAGTATGGAGCATTTTGCTATTTCCTGCTGCAAATTTTTTCCTAGAGTTGTGTGTGTTTCTTTCGGGTAATGTGATATCAGGTTAGTATCACTATCAGACTACATATCTCTAACAAACTGCAGTTACTGAAGTCATAAAAACGTAAGATTTATCTGTAGGTACTTGTACAACCACACTATTGTATCAGCATTTTATAGAGTATATCTGGAATTCCTTCTGATTTCTCAGATGTCTTTAATTTTCTGCAGTAATGTAGGTAAGATTAAATGCAAATCTTGGCAAACAAACCTCTGGCATTGCAATAACAGAGAGACATGGACTTCTCCTTTATTATTCTGCTAGAAAAACTTACGAAGTGCAGGTTTATTTTCTCCCTAAACTCTTGCAGGCCTGCTCTTTTATTTTGTGCAAGATGTTTATGTATTAGAAGTTACAGTTCTATGGTGAGAGTCACCTGGCTCTCTCAAAAGGATGAGGCGTTCCCATGACTGCACACACATGGCCCCAGGTATGCACGAGCAGAGCCCTCAGGGTGTAATTCCTGGGGAGAAACAGCCCTGAGCGTCCCGTCCCACCTCTCCGCAAAGACACTGCAGTGCCAGCTCCTTCCTAGGCGGGATTCCTGCAGCTGATTTCCTTCGGCCACAGAGGGGATGGGAAAAGGAGAAGAAACGGGTTACTGTCTTCACGGGGCTGGTGTGAATCAGGGGAATGCTGGGGTGAATTCCCAGCTGGTGTCAGTCCCTCAGCCCTTGATGTCAGCGGATCTGCGCTGAAGAATTGCAAACTTGAGCGTATTTGGATCACACGCTGGTTCTTTACGGCTCTATAGATGCGACAGATTTCCTGTTGAGTCCCAGCTGCTCTCACTTTCCTGCCTCATGGACCAGATCCTCAGCCAGGCTAAAATCACATCAGACTGGGCCAAACCACGACTCTGCCAGCTTACACAGTGCAACAGCTCGACTCCCTGCGAGTTGCTGTGTGAGGGTGGACGGGGCAGTGCCGCTGCCCCCAAAAACACGCAGCAGATATTCCAGCCTCGGAAACGTCTGGAATGAGCGGCGGCGCGTAGATGGCCGGAGGAGGCTGTGGAGTCTGCAGTGTGCTTGGGCTGACTGTGATTTATGTTTGCTTCCAGGTGCATGTAAATTTTCCATCCCCCATATAGACCCAAGCGCTGCGCTACACAGTCACGAGAGATTAAAATTCCTGCACATTTTCTGGAACTGTCGGCCCTGCTGCGAAAGGAGCAGGGGAAGTCCCGTTTGCTTTACGCCTACAAGGATCCTTCACAGATACAGATATTTTTCTTAGCGTTTCGTATTAGCGTGAATTAAAATATTCCATTTGGGCGAGATGTTGTTTTAGTTAATTTCCTGCAGACTGTTTTGGGCCCGTTCCTCAGTGAATGGTGAATAACTCTTCAGTTGAACACAGCGCCTTAAGCCCCTGCTGCTCAGAATAGCTCCCTGCTTCTCTAGTATTAATTGTATCTGGTTATGTTTAAATGTCATTGAAATATGCAGCAAGTGATCTACGGGGATTTGTATTTCTACCAAAAATCGAGCCTGCACCTTCACTTCCCGCTGCAGGAATCTGGGATGGGTTTTTCCCGCTGTGCCTGCTGCAAACATCTGCCACATCTGAACGCTGAATAGAGTCCTTGCAATCCAAATTCTAACATTGTAACCCAACGCTTTTAAGAGAGAATATTGCTATTTTATTCATAAACTGTTTCAAGAAAGGAAAGGGGGAGCAGAGGCGAGGAAGGGAGCCAAGAGCGCTTTGACTTGCTTTCTGTTTTCAAGTGTCTCGGGGAGGGCTGTGCCAAGAAAAACACGGTCCAGAGCAGTGAGCAGCGGGGAGATCCTGTTACAGCAGCCCAGCACCTCAGGAGACGGGGCTGCCTCCGGCAAGGAGAAGGGAAAGAAGGGGAGGAACAGGGACCTGGCTGCCTGCGCACCCCAACAGCTGCCTCTTTGAGGGGGGTTAATGACAGGGACCCCATTCTTCATGTGATGGGAGCTCAGCAGGTCATTCATATGGGCAGGGCAAGCAAAATGTGGCCCTGGCTGGAGCAGAGCTTTCAGAAACGGGTTATTTGGGGAAGGGGGAGAGCTCATTATTATCAGAATAATAAGTAAAAATAGGAAAAGTGTAATTGAACTTACACATGGGACTACGAACTGCTGTGCAGCCCGTGCGGCCAGCTCTGGTGCTTAGAGCCTTACCAATGAGCTCACAAGAAGAGAAGGTAAACAAAGACACCTCCTTCCCAACACAAATGTGCCTTTTCTTTGGGTATATTTGTTAGTCTCATTTGAGAAAACAAGTATTTTTGTGTAGTTAGGCTTCGGACGGTGGCAAATGACTAAGGACAAGTCTGCAACCTATCCTGTACATTTGTACAGGGAGTTAGGACAAGCCTGGAAAGCTCCTATTTATCCCCCTTTTAAGAAAGCGGGGCTGGAAGTCCTTCCAGGCTGGCAAAGAGGGAATGGGAAGAACTCAGAGCACACACCAATCAGTCTAAAGATGAAGTCTCTTACTGCCAGCGATCAATGCCAGACTGTCCCCCACCTTACACATGGAGCCTTTGTCTTTCAGAGGGATGATAAAACAGGAGTTAAATTAAAAACAAAACCTGTGGAACTGTATAACTAGTCACACCAGACTGGCCACTGGCAGAAGCTGTCACTGAAAGGGGCAGAGCTGCCTGTCAGGGAGCCCAAGGAGCTGGGCCAGACCCTGTGTGGTTGGGAAGGAACCTTATTTTCTGACGGGTGACCTGTCAGGGCTGGAGCAGGTGGTGTGTGAACTTTCACAGGGTGCAGCGACCTGCGGCAACCCTGCTATTCCTGTCCTTCGGTCTCGAGGGGGAACTGCCAGTGCGCTGGTGACGTGGATTGCACAGGTTGGGAATGCCATCCACGGCACAGGCCACTGGAGAAAGACCAGCACCTTCCAGGGGTCCATAAAAAAAGAGGGAGAAGTAAAACTAAAAAAGAGAGGGAAGTGAAGCTGTGCTGTTTCTTGACAGCAGAAATGTGGCACTTCCAGTTGTCTTGCAAAGGCAACAAACTCACTCCATATTTAGACTGTGATAACGTGTCTCTCGGACCACAAAGCCACTCTGGCTAATGAACAGATCTTTGCCCTGCCCTGGGAGAAACTGGGACTGCTCAGGGCACTCAGAGGCCTTGATAGCCCTGACCAACCTCACCTGTGGTCTCTGACCACCCCACCCACAGCCCCAGAAACCCATTTAAGCTCAGCTGTAGAGGTTCCTTCCCTTCCTGAGTGCTGAAGGTGCACGGCTCTCCAGCCTTTTTTCTGAGCTGTTTGGATTTCTTTGCTTGACCGTGGCCCTGGCTCCTGCTTTGGCTCTGCCCGGAGATCCCTGAGCTATCGGTAGGACGTGTTGCTATCTCTGCCCTGCTTTATCACTACTGGTTTTATATTTAATGGGGTGTTTTACATTGCTGTCAAAGTTGCATTTTAGTTGTATTAGGTTAAGATTCGCTCTCTGTTACTGGTCGACTCTGGCTGGGTTTTATTGCTTTGCCTGTTATGTTGGTTGCATCCCAGTAAGCCCCTTTGCTAAGGAAGACAAGCAATGGGCATAAAGTTGCACTGGGAAAGGTTGTGTTTCATTATGGATGAAAAGGCTTATTTCTGTGATGCAGTTCAAGGTCTACAATTAAATCTGTATCAAAGTCTTTCTGGTAGACATCTTAGGTCTGTTAAGCTGAGGATTTCTTCTGGAAGTGGAGACTAAACCAACAACCCTTTGGTTGAGGAGACTTTGAGCTCTTGACAAAACCTGGAGCAATTCAGGTTTGCTGTAATTCATGCCCAGCTGCCCACAGTCCCAAGGGGCTGTTCAATTTGCCAGAGATTACTGGGGAAGAATGAGTGACAATTTGCTCAAGGCACTTCCACGAGGTTTCAGTCTGCAAGCTGCCCTTTTTGAAACTGCTAAAATCATCCTCTTCCTCCCTTCCACTTGAACAAGGGGAGCCATTATGTGGCCCCTGCCAGTGGTTTGCAGATGAACCACTTTGTGGATGATAAAATTACTGGCAGCCTTGCCAAATACTCCCCAGAGCATCGAACGAGCACACGCCAGTCTGAGCACACAAGGATCTTTATTGTGGTTTCCCTGCCATGAAATTGTTGGATGTTGCTGCTCGTTTCTGAACACAGCAAAAATAGCCAGTGCAACTTCAATGCATTTTGTAAAGCTGACTTAGCTTACAACTAATCCTTTAAATCTATATGGAGACAGTAGAATCCAGTGGTTAGAGTGCAGAAATAAGATCCAACAAACTGGTTTCTAGCACTGCCTTCTGCCCCTTGCATCATCCTCCTCACCTACAGATCTCCATCTGTAAAAACACGGCCAACAGCACACAGCCACCTTCATACATGGCTGAGATGCTCTGATGAAAAGGGTTCTTAACATGTGAAAGACATTAATGAAACTGCACAGAGAGTAAAAGGCATCAGCCAAATATCCAGCCAGAAGCACAGTAAACTGTAAATGCTCACTGCTGGCCCTCTAACAGAGTGCTTCCCAAGACAAGGTACAAAACACTGCAAGCAAGCGGTCCAGAAACATAAATTTGAACTCTGAGTATCAAGGGAGAATCCATTGCTTGGAATTGCAAAAGTTAATATAATTCAGGGCTGACTGAAAGACTGTTCTGAAAAGAAAAAAAAATTCTGTAATTAAAAGTATATGTATTTTTTTAAGGAGCTTTTCTTACTCTGAAAACCTTGTATGCAGCAGTGGGAGGAAAGCTTACTGTATGTGTGTATATACACTATGCAAATTCTGCTATCAGTTACAGATACAAATCTGGAACAACTCCAGTGTTATTTGCATGTGTCTAAATTAGAACAGACTGGTTTGTTAACAAGGTATGTACAAGTTCCGTGCTGTTCTGTGAAGGCAAAGACTTGTGGAAATCAGCTTTTCATTTTAACTAGTTGTGTTAGTGCTTAAGGGAACTCTTCTGCTCTATAGCAATGAGTGCAGTAAATCTCCACTTCCCAATATTTAAAACTATCACCTATGAAAAGTCTTTGGTTGTTTGCACATAATATGACGGCAACAAATCTGCATGTGTAAGCATCACTTGGTGGTCAATCTTAGTATTTTTATAACTTTTGTGCTGATGTTCCCACCTGTATTGGATTATTCATCCTGTTTCTTAGCCAACATTCAAGGTCTTGGTTGTTTTCCATAGTGAAACTTTGTGTTACATTGGGTTTCACTCTAAATCACTGTGTAGGTTTAGCTTATAAATTGTTCAGTAAGGTAATTTTAAAATTGGAATGATACACAATTGGAAACATCACCTGTGTTTTCAGCGTCCTTATGTTACTAAATGAAGTAATAGTAGGCACTGATGGGTGTTTGCACAAAAAGGCTTGATACACCTATGAAGTGCCTGAAAATGAATTCCTTTTTTTAAAATAACACCAGTTCCTGCCTCTGTTTTCATTCCTCACATTCAGCCAGTGCCAGCTGTACTTTACTACCTTCAGATGGCACTTTACATACCACTGAAATAAAGTTTGTGACCGTGTAACGAAATTACAGTGTAGTAACATGAAGAATGTACAGCCATTTAGGCCAGGAAACATAAAATAACATTTTATAAATAACTCAGTACATCAGCGCTCTTAAGAGGTGAGGAGAAAGGCAGTAATAAAAGATTTAAGAATTACTCATTTTTATTTTATTTTTGCCATAAAAATCTGTCAATTGTTCACCTATTTTCTTGAAGAGGTGGAAAACCAGGATGGGTTAAGCTCTTCCACTGGTATGGAAAAGGAGCTACATCTAATGGTGAAACAAATTTCTCAGTTCTTAAAACTCTAGTGTGGAACAAGCTTGATTCAGTGCATTTTCACATCATGCAGATTTTACCCAGAAATGAGAAGGGGCAGTTGACAAAGCATCTTCTGCTTAATAGACAGTGCAAAAAAAATAACTGACATGTCGAGGAAATGTTCTTGGGTTTGTTAGAAAACACACAACTACACATGCACAAGTGAGGACATCACACAGTGTCGCTTAATGGAGCCTCAGAAATGTAATTTCAAAAGATTTCTGTTCAAGCCTTAAGCTGCAATGATTTTTAAATCACAAGTTCCCTACAGATAAATGACAGCTGATTCAAAACTAACAACACAAAACTCATCCTTCAACATGCTCTGATTTCTGGCCCATTTCTGAAAGAAAACGTTCTGCTGATGTAAAGAAACCAGCTGTTTTGCATTTACAAAATTTGCATTATCTTTCCTTGGAACTGGATCATCAGCCCTGGGTTAGAAACATCTGGGAATATTTCACTGACTCTTTCTGAGCTGATTTCCCTCAGCATGTTTCCTCACTCTGACTTCAGGAGGAATACTGACCATGTGGTCACAATTTATCCTTGATTTCCACTAGCAGAGGTGAGTACTGAGAACAGGACTTGACTGGGAAAGTTGCAGGATGTAGTTCTCAAACACTAACTATGGCAGGAGTGTTCAGATCATGCAAAGTGCCTTGTGCCCCTACTTGGAAAACAACTGCCGCAGGATGAAAGGATTAGCATTTTTTTATTCACTTGTGGTTTTGCTGTAATTTTTTTCCCCTTGTTTGTTTACGTTTTTAACTTTATAAACTTCTGCTAATAGGGTCCCTTTCCTCTCTTAATTCCTGTTAGGAATCAAATCCTAATTGCCATTAGGTCAAAACCAAAACAAAGGCAACATAAAAACCCTTCACAAAATGATATAACAAAAAATAAAAATCAAGAAACAATTAGTTAAAAACTGAAAAGATACACTTGCGTATCATTGTTGTATCAATGTAAGTGTAGTCTACTCTTTTGGGGCACGGGCTGAGGGGGCTTTTGTACAAACAGAGGTTTATAAGATCTATATACTGCAAAAGCTAGTCTGCTGTCCCAGAGATGATTTTCTACTGACAAAAGTGGACTTACAAAAGCACAGGTTTCTATGCTCAAAGTCCCAACAGTTACAGTGATTGCCATCAATAATATTTACCAACTTGGCTGCTGCTTTCTCAAATTTAGGCCATGTATTTGCTATGTACATGTGCAATTTAAAATGATGGAGTCCTGATTTGCATTACAAGGCTGAGAGCTCCATATATTAGGAAAGTTAATCAGAAAGTCTCCAAATCTCAGAACTTGGAAGTTACATGCATTAAGTCATACAAATTGTTTACGTGTTTCAAAATTAATAACAATACCTAGTGGGGAGTATGTTTAACCACCAGGAGGATGGGATGGGTGGTAAGAGCTGGGCTGAAAGCACAGTACCCTGGGCAGTTAATGATAGGGAAGGCTGAAATGTGCCATTACTTGCTGTTCTTGGGTATCTACCTGGCAGAGTAAATCAATTTACTATGTTATCTAGCAGTAAACTTTGTGTAAATTGCTCTTACAACTGAGAACTCCTTTTATTTAACACCAGCACCAATTGTTCCATGACCCAGGCAGCACCATGCAGAGTCCAATCCAGCCCCACTAAACAGATGACAGTCTGGCCATTTACTTTCACAGGAGTTGGACAAAAGCCACAACTTTTACTTCTGAAAACATTCTGGCTGCGTGTCTTGATTGAGTCAAGTGGAACGTTCTTACAGCAACAAACTCCCTTAAATATTTCAGCACAATTGGATTACAGTTATTTTGCTGTGCTCAGCCCTGGAGACACTTATGTATCCATAACAAGGCTGAGTGCAACGAGATCCCAGAACAGGAAGGACTTTCTCTCAAAAATGTGGCATGATTATACGTACTTTTTAAAACTCCTAAGGGTAAGATGCTTCAAATGTGCAGATGCATATGTGGATTTGGGGAAAATACTAAATCATGAAAATGGTATTCTGAAAATGGTGTTCAAGATGTGTTAACCCACACTTATCTTCTTGTCTGTGTGTGTTATTTAGCAGTTAATGTGACACATCTGGTGATCGATTGCTGGTTTGTGTGGGGGCAGTCACTCAGGTATTTGAGAGGCTCTGGAGCCTGATAACCTTTAATAATACTAACCTAAACTTGTCTCATGCTGCTTCCAAGAGTCACAGGGAGTGTGCTAGAGAGTTTATTCCTGGGCAGGTGACACTTCCATGAAGCATTTTAGGTGCACAATATTTTTGTCTTGGGGGCATTTCTCCAACTGGCCACATCTAATGGCTTTGCTTAAAGGGAGTGTAAATTATCTTCAATTGGCATTTCTTAGCAAGGGAGAGTTTGAGTAATTTTGCCACACACTTGTCCGGACTAAATTTGTTTTCCAACGTATTTTCTTTGTAGGCTTAATCGTTCAGTGTTTCCACATTTTGATGCTCATAAAATATTACTGTATTTTGCAGCATGTAAAAATAACTGAGGAAGTGGGGGTGGTTGATAGTTACATTCCTTCTGACCTGAAACACTGTTAGGTCTCCTTATTACAGGCATTGCTATATAAAAGTATGCCTTATTGGGTCAGTACAGTTCTAAAATCCTCTACACCTGAGGGTCAACAACCCCCCCATTGGGATGTTTCATTTAAAACATCCCTCTCCTGAAATACTCTGAAATCCTTCTGTGTGTTAGGCCTGACAGGTTGCTACCACCTGGCTGGTGCCTCAGCCAAACAGATTTCAGATGCAGGTGTGATTTTCATGAATCAGTGAACTGTTGGGAATCACTTTTTTTTTTTTTTGATGGTGCTGCTGAGAGCACAGAATTGCTGTTCATGATCTTTTGCAATTTTATATTTATTTTTCATGTTAGAACTTTGTTTCTCCAACACTCTTTGAGTTCTGCTTGTTTTAATAATAATTGAGATGTACATAGGAGATGAAATAATTAAAACAGACTGCAAATGTTCTGGATCATTAACAAAAGTATCCATGGCATTAGTCTAGCATATTTGCAAGAGAATTTTGTGGTGTTATTCATTCACTATAATGCACTGCAGTCAGCAAATGGATGAAGAGAGTGACTGCAGATCTTTGTGACCATCAGATTGTGTACCACAAAGCTTCACTGACTTAAGGAGAAAATTATTTCAGTCCCTGCTTGTTGGGGGTTTACATTTTCCATTTCAGTGCACTTTCTGTAAATAAGAAATATTACTGCTCACATAGGACTCAATAGAACTCCCTGTACTTGAGAGTGGGACTTGCTGTGTGGATTTGCTCACAGATCTTCCCCCTTCTTCCCTTGACTCTTCGGGCTCTGTGAATATGAAATTGTGCAGATATTTGAGTCAAATCTAAATGTCTCGGGGTGGGGGGGAAGATACCCAACTGCATTTCTTGCTCTGACACGTTATTTTTGGTGCCTGTATGAAAATCCTGAGCTTTACCGAAGTTAGCAGCCCACAGGATGGATGTGAGTGCCCGCTGCGCCCTGTGAGGCAGCACCTTTCCCTGTAACGTTACTGTATCAGTGTTTGATATGTCCTTTTGTCCAGTAAGAACCTTTATGTACTTGGTGGGCAATCATTCAGAGGCCAGGCTATTGCCCAGGATCCTGAACTAATGGTCAGTAACTTCAGTAGTTATACTTCCAACCTAGTAAAAGTCAGCTGCGATAAGCAGAGTCAGAACTGCTTGACATCGCTCAGAGCAGCAGCAGATGTGGCCCAGGTAGTCATGCAGCAGGGCTTTTTGCCGAGTCTTGCATTATATGTGGGTTTAAGAGGAAAATCTATTTTCTATGTTAATGATGAATCAGTCCTTTGAGTTCACTCTATATGGGCACTTTGTACGCAGTGGTTGGACCACTCTGGTCCCTTCCAACTTAACCCATTCTGTGAATTCACTATGGACATACATCTTCGGTGCTGGGATTGGTTCTGTTCTACTGCAGGAATTCTCCGAGACACTTCTCTCCGTCAAACCCAAACAGAATAATTACAGAGGCTCCAACAAGATACATACGAATAACAAAACAAAACATAATTCTTCTTTTGCGTTACACTGTCACAGATTTCTTGAAGCTTGGAGTTATACTAGCACAAACTTTTGCAATTAATGGAAAATCATCACCAAATACTTGCAACTAAATAACATCTCGTGCTGTGAACTATTGTACCAATGAGAGCTGTGATTTACATTAACTTTGCCTGGAAAGGGCCGTGTCGATGCCTTGGTGCCTTTTGAGGAAAGCAAAGGACAATAAATCAGGCTACTCTGGATTCGAGTTTACGACTGGAAAAGATTACACCGATCTTTACTGAACGGAGAGGCTGGTGCTCTGATGCACAGCATTTGATGGTTACCACTCATTTTTGTCAGGGAGAAGAAAGGAGCAAATTGTCCATATGCTTTTAAATAGCACTGTCAACATACTGTATTTCTAAATCAGCCTAATCCCTTTTGCTATAAATGGAAACCATGCTTTCAGTATTTCTGGTGGGAATTAGTTAACTAAGTGCTAAAACTTGCCAAACTGCATTTTATATAAAAAAGGAGCTTCATGAATCAAAAGCAGTGTTCAGCTGCATATAAATAGGCTTCCAGAAAAACGTATGCCTTGTAATCACATCTTGATAAGTCTAATACCTTGTATAAAATCCAGAAACTATTTTTTGCATCTGACAGTGTTTACAACACGGAGCCTGAAGTCTGCCCTCCTATAGTTACTGTTGCACACAACTTTATTTATGGCAAAAGGCTGAGCAGGCTTCCTGTTTACAGCTTGGAGGGTATTTATCTGACAGGTGAGCACCAAGTATCTAATTCCAGCCCCCTTTTTTGTGGGAAATAAGATGTGAGAACAAACGGAATCCAAAGTCAATGGATTGTCCAATACCTGTGAATCTGCATCAGGGTTAGAAGGCGATGAGGATTGTCCCTCAGAGTTTAGACTTTCTATGCAAGGAGAAAGTTCTCTTTATTCCAGTGTTGCCTTGTTTTATGGCTGTGGAGGCAGAGACTGCCTGAAACCAGAGAAAAATCTCAGCTGCACATAAAGCAGATGCTGGATCAGTGTTTTACTGCGTTACCTGAAGCAAGACAGCAAAGTAAATGTCGAGGAGGGGTTGTGTGGAATTAAGTTTTAAAAGTCTGGATAAACTGCTTCCATTTGAGGAGGAGGGGGTGCTCCTGTCAACTTGGCTCAGCTGGACAGAGCACCCTGGTGTTCCAACCTTTGGGCTCCCTCTGTTTTTTCTGACCTGACACATTGCAGGTATATTTATATCCCGCAGGGTTTCCACTGGATTATCAGGTGCTTGTTTTGCTTTCAGCTGGAGAGGCCCTTTAGGGGGGGAGGTACCTTTTACTATTGGCTTGACAGCAGCAGATTTGAGGGATGTGATTTACAAAGAGGGGGGGAAAAAATGGAGTAAGTGCTTGGAGCTGACTGACGAATGCAGGAAATCTAACCCAGTCTTTGAAGATAACTAACGAATGGTGGGGCAGATGCAGCACTGTCCTTTCCCTCTCTGTTGAGGCATTTCAGCTTTTGAACAGTGCCCTTGCTTTCTCATGTGTTGTTGAAAACCCAACATGTGGTTCTGCTAAATGAAAACAAGTTGGAATCGCTGTCAGAGGAACCCAGATTAAAACCGTAAGAGAAATGTGACCCGCTCGGATGCTGTGGCACGGCTGCCCTCCCACTCCGCGGTGAGCACCAGCACCAAGCGCCTCATTCCCTCTTGCAGGCTGTGCCGGGAAGCACCCTGGCAGCAGGATAGCAGGAAATTTCCGTGTTAATGATGATGTACGATTTCCAAACGCTTTCCACAAGACAGAAGTCGGTATTAATGTGATTATTTGCTGTGAAGGATATGCTATTGCTGCGTGGCTATGTGCCCAGCCTTTGTAAGGGAGACAAGGTCCTGGCACAGCCTCTGTTCTCTTGTTCAGAAATCAGGAGCTGAAGTTCAGCAGCTTTCCTGATAAACAAGTAACCCCCATGTAATGCAGTTTGTCTCCTCTTTCCCTGCTGGCTTTCCTAGGACTGCAGGCTCTCCTAAACTTAGCCAGCATTCCCTGTAGTTCAGAGCTCCTCCTGCCAAATACATCAGGCAGAGAGGCTGACTCTTCTGCAACATTCATATTCTAATTCCTCTGTTTTACAGGACTGCACCTATGGAAACCTGCAAAATTCATCCTCAGCATGGATTAATGTAACCAGTAGAACATAGGGATCCTACGGATAATATCAGGTGTTGTCCAATCCAATGGCTGCAGCTTTTACTGAGGTGCAAAGCTTTGCAGACACATCTTGAATTCACCGGAACAGCTGCAGCCCTTAAATCCCACAGGAAGCTGCCTTGGGTTTCAGGATAGGGTGAGACCAGCCTCTAATAGGCTGCTGACCCCACTCTCCTGAGAGACCAGCTCCTCACAAAATGGAGCTTATTTGTAATAAAAAATATATAAGGAGATGCCTGCATTACAATCATAAAGGGTACAGTGCTTGAATTATTGCTTTACAATATTTAGAAATAACTTTCTTTGTATGTGTGCAGCATGTTACAGATCCCAAAATAATTTCTAATCCTGACTGTGCTGTGGGATGTTACGGCAGAGAGCAGGCAGTGGCCAAGATGATTAGTGTGCCAGTCCAGTGCCAGTGTGGGGGCTGATGTCACCATCTGATATGTTTCCTATCTGATTTCCATGAGTCTGTGATATGTAATATCATCATGCTTTGCTGTGTCAGATCACATGTCAGAGGTCTGTTGCAACATCTGTCAGAGACTTTACCGAGCAAAAGGAACCCTTGGAAATGTACCCATGCACTGCTAATGTTTAGCTAAACAAGCAAAGCTGATAATATTTAGCAAGAACAGTTCCAAAACACAAAGAAAAGCAAATCTGATCTGAGAGTTTGCTTTTACAGAGATATCGCCATTCCCACTTACAAGCACCAAATCTTAAAGTCTTCACCCCTCTGTCCGCAGATTTAGATTTGTTGTAAGAGTAATGATGTTATCTAAAAAACTGTAATTATCATGGTTTAACAGACAAAGGAAGGAACATCACTATTTTGAGAGGAAAAATCCCAGGAGGAGCTGCAAAGCTTTTTCTACACAACTTTACTCAGAAGTAGCTGGTGAAGCAGTTGAAATCCTTGGAGGAAAAGTCTGCAGTGCTGCTCTGTGCACCACCCCTAAAGGTTAAGTTGCTGGCTGTCAGAGTTCAGTTATCCATCACATTTCTGCTGGGGGAAGGGAGCATGAACTGCTCTCTTTTTTTCCAGCTCTGCAGCCAGACTCTCTAAACAATTTCCTGCGCTGGGTTCACGTAAGAGACTAAATTGTTTCTAATACAAGGAATGTAGTTAACCACAACCGATAGACAAATACCTTTTCTTATCACTAATGGATTACAACACTTGACTGCAAAAGCAATTTAAACCTTACAAATGGCATATTCAAACCCCCAACAGCAGTTTAGGCATAGAGAATTGTTGTTACAGCAGCTTTTCATTAGATCTTTGAATGTTTGCACTGAAAATTGATTGCATTTTTTTTTTAAATCAGCAGTATAGTTTTTTATCCCCTGTATCTCTGAAAAATGGTAGTTTCATGAGACTGTTCTGTGGCTGTGGACAATATTTCATGCTTAGCAGTTCATATTGACACTCAGCAGCAAAGGAGTGATGGCTCAGAACAGTTTAGATGTTTAGAGCGGGGGAAAAAAATCACTCTATTTATTAAAACATCTGAGCTTAGTGGCCCAACATGATAACTGTTATGGGTAAAAACTGCAGATGTGGGTGTACATAACAGTAATCCCCAAACATGTGAAAGTCTCACAGGTAAAATGTTGTTTGTCTGACACTACTTAGCTCAGGGAACTGGGGAATAGAAACAAGAAGGGCAGATTCAGGAAAAAATCTCTCCTTTTCCATGGACACCTTGTAGTGAGGAAGCAGAATTACTCCCTCCTCTTCCTCTGGAGCTGTCATTTGTATTCCTGTGAATACACAGTGTGTGTGAAAGGAATGATCCTGTGATGAGCAGCAGGATGGTCTGTGTCTGTCCCTTGCAGTGACAGCACCTACAGGTGATTTCCTTGAGGCACTGTGGATTCCAGGGTGAATCACTGGATGTATGGACAGGTGGCACGCTCTGGGAAATTTCTGGTATTCATGAAGTCCCACTTTTGTGGTGTTCTATGCTTACCCTACTCAAAATCCTGATTACTAACAGGTTATTTCTGTCACATAATTGCATCACAGTTTTACATTTTAAATCTGCAACTGTGTAGACACAAATCAATGCCTTCTAACAAGGCACAAACATCTCTCTTCCATCTGCCTTTACATGAATTATAACTTATAACCTACAAAGTTATAACTGGCATAAGTCATGCCCCTAAGTTGAAACGTGTTATTTCAAGCTTGGGAACACTTGCCCCGTTTTCCCTTGGAGATCAAGTGGTACAATCTTTGCTAAGCCTGGGCTTAAAAGGGCTGATACCACCGGACTCTGAAACTCCACATTGGAATTTAGGAGCTGGAGATACAATTCAAACCAGTTCTGTTACCATAAGTTACTTCACGAATCTCCCTGTGCCAGCAAAGCCATGGTAACCTCCTGCATGTGCACTTTGTGTTCACCGAGTGGAAATACACTGAGCCAAAATCATCCTGGGAGTGACTTCAGCACTCTGGGGAAATAAGAGCCAAAGCTTTAAGCTGAATTTGGTACCTCAACTGCCTGTTCAATGACTGTCTGATAGTTTTGGGTGAAATGAATTGGAAAGGTGCAGCCTTTTCTGGTTAGTGACAAGTCAAAACTCCATTTAACAACGTTTTCTATGTTGCAAAACAGTGTGGATGGGAATTAGGGGGGTTTTTGGGGAGACAAGAGTGTGAAGTGAGGGGATAATCCAGGGACAGGAAGCAGGAAATCAATGAGCATCTTTTCTCTGAACAAAATTCTACCTACACTGAGTCTCCTTCCTACCTCGTACCCTGTGCAGTCATATTTAAATTACAGTGAACGTGAAATCAGCGAGAACAACCGTATTTTACACACTTTTCACATTAAATAAAACAACCGCACAAGGGACAAGAGAATGGAGATAATAACCAGGTCAATGGCCCATGGAAAAATTTATCTGAAATAATGGTTTCCTCTGAGTCTGAAAATCCCTATTACATGTACAGCACTGAGATGGCCTGAGAGTCACACTTTGATTTAGTGGCTCCTGGGCTTGTGAGGAATGTCTGGTCTGGATCTTAATTTTTCTGCTCTCCAGAATTAGTGTTCCAGAATGTGGGGACTGGTTATGAGCTGCAGGCTCATCTGAATTTTAGCCCAGCATTTATCACTCCTCTACAAGCCATTTTCTCCTCTATAAATACAACCTCCTCTGGGACTGAACCATCTTTGTTTAAAACAGCCGTAATGTGTCAGTGCTACAGATTATGTACATCAACAGCTCCTTACTGTGCAATGGTTTAGTGTCTATTATAGACCCCCAAATATACTTCTTGAAAACATGTTAATGCTGTTTCATTTCACACTGTAAAAACTCCGGTTTCAGCCCCAGTGTCAGGCACAACACTGGAGCCCTTAAACAAACAGCTTTTTGGGGGCAGTTCTGCTCAAGCCCATTTTTCAGGAGCGGGTGCCATTTGTTGGAGCTGCCCTGAACTGTCACATACCTTCCCCATCAAAGAACAGCTGCCAGACTGATATAGTCCTGCCCCAGAACGGGAACCCTGCAGAGCTCACAGGGCCCTGCCTTATCTCACGAGAGTCTGTAGCTGCTGATACCAAATCACTAAAAATGGCAGCAGAAACAGTAATTTGGGGCTAATCTATGGCAAGGGCTGAGGGGAAGCCACAGTCCACCCCACCCTGCATTCCTTGAACGCCCAAATCTCCCTCTGGGAATCTGAGGTATACACAGAAAAAATACTTTCTCTATCTCTAACTCATGCACGTTTCGCCCTTTTTTTTTTTTTTAAGGGAGTATCATTAATTGTTAAAAACAGTCAACTACAGCAATCTACAACTGAATCCATAATTCATGGATAAACTGATTTTTATTACAATTGGAATTTTAGGCAGCTGTTATTGCTATTATGGATGCTTCCCATTTATCATGGAAACGCAGGTATAGCTTCTTAACAGGGCACAGAACTGCAGGTGCTGTAGTTATGGCTTAAGAAGTATTTTAAGTATTTGTTTCCAGGACTTTTCTGAAAAGGTTCCTGTTTGTCTCAGACTTCTTAAAATTTTCTTGCTCTCAAGGTAATTTGATTTATACTTAGAGGATTAGGAAAATCCTACAAAGCATTCTGTTATTAATGAAATATTATTTTCCCTAATTCTGTCTGATAATTTTTCTGTTGCTTTATGCTATGGTATAACTCCACTGACTCCAATTCTGTTAGGGCTGGTTTGCTAGTCTGGTCTAGCACAGCCAGAAAAAAGGAGTGTAGGTGTAAGATATACTTTAATACAGACTTAGTTGGTCACACTGAATGTGATGCTTCCCTAATTTTTCCCGTGACTAGTTCAGCATATAATAATATATGCAGTGCCTTGATAAATGTGTCATATATTGAATTTTTAGCACTATCTACCTAAATCTCAGTCTAGACAAAGGCACAGCAAAGCTACCACAAACTTCCATGTGTACCCAGGAGTGAGGAGCAGCACTAAGACAATGAGGAGCTGAGGATTACAACTGTCTGGGTTTGCTCAGCCCCAGGGAAGCTGCTGCCTTTGTGGTTGAGTCACTCCACGGGCTGAAGGTCGGGGTCCCACACCTGGCTTAGCCGTGAAGTTGGTAAATTAAGCTCCTGTGCGTCAGCTCTCTGGCAACAAGGATAACACAACCCTTCTTGTCTTTGTCCTCCTGGACATTTTTGAGTATTTATACTTCCCTTTGTTGGAGATGAACAGTAGTGTCAATGGGGATTGGATTTCTGTGGGGGTGCCCAGGCACTACTGGAGTAATAGAAATAAAAGATGACCCACAGCCTTGGATCTCATGTAACTTTTATGCTGTGGGTTAGAGGTTAAGTAGGGCAGAAGGTGCCTCCCCTCCCCAGTGAAAGCACAAAAACTACTGGTGCTGTGTGATTATGATGTGTGAAATAGGCCCACTGAAGCCAATAGCAGCCCCTACCTTAACAGGCAGCCTCATTTTGTATCTAGTGAGCTGCTTAAATAAACCCTGGGCTTCTTCTGTGAGAGCTGAATAAGTAAATAACGCCTCGGATGCCCCAGTGGCATTAATACAAAGCTGTCTCTTAGCACTTCCTCCAGGCGTGAGCTGTTCTGAGGACGTGAGAAAGCAGGAATGGAAAGAGCAAATGCTCTTTATCCCAACGCAACAGTTGTCAGAAATAACAAGCCACTTGTAAAACTGTCAAATATTTGATGCTTATGTAAAACTGTGTTATTTACCTTCTGCTGCTGAAGTCTGTTCTGCTCCATTCATCCCACTCAGTGAATTTCTCCATTTAGCACTGGCAGTAGTAACACAATTAATTTTAGCAGGTTCTTGCTATTCTCAGTATTTGAGCATTTTCCTTTCCTAGCACTGGAGAAAGCAGAATTGCTATGACTCCGTGCTGACTGCAGCAGGGAAGGTTTGTAGAGCTGGAAAGATTCTGTGAAGGCATTTCTGTGTGAACTATTACTTGCATAAATAAGCACAGCTCTTTTTTTTTGATCAGGGTTTCCAGACTTGGACACTCTGGGGTTCAGAACTGCCAGTGGGCACTGCAGGAGAGAGCCATGAAACCCTCACATGTGACAACTTCTGATGCCTGTTTATCTTACAGTATATTCTTATATTCCTGGAAGAAATAGGAATGGAGATGCAGACACTGCAGAGCTGAGGGGCACCTTAATTAAATTTTCAGGCAATAGTTGTGGCCTTACTGGGTCATGGGGCCCAAACCTAGTCCAGAGGAACAATAAAGACAACAGACATGGGAGCAAGCCTTAGAAAGTCGTACAGTGTCTCACCAGGCCCTGAAAGAAATTGATACTAATTCAATGCAAGTGAGAAAGTTCGTGTAAGACCTTGAGAAGAGTCTGTATCTCATTGTATGGCATGCAGGCTCATCCAGCTCTATGTCAGGAATCCTTTAACAGACTAAATGCAAGTTAAACATCTTTAAAGTGGAAAGAACTCTCATCTGTGGGGTTGAACAATAATGTTTTAAAGCCTAAACAAGATATCTGGTTATTGTGCTCCTATCATATAAGAGAGATGTTTGTTTGCTCATGTGCATTTTGAGGCAGAAAGAACAGAAATCACACTTGCTATGAGTGCTCATTATAAAAAGCATACAGAAATTAGGTGCCCAACTTACTGAAACTCCTGTCTCACTAAATAAGGAATAATTCATGCAGCTAAAATGAAAACCTTGCACAGACTGCAGCTTTTAGGTACCGCAGTTTGACTCTAACCACCTGTTGGAAGGATTCAAAATAGTTTCCAGTGTCTTTCCATGTCCCAGGGCTCTGTGAAAGGGGTCTCTTAAAAGGGGTGTCTGAAACAGTAACAGTCCCCACCTGGAAAGAAAAGTGAGTGTCAGCCTTCACAGCGGCCTGGCAGCTGCTCCTGTGGAATTCTTCCTTTTCTGATCGGGGAGAAATGGCCTTTCTGACTTATAAATGAAATCTTACTTTGGTTCAAGTGTGTGAGGTGAGAAACTTGCCCTGGTGCCTCTTAAAATGGCTCGGGCATCACTTTGCTTCACTGAACTTCTGAGCCTTTACAGGCTGGTTGTACTGCAGAAAACAGCCACTACAGGAACATCTGTTTACCAAGAAACCTCTCAGTTCCATCCTGAAGAAAAATCAGCTTTTCCTTTCTCCTGCAAACTTCCCTCGTGTCCCCTGCAGCTGTTCTCCCATGAAACAATAGATCGATTCACACCCCCCCCAAAAGAGGGGATCACAACCAAAATTCCATCCCCCTCAGGGTTACCAAGGCAAGAACACTCTGACGTCTTGCTGACTTGCAACACATGGGAACTGGATGTTACACCACCGAGGATGTGTCCACTTGGCCTCCACACTTGTGCTGTTGGATTCCTGAGTGACTGAGACTAAGATAAATGTGTTTGGGAATACAAGGTTTTAGCCCCCTCTAAATTCCTACACAGTGTTATCATGGAAGCTGAGCAGCCAGACAAACAGCAGCGAGGTGTAGCTGTTGTCTCTGGAAAATATTCTGGGCAAACTTAAAACTTCAGCTGACAGCTTTTTAATTTCTTTGTCATCTCAAGTTTTGCACTTACACTAAACCAAACTGAACCGATTTTAGTTCAGTGGTCCACAGCAATCTGTAGTTCTGCAATCAGATTCTCCTACTTTGGGAAAATTTCTCTGTTACTGTTCAAAATCCCCACAGACAGCAAACAAGTGAGCTCAAAGAATGGTCTTAGAAAAGAGTTTTTTATAACTATTATTGCAGGTCCCATGCAAGCCTTTCCTACAATCTTTAGGTGAGCAAGAATCCCTGGGGATAAAGCTGCTCCTCAATCAGACAGCTATAGGATGTACTGTATATAATGCCCCGAAGTAAACTAATTTATTTAAGGGTGATTTTGAATAAAGTTAGGTAAATATTTCATCCAGAAGGAAGCTTTAAGTTCAACTTCATTCCTTCCAACAGCACAGCAGCTCCCTTCCACTAATTTGCCTCTATCAGTGGTACCTGTACAATGTTCACTGATATCAGGTATTTGACCACTGACTTCTTTGCAGGGCTGGTCTTTGCATGTATTAGCACATCTCCTGACGTGTTTCAGTTTAAAGATCCCAGTTCTTCACCCTCTGCATTAATTTCTTCCATTTCTGTTAATCTCTCCATAATTGTTTAATGCTGTTATCCAACATCCTATAAATAACTATTAATACTTAGTGCAAACCTGACTTTTAGACTTAAACTGAAGACGTGTTTTCAGGTTTTACAGGGAGGACTAAAAATACTTCTTTTAAAAATTGTGTGCAGGGAAAGATACATCTATTTTTTGTCACTAACTTCCACATTTTATAAAAAATAAATACTTTCTAGATAAATTGCTTGTTGAAGTCCCAAAAGAATTTAAAAAATCTTGCATTTTTCTTTCCTCTCTAAAAAGCTGCTTCTGGAGAGATGCATGCTTTATTTTCTTTCCCTTCCTTATATATTTATTTATTCTCTCCTCTTTTAACTGCACAATAAAGGAAGTATGTAAAACAACATCAGAATACACATAGCTTTTAAAATAAGCCATTTAAGTGTATAAAATTATATTAGGTCTGACTAGGAAGTCTTTAAACGTGTCTAATGACTTTCCCCTAAGTGGCTCCTTTTGCTTTCTATTTTCTTCCTCGTAGAGCCATTCCAAGTGCCAAACTGCAAACAAAATGGAATCATATTTTATTGCTCCTCTGATTTTCCACTAAGTTTTCCCTATTTGTTTGTTGCTGGGCTATGGCTTTTTCCTCCTTTAGAATTTCAATTAGGCTCCGCTCTCAGCCCTCTCAGGGTAGGTGGTCTGTAACACTAAACCACCAAGCAATCAGTTTTATGCTTTCCTTTCCAACTCCGGCTTTCTTTTCCCAAACAACGGTAGGAAATCCTCTGTCTGACACAGTACAGGATAAAGAAAAACAAAAATCAGACCCACTTGTGATCCAAAGATACGCTCAGTGCTCTTAATGCCTAAAATGCCACGTGTTTTGATATAACAGAATACTTTAATCCAAAGGCAATTTAAATGATGGACAAAGTAATGGCTGGGAGAGAACAACAACAATAAACTGGAGCTTTAGAATTGCCCTTGATCTAGAATTTGTTGAATTTGTACATCCAACTGAAAGAAAACACTTAACTGTGGAGCTGAACTATAAACTTGAATAGAATAAATCTAGTTAGATCATGACACACAAAAAAAATTTACATTCAGGGTAAAGTAATTTTAAATAACTTGGATGCTTGACAATAACCCAAGTCTGATCTCTTTAAATCATAAAGGGTGGTAGAAGTCAGTGTGTTTCAGTTGCAAAGTCATTACTACAGCTTCCAAGCCTAAATCCACTCTGAAATGAAAGGGAGAAACTCAAATTTAAAATCAGGAATATAGAATGAATGCGTTGTAACAAAAATAATGGGAATATTCGGAAAAGGGGAAAAAATAACCCCGCATGTTTCCTTTTTCAAATGGAAAGTTAATGTTGCATTTCATTTTCTTAAACAGAATATAAGTGGTAATCCACAGCAGCAACATAATACGTGGTGGTTCACTATCTCCTGTCACAAATATGGTTAGCTGGCAAAATAAAAGCAGTTGGTTAATGTGGATGTTAGGAACTGAAGGAAGCAGAAGTTGAGCTGTTTAAAACAACTGCGTTGTTATGAAGTGGGAAACTGAACTAAAAAAATCTGTCATTGTTTTCCATGTAATCGTTCTCAGGTGTCAGATACCACAGTTTGGATTCTCTGATGACTAAGGTTTTACACAGTCAAAGGAAATGGAAAAGGAATTTGTGTCTGTCATAGATCAGTGGATTTGCCATGTATAGATTATTTTTACATGCTTATAGATTCTGACACTCGTTCAGCAATACCTAAGACCTCAGTTTTTGTTTATCTAATGCATGTATTTAACTTCCAGCAAATAAGTAGCTCCTTTGGCTTTAGTTCAACTAATTCCATACTTAGCTTGAATATGTAAAACATCCTTAAGTTTCCTCTACTGTGACGGGCAGCTTTATCCCAAGGGATTCTTGCTCACCCACAGATCACACCACAGGCTGGCGTGGAACTTCCAGTAATAGTTACAATAAATAGTTCTAAATTTACTGTTATCATTAGATTGGAACAGATTTTATGAATGTGGCCATCAATTCCCACAAAGTCCCTCAGTGAAATCTTCCCTGCTGATTTCAGCGAGATGGGATTTCCACCTTGGCAGATACCAAACTAATCAGAACTATGTTCATTACTTCAGGTCAGGATTTATCTTTCCATATTTACCAACTTTTAAAACACTGTCCCGCTATCCCTGGCCACTTGCTTACCCAAGGCAATTTGTGCTGCAGTTTGTAGTTAACAACTGATTAACACATGAAGGATAGATATAAACAAACACATTTATTCTTTGGGCATGTTTCACTTACACACTTACTTTCACAGTCCCTTTTTCCCCTGCAAAACCCCATGTACACCACCTGACTGCCTGAGAATATGAATGACTTGCTGTGATTATTAGTCTGGTGGCAAAAAGCGGTCAAGACCTTTCCCAAGACCTCCATTTATAGCCTTAATTTGCATTCTTCTGTAAGGATAAGTAAATTCTGCCATGGTTTATCGCTTCATTGACAACTCCCTTCAAGCAGCCATGATAATTGCATTTCTTCCTGAAAGTGCAGGAAAACACTTGCTAAGCAGTTAAAAGCTTTGGGGCTTAGTTGTTGTTTTTTTTTTTTTTTCCCAAAGGTTTTCTAAAGGAGGGGAATTAAATCTTTGCAGTCAGATGCAAAAAAGTGCTGAAAGGCAGTGCCTGCAGTCCTTGTGCACACTGAACAGAACCTCAGGCAATGGAATAAACCAATGGAAAGCAACCTATTTTTAGTTATTTGGCATAAAAGGGACAAAGTCAGTGACAAGTGTATCATCTTAGTTCTGACTGTGGGGTTCTGGTTGCTTTGTTCTACGAATCTATTCAAATTATAGCACGGCGTTCAGACCAAGCTCAAAGTCCAAACAAGGGCCTAACAGTGCTCAAATCTTCAGGGCTGGCAGGCACGATGCTTTCCCCTTAGATTATGC
The DNA here is from genome assembly GCA_035584735.1 of Pseudotriccus pelzelni. Taxonomy (NCBI): domain Eukaryota; kingdom Metazoa; phylum Chordata; class Aves; order Passeriformes; family Tyrannidae; genus Pseudotriccus; species Pseudotriccus pelzelni. Next base: position 3,313,342 of record JAWMRA010000023.1, on the reverse strand, counting down.
ATGAAATCCATTTAATCCCAAAAGAAACTTCCCAGCATCTCCTCAGCCTCCCAGCTCCTCCCCAAGACATATCAATAAAATGTTTCTTGTTAATCTAATGAGTTCAGGTGTCTAACACAGAACTGCAGCAGACCCTGGGGAAGGCAAGCTGGGAAAATGAACTGAAATGCAGTGTCAGCCCAGTGAAAATAGCCTTTAACAGTCTGTAAAGCCTGGAGATGTGCTGGAAGCTAAAATATTACCAACTGTTCTCTCTCTGACACCCTTGCTGCTTCCTGGCTTTATAACTTGCTTTTAACATCAGCTGCTCTACGAGTCTCAAATGCCTTCTGCAAAGAGACAGCCACAAACCCGGCAAACTACCTTGCTTTTTGGTAAACTCAGAAGTAGAGGAAGAGAGAGAGAACGTTTTAATTAGCAGCAGGAGGTAGAACTGGCTAAAAACTGAAGGAGAAGGTTCTCGTTGCTACAGAAAGGTTTGTAATAGAAGCAGCAACTCCCCTGCTGCAGAGGAAACTGCCTACAAAGCTTTTAAGGGGAAAGAGGGAGGCCAAAATGAAGGGAAAACAGTGAAAGGTTATATTAAAAAATGAAAAAAGTGCATTGGTATGTACTGGCTCCTTCAAATACAGGAAGGAATCGCAGAGCTGGCTGTGTGAACTTTTAAAATTAAAACAAGGGTTGCTAGCAGGACACTTATGAGCTGTAACTGCAGCTGAAGACAGCTCAGTGCATTCTGTTCCACGTGGTTTGATGCTCACCACTGCACAGGCAGCTGGAGAGGCCAGTTCCCCTTCCATCTCCAGCATCCAAGGGGCCAAACTTTTACTTTGAAATGGGAGTTAGGGATTCTTGACAATTTATTCCAGTTTTAGTGTGGTTAAGACAACTGGCTCAACTCAAGTATGGCAATCCAGCTGTGTGCAAGGCAGTGACAGTGGCCCCAAGAGGTGGCACTCCCAGAGCTCCCCTGTGTGCCAGGAAAGCTCATTTTTTTCAGCAACATCTCAAGAATCCCAGAATGGTTTGGGTTGGAAGGAACCTTAGAGACCACCTCATTCCACCCCCTGCCACGGGCAAGGACACCTTCCACTATCCCAGGTTGCTCCAAACCCCATCCAACCCGGCCCTGAAAATTCCATGATGTTATTACCTGCCTTCTGTCTGTTTGGATTTGGGATGAACTCAGCTTTGAAGAGTCTGACACACCTTTTATTTTTTTTTTCCAAAGAACTTTCAATGATTTAAGAATTCTTTCTAACTATAGACAGGAGATTTCTTTAAGACTTACAAAACATGAATGAATACTGAATGAACTACGAGGGAGACGTAAATATGCAGTCAGTGGGGTTTCCTAAGTTTTCTTTATAAGAAATTTGTATCAGAAAAAAGCACTGGACAGTTATTTGGTTTTAGGTTCTGGCAAAGATGATAAACTTCCTTTTTCTGCTAGAGGGAAACACAGTTAGCCAGGAAGCAATGGTGCATCTCCACATGCCAGAGAGGAAGAACAATTTGGTCATTTGAACTTCCATCCACTCTGTTTGGTGAGCAGGTTAAATACTTTGGGATTTCCAAACAGGACCCAGTCTGAGCCAACAGTCTCTGTCCAGTTTACATGTGGTATGGCCATGGAAGCCTTGTCTTTCCCACCATGACCTTTTCCTTGACAAACCACAAAGTACCTCCATCCAACACCACGCTCCCAGAAAAAAAAGCCACCGCAATTTAACCCACAAAATATTTTCTCGGTTATTTTAAATATTATCCTTTTCTCCCAACATGGCTTTTTATTGATAAACAGTAACAGACTTTGAAGTAGCAAAAATACAAATAATCACCTTATTCACTTAACTCATGAAAGCTCTGCCTACGGACCCCTCACCATTTGCTGTCAAATTTTGGGCTTAAAAAGAGAGGTTTGTTAAAAGAAAGGAGAAAAAGATTTCTGTTTAGAAATCAAGTTAGGGAAAACCACTTTGGAGAATGCTGCGAGGGTGGAGATCAGATGATCTTTGTGTGTTTCTTTAGGAGGAAAAAGAAGTTATGCAATTCCAAGCAGTCATGTGGTATGGCAGCTGCTAAAGTTACTGCTAATTTTTATTAGAGCTGGCCAGAGCCAGAAAAAGGTCTGCTTTATAAGCAAGACCTTTTAAGAAATAAACTGAATCTTCCTGAGCTGAGAGGCCTGCAGAATGGAAAGAACAAGAAAAAAAATAGCCCTAAAAAGTGCTTTTTCTTTTTCTTCCCCCACCCACCCCCAAATGATTCAGGAAACGTTTTCCCTCTCCCTTCCTGTTGCTGGTTTCTTTCTCATACTCATCCAATCAATCAAACATATGTGTAATATTTACAAGTTTTCAGCTCAAACTCATGCTCAGTCCAAAAGGACTGTTCACATGCACGATGCGGACGAGCTTTTATTCACCCAAGGAAGACACGTGGCCCCGGGCCCAGCTTTGGGCAGGGGGCTGGGCCAGCTGCTCTCCAAAGGTCCTCACCCACCCCGTGATCCTCTGAAACATCCAGAGGTTTTACTCTGTTCGTTAAACTTCCAGGACTGAGCACCTGTGGCCCCTGTCTTTGAAATTAAACTGGATCCTGAGCCAGGCTGGATCACCAAAGCAGTTCCTTGCTTTTCAGCACTGCACGTTTCTGGGGCTTCAAAGTCGTGTGGATGATGGCAAAGAAAGGGAACAATAAATGCAAACACCACCAGATAAAATTTACCACACTAAAGGGACCAGACATGACTCTTCATATGTCATCTAATCTCTGTTCCAACAGGATTAATTTTGTACTGCTGTTAAATGGAGCATATAATTAAGCTGTGGGTACTGGGGTCATGGATGATAACAGTGTCAGCATGAAAGGGTTTATGGGACCAGTCTGCTGCAGGGAGGCTATTCCTGAGATCCACAAGTGAAGTCCTACAAGAGAGGCTGTATAAATTATATATAATTTTTTTAAAAAAGGTTATTTTAATACCAGGCTTTATTAGACTATGAAAAAGAGACTTGCACCAACAAAAGATATTGATTTCCATACCCTGGTGCTTTTTCCACCTGCTTCACATAACTGAGGTACATTTAATGCGTAATTTAAGTTGTAGATAAGACACTCGCACCATTTGAACTGTTTGGGACTAGGAATCACCTGGCCTGTCACAGAAGGGAAGTCTCCTGGCACCTACACAGGGATGGGATGTTTGTCTCCACCATCTACATGCTCACCCCATACAGCCCATCTCTATCACTCCTTCTGCACCCCTAACAAATCCTCAACTTTCCTTTTTTGATGTAAAATTACCCCCCCCCCAAGTCTTTAAAACTCAAATTCCCCTTTCAGAGGGAAATTCACTTTAGAGAAACAAGACTTTACAGATAGAAGTTTCTTTAAAGATGATACACCGTTATGTGAAGGCCAACATAACATGAATTTACTTTGGATACTAAAATGCATAATAAAAGCAAAACACTAATTTAAAAGCCCCAGCAGTGAAGCAAAATTTTTCAACTGCTATTGTTGTCAGACCAGTACTATTTGTATTTATGAGAGCCTAAAAACTTTACAAGTCCTGTAGTTGCACTTTGTAGTGGAACATAAAATAGTCAACTTACATTGTTTTTAAATTTAAAAAAAATGCATAAAATAAAGCAGCAGTCAACAATGTTAGAATTAATTTCCTAATCCTCATAAGTTGCCACCTCTCAGTCTTTAAAGCCTAGAACTGCAGTTATTTGTGAATGGTTCCCAAATTTTCATAACGTAAAGCATTAATTAATTAGGCAAAGGAAAAAGCCTTATGTCTGAAGGAGAGTATGAATCTAAAACAATTATTGCTATAGAATTTGCTGTGGTGAATTTGATAAACTTCTTACTCAGCCCTCTCATTTCCCATGTTTTTCCTGTTTAATGACTCACCATAAACTCACACTCAGAAATTCTAAACAAACAAACAAACCTCTCAGACTGAAATATATTTGTTTACTAACAAGCAGCAAGACCTTAATTGCCATTAAAACTACAAATACCAGTAACTGAAAGTGACTTTATGTTACATTTCTCACTAGACCAGCACCATTCTCTTGTTCTGAAGACAAATCCCTCCACCAGAATGAACCAGGGCTGAGCTGCAGGCTCAGGATTTGGGATCCCCAGGCAGATTTGTTCATTCTCCCACATTTGGCATTTTTTCACACTTGCTGAACAAATTCAATTTTTAATTCCAAATGAAGAGTTATGCAAATGTGACTCAAGTGCCTTTTGAATAGTGATGGTCTGAGCTTGCTCTTTTTGTCAGTTAATTTGCACTTACTTCATGCGTATCTCTAACCCAATTGGCATGGAAATGTACCACATATGTACTAAATTAAGGATGATTGTGCCTGATTGCCCAATTATGATATAAAATGTGTGAAAATAGTTGATAGGACATTCTGTGTGTTTTCTCTAAAAAGACTCATCGCGTTCAAAAATCTAAAAATAAAACCCAACAGTTAATCATAATGGTTTGGCTTGAAATGTGGAAAACTGAACAGGAGATGATTTAAAATGCAAGGAATTGTACCCCATGTGAGAAGACTAAATTGTCCTATTGTTATGTGCTCTATGTGCATCCCTTAAAAAAAGTATTTGTTTGGAGTCTGAGACGTTTCTCTCTGATTAGCTGCAGAGAAGGAAACAGCTATTTTTTACTTGTTTGAAAGAGTAAGAATTCCTTAAAACAAAACATAGATTTTTCAAGTGCTACGTATTTTTTGTTTATCACAAGTGTCATGGCCATGGGCTGACCTGCAGCATCACCACTTGTTCCTGCCTCGAGGTGCTGCACAAGGCTTGGAACAACCTTCTACCAGAGTGTTGGGAGGAGGGAACGATCCCTTTTTGCAGGGGAGGCACCCAGCAGTAGCTGGTTTACACAGATAATTAGCAAGGATTGGTTTAGCAGAAAATGGTAAACACAGCTGAGGAATAATGGACGAGGGAATTCATAAGCTCTGGGATCAGCAATACAGGAGTCAATGGAGTGAGTCCCTTGCTTCATGTGAGATTTGAATGGAAATTATCAAAGCAGTTTGCATTTCCTTCTAGTCCTGCTTCTTGTGGTCCCAAACAAGTTAATCAGAGAGAAAGAACTCTGAGGGGCAGGGCATATTCAAAATAATCTGCGACTTTCCCTGTGTTTTAAAGCATTGCACCAGTAGGATTTTTCTCCCCCTTTTTCCATCCCTGTAGTCATGAAAAATCTGATGCAAGAGACTCCGACCTGGAAAGCATTTTCCTCGCAATCACTTCTCCTTTTGCTCAAGAGCAATTTCCTGTTTAACTGCAGTTCCAACACAAACATGAACATTATTCAACTTCTCTTCATGAACTGTGGGTGCTACATCCCAGCTCCCAACGGCAGAGCAGCCTGGGCTTCCACCCTCAGGAGATGTTTCCCCATGGTGGGGATGCCAAAGGGTCTCTCTAGGGTACAAAGTGTCAGGAGAGAGCAGCTTGTGAGAGCAACAGGGGAGGAAAATGGAGAATGGGGGTGTCAGGAGGAAGTGCTGAAGGGTGGAAGCGCCAAAGCACAGCAGCAAAGTCACACATGAAACAAACGTTGTGGAAAGCTGAGCAGCTCCAGGAACCGCAGGCGGGTCTGTGGGCTCCTGGGGCTCGGAGGGACCCATCACTGCAAGAGTCTCCAAACAACAGCAGCTCCCACAACAGGCTCTTAACCCCCCTAAGCAGTGTGTTTGAAACTGTAGATATACTGTTAGGTGTTCCTAATTCCAGAGGGGCAGTTCTATTCCTGATTTGTGCACAGTCATCATGGCCCCAGTCTTGAAAGCACTGAAAGTTTTAAAGGATTCATTTCATGTTGGCTAAAGGCTGATACAGGTTGTTTTAAAGCAGACTGTGTCAGCAAGGAAAGCAAGAGCAGAGGGAAGTGCAGGTAAAGGACTGTGTGCAGGGGAGAAGGGGCTCTACACCATAATCCATTAATTTAAGACGTGTTACACATAAGGGATCTATTCCTGAGTTTAAGAGAGCTTTTTCTGATGATTTAATGACCTCTTTTTCATTTAGCACGCCCTTGAGAACAATATTCTAAGCTTCCACAGATTCAGAATGCCCACATTACACACAGGGTCAACCTGCTGGGGGCTTCTATTAAAAAGAAGAAAGACTAAGGTGGGGCAGAAATTTGAGGGGAACTCAAGCAGGACCTTTTCAAAGTTCCAGCATGAAATGTGGTTATAACCTGAGCTCTGCAGTCTACTGACCGGTGAAGAGGCAGAAATCATAAGTCATTAATACTAAAACCATCATCTCTTTGTTTGCAACACTTACATTTTTGTTCCATCCAATTTATTTTCTTTTTTGTCCGTGAGAAGAACAACATGACAGTATTAATGTAAAAATCCTGTTGTACATCTTTGGTTTGTTCTCTGGCTCATCCCCCTGCTTCCCCACCTCCCTGCCACAGCTCAGACTGCAGTGCTGGTATGAAATCAGGGAAATAAATTTATGAGAGGAAAAAATGCAGCGATAACCAAGGCCAACTGTTTTCATTTACATTTTCCTCTTCAGGTTATTATTATTCCCTTTTGACCGAGCTGTGTTTTAGCACAGGCACGACGGTGCTTTGAAAAGACACCATTAACAGATAGGGACAAAGGGCTTGGAAAGTTTTCTGTGAGCGTAAACTCCAAAAAGAGCTGACTCTGCTAGAGCTGCACTCACTGCCTTGTCGTGTTCACTCTCCACAAATACTCTCATGTGCTTGCGTGTCCTGGCAGGAACTCGAACAGCCAATTTAAGTCACTGTCTGAAAATGTTTTCTTCTAGAAAATTAATTCCTAAGTGTATGTAGCTGCACAGTAAATCTTGTTTGCAGAGCTGAGCTTTTCCATTCATGACAATCAAAAAGTTCTGTTTAATCTATCTGCTTGTCAGGGTCCAGCTAGCGCTGGCACTAAGTGTCCTGCCAGCAGCTGTAGGCTTAGGTTTATCCCACTAAAGCTGACAGAATTTTAGAAAGTTCCTACCAGCAAATCAGAAGTTTAAGGCTGTGTTCAGTTAATAATTTTATTTACTGATTCTTTGTGGAAGTTTCCTGTGAGCTGCCTGTGAGTGGTGATAAGTGAATGGGGCACACAGGGTGGGACAACTGTGTACTGACAGCGCAGCCAGAGCAGCCACACACTGAGCCCTTTCAGCCCACAGACCCAGTCTGCTGGAAAAACTAGACCCATCACGCACCAGCAGACCACAAGGAATGTTTCTTCTTTTATTCATTCACTCGGTTTTAGAGCCATCCTTGCCTCAGCAGCAGATGGATGTGTCACTGGCAGGGAAAGGTACACCACGCTCCTGTCAGTGTCCTGTTTTTGCCGCTCCTGGGTGGCTGATGGACTTTCTCTGTGCTGCTCCCACTTGTCAGAGGCTACGCTGTTAACACAGCCACCAAATTAATTTTGCTGGAAGCCACCTAACCTCCTCCTGTGAGCTGAAAGTGGCTCTGCCAAAACAGCTCACTCACTGCGGAGTGAAAAATGGGAAAGTGGCAGCAAACGGCAAATTCTGTTTGCACATCTACAGCGGAAGATTCCCCTAAAACGTTTCATTGTTCTTCTGTGTAATCTGTGAAGAAATCCACGTCCTGGAAAAGCAGCCTGTAATTTGTAGCACATGAGTGTGCTTTGGGGAAAATCAATCAAATGCACTAAGACGTGTTCTCAGCTCCTAAACTAATGATCCTTCCTGTGAGCAGCATGAAACACCGGGCGAGTCCCAGATGGCATAAATCCTCCAGGTTTCAGCAAAGCTGTGACAGTTTATACTACCTCAACAGTACCCTAATTGTGCTTAAAAACTTTTTAAGGTGGTTAGCAGTCAGTGTTTCAAAAGCCTCCTTCTTTCCAAGCAGTCCTGGAGCTAAACAAACAAGTTTACTAGTTAGTGAGAAGAGAATGCCATATTTAATTTATAAATCTTTCAGAGCTGATGTGCTTAAAAATAAAAACTCTGAAAATCTAATTCTGTCTTAAGAAACGCCAAGCAGCTGTGTAGAGGCATTCATGGCTGGGACCTGAACCAACTTCTGGTAAGAGAGGAAATTAGGACCATTTTGTTACCCCGACAAAAATGAAAACTCTGAGAACAGTAATTCCTTTGCAGAAAAATCAATAGTTTCAGCATGTTTTTACGTGGCAATTTGCTATGGAACATCTTAAACAATACCTCAGTAAATCACTAGTACTGCATGAAATCAGCTGCTTGCTTTGAATGCAAAAGTACAGAAGTGCATGAAAAATGTGTGGTCAAAGCAGAGGAAATTTCCCAGGATCCCAACTTCCTCTCTCCTAAAGTAATTGTGAATGATCTGGAAACAGACACACGTAAGCAGCTTTGGTTTACACAGAGAAGTTACAAAAAGATACAAGTCTTTAACCCTAATCTAAAAAAACCTCCTAGAATTCATTTCCCTCTGTGACTCCGATTATCTGTTTAAAGAGTGAGGCTATTATTAAACAGTGAGGGGAAATTATTAAGCAATTAATTGCTATAACTTGATCTTCATAGTCCTATGTAAGCACTAAATATCATCATTTAACAGATTCTGTAAAGTAAAATACAAGGGAAAAGGTTATTTCTCTGTATTTGTTACACACTGCCCCGATGACTGAGCAGCACAGACCATGCAACGTTCATCTTGATGTGCATCATTTAGCAGTAGAAACATGTAATTCACAGTGGCATAACTTATTTCAGTGACACAGAAAGGGCCAAAAAACCCTGCTTTTACAGACAATTCAAGTCAATTCTTAAGCCTGATTAACTTTGCATCTAACCTTTAAGAAATGTAGAACAAGAAATCCCAATTACATAAGGAAAATGTTATAAAATTATCTCTGAAATAATTCCAAGTTTATCTCTGTATCAATTTGTCAGGGGATGGAATTTGCAAGCAAACATCAACAAAACAATACATTTGCTATCAGCTACGAGCAGTATCATACATGTGTCAGTATTTTACACTGCCTAATCCCTGCTCAGTAATTAGAAATGTTGTGGCAGTTCTGAAAATGAGAAATGACACTCTCATTTGATATGTGCTCCATAACACATCCACCAGAAGATCTGCAGCAAAGAAACATTTTCCAAAAGGAAATCAAATGATTCATGTTTTATTTCATTGCAAATTCTCTGTGATGGATGCTGGAATTAATTTGGGAGATGTTATGCTCAGCAGCTTATATTGGAATAAGAATTCTTTGTGAAGGAGTCTATTTAAAATTGTGCTGATGACACATAAAACCTTAATATTGAATGAACAAGTCAAAGAAGTTCTAGATAGCTAAACTCAGTCCTTAAAAGTCAAGTTATCATCTTTCTTTACCATTTTTAAGCTTTTGAAAGCAAATGTGACCCACTAGGACGCTCTGTGCTGTGCCAAGTTTCAAGTCCTCCAGCTGTGTCCTGCTAGTTACAGCTACATCTGTAAATGATTTTTCAGCCAAACTGCCAAATCAAAACTTTGGCAGTGTGAAAGTTATTAAAAAAAAAAATCTTCTAGAAGGACACTCTCACTGGATATTAGTTAGTGTTCACCTAGACAGTTTACAGGGTATTTGAGTTATCTCAGATAATTAGACATCAGTAGGATAAAGCTTGCTGAGATGCCTTGATGCAGGGGGTATCTCCTTTTTTTCCCTAACCTAAACTAGGGTTAGAAGTAGTGTGCTAAATATAAATTGCAGAGAATCCAGGATGAAAAAGCTGCTTTCAGGAGCTGAGCTCCACACTAGGCGTATTTTGAGGGCTCTGTAGGAGAGCACTCGAGTCTAGTGCTGTGAACTGGATGCCTGTAGTGGCTGGGGTGCATTAAATGAATTAATTTTATCTAAAAAGGAATCCAATTAGCACACTTGGAGACTGCTCCACAATGGGAGTCAAACCGCGTTAGCCGGGCACCACTCAGAGACTTCCTTCAGGACATTCCTGGTCCAAACCGAGACGCCGATGTGGAGGCACCCAAAGCCAACTCTTGGCAAACAATGCGCTCAATTTTCATCAGCCTTTTGTATATATTTAGAGGTGAGAAGAGTGAATATGACAATGAGTTTGTGGTCAGCACAACAAGAGTTGTCAACACGCATCAACTCGTATCAACACACGGGTTCTTGCTCCCCTTGGTGTGTTATTACTGCAACAAACTGCTCTAATGTCTTTATTCTGGGCTTTTCTCTTGTGTGCAAATGCAACTTGAACTGTGGAAAAGACCTTGCACAATCACTGCTCCCACAGGCCTGGCTCTGCTCAGGGAGGGGACACAGCCAAGAGGCACAGCAGGAAAGCTCACCCAGCCTGTCCTCTCCCATCTCCCTCTCAAGTCTTTGGTTTGCTTCCAGCAGAGCTGGATTTAGGTCCTTAACCTGGCAGCAGCACTAATACTAAACTCAGGGAGTAACTGGAGCAGTAAGGAGGGAATAAAAAAAGGAGGAGACTGGGCTTTGAGCAACCTGGTCTGGTGGAAGGTGACCCTGCCAGTGGAAGGGAGTTGGAATGAGATGAACTTCAAGGGCTCTTCCAAACCATTATATGGTTCTATGAAAAAATAAAAAGCAGTAAGCAACTGTGAGCAGATTTTGGTAGGGGGAAAAGGTTGGCTGACCTTGCTCCCTGTGCCAGGGGCAACTTCCACAGACAAACACCATGAGTGCACTGCTGATGGAATTACAGGGCTTGTGCTCCAGGAGACTGCACTGAGCTTGCATGGAGAGATCAGGACATTTCCCAACCCTGGGGTATCTGATCTTACAGAGTTTTGGTTTTCATAGGGTTGTTTGGTTTGTGTGACTGAGCAGTCCTTCACAAACGGCTGCCAGCTTTCCAGACACGCCGTGGGGAAATTCGGGCCTATGAGAAAATTTTCAGTTCAAACAAAATCACACAGTTCTCACAAAACTGTCCAGACCTTTCTGCAATTATGTTACATCATATATATGGTTTAAGCAACTCTGGATCATTTCACAGCTCAGCTTCTTATCTTTTTATAGTTCTGCTACCGTGGCTCCATTCTTTCCCATATGAAGAAACTTAATTAATATTTTATATCCTTACTAAATTGCGAATACAATTTACCATAACAGTACAGAAAAAGGCAAATACACTTTGTCCCCTGCCAACAGAAAATCCTTAACAGCTGTTTATTGCTCATTTGCAAAACATAAGAGCAATGGAATTCCATTACTTAGAGAAACTGGCTGTTCCATGATATCCTTGGCAACAAATACCACACTTATCTTTTTGAACAATAGACTCTCAAAGTTTCTCCAGCCTACAAAAATAAGACAGTGAGGAATACTCTTTCTTAACTGCAAAATGCTAAACAATGGGAACTGACTCACCGTCAGCTGCGTTTTGTTTCATCAAAACTAACCTTTTTCTCGCTCTCTCCCCCCAACAAAGAAATTTGCTCACTGCAAATTGTGAGAAACGTTTCAAGCAACCATCTCTTTCACAGGAAGGACTTTTTATTGAGGTCAAGACTTTGGCAAAATGAGGAGAAATTCAGACTGCAATCTGAGTAATGTAAGAACTTACAAGCAACATTAAGGCAGTAACTTTAGGTTTGTAATAAACCAGACAGAAATTGCAGGGCAGAAATATTTCTGACTTTTCAAAACTTGGAAATACTTAGAAAAATAATATCGTGGTTCACACCACAGATATTTCACATATGGTTTTAACTAAATAACTTCCAAGTTTCCAATAGCTTAAAAAAGAACTATCTATGGCATACCAGATAGATGCTAGCTCCTCAGGAAGTCAGGACATGCACATACCATCCATAATCTGGTTTCTATATTTAGGTAAGAACTATACCTAAAGCCACGGAGGTCAGCACTGCACCAAGACAAGCATGTTTTAACAGACATATCTCCCAGACACTGTTTGCCACGGCACATTTCTCCCAAAGCCACACCAAATATGCCATTTGAAGACCTTGCACTACTAAAAGTGTATCCACATACCTCAATAATCCTGTCATGAATTTGCAGCCCTCCTTCCTTTGCAGCAGGCCCTGTGTCAACTATTTTCGATACAAAAATTCCTTCGCTCGACGAACCGTCTTGATTGTCCTTTAAGGATGAGAAGGAAACCACATTATTACCCCAAACCAACTCTGATTTTCCCTCAGCTAAAGCTTTTCCGTGTCACAGCAGTGCCTGTACTTTGAAAGAAATGCTCTTATTGATGTCTTAATATGGAATTACTCTGTGCTAATGAGAACACCTGATACTCCCGTTTCGAAAGATTAAACAACCAGGGACGGACTTCCATTAGGTAAATTAGTTGTGTGATAATCATTTTCCTCTGACTTGGGCCAGCTAAGTAGTAACTGTCATTACAATTATTCTCAGCGTAAAATCCAGTGAGACACAGCCTGTTTGCACATCAAACACAAGACAACACTGCATTTTTATTTTTAGTTGCACACCTCTTTCTCTGGAGATTTAAAAATAAACCAAGAAAACAATTTATATCTAACAGGATACTTTCACACTCCTGTGTATTGCGTCACTGTCTTCTGTAAGTGCAGAACAACGTTTCAGAAAACTGGAAAACTCTTAACTGTAAGGAATAACTTTCAAGTGAATTCACTAGGAATAAATCGTGATTAATGTCAGATTTCTAAGCAGTCAAGAAGTAGTTCTGAATACTTTCTAAATTACTAGGACAAGGTATAATCCACTCCTTGATCTAATTAAAGTCATATGCAGCAGCTCCAGCCAACAGGCATCCAGAAAAAATACATTAGTGAGTGTATGGTGCAGGAAACATCTGCTGAAATCACAGAATTCAAAAGTAGGTTGTTTGAGTTACATCCCTTCACCTGCACACAGGGGCTGCCGAACCTCTGTTGGAAAGCAAAGTAACGTGGGGTTTTTTAATGAAAGGGCCTAAAGCTGTGGGCCCTCAACCCATGATCCTCACAGCAATATGGTCTGAGAGACACCCCACGGGTTTCATCACTTTGGGACGGACACTGCACCAATATTAGCGTTGCTGGCTGTGATGAGATGCAAGAATAAACACGCCGCAAGAGAAAAGGCAGTGGAGTTCACAGCTCCGACACAAATCCCAGTATGAGATCTGCTCTGAAAGAATCACAAGAGAACCAAATGCTTGTCAGCAACATTTTTCCTCTAAGTGTTGACCTACATGCTTTTCCCAACTGGAAAGGGCAAACATATTTTAACAATTAACATACCACGCATGGTCGGCCACCAATAATATTAAATCCAAGAGAGCCGGAGTCACGATGGAGGACGAGAGTCAGTGCTTTAGTCTCTTCCCCCTGCAAGGAGCAGATAAACACATTCAAATCATTTGTGTGCCCGGGTAAAGCAGGACAGATAATACTTCCATCCAGGCCTGTTGGGTCGGTTTCTTATTTTTTTTACCCCCGTGTAGTTCGGAGAAAAATGTTTGGAATAACTTTGCAGGAGCAAAGTCAGCAGCTCCCAGCCCCTGCTCCAGCCACCCCACTGAGCTCCAGCAGCGGAACCACCCCTAAGATTTATGTGTCTTTTTTATTGAGATCTACAGTGAGATACTTAACAGCAACAGAACAGTTTTATATGTAATACTGGTTCCTGCAACTACTTGACCTAGTCATATGTGATGTGTTATGTAAAATACTCCATGTTTCCAGTAGTCAAACTCTTCACTTTTCTAATGCTTGGGGGTGACTGAATCTTAGGACTGGATTCTTGTGTTGCTTCTCTCTAGTGCTGGGTACATGACATTGTTTTAAACAGTATCAAACACAGTGTTATACAACAGAAATTCTCTAGCGAGTTTGAGAAAACAGTATTAAACAAAACTGCTACAGATTTTGCCAAAAGCCTAGAATGACAATTGCTATTCACAGCACCTGCCATGCATAATTTTTTCCTCTGGAAAATTCCCCTGGAATTTTAACACCAGCAAAATAGAGATCTTCCATCATAAGTTAATCCTCTAAAATACGAAATTCTGCAGTGAACAGTTGTCTAGACAAAAAATGTACAAAAAAGATATACTGGATGGATCAGTTATCCTGCTTTCTTATTCCAGTTTGTTCCTAACTATGAACTCCTATAAAATGTTCTTTATGACACAGTGATAGTACTTAGGTCTATTAACTTTGATAAAAACAAAGGTAATTGCATGTACTGTTAAAGACAACTAAATCTTCACAAGGTTCTCTCTTCAGTCTCAGTCAAGTGGCTGTTATTTACTGCACAACACTACAAAATTATACAACAGGCAACAGCAGAGCACTACAAAAAGCCATTTCAATAACAGTACATTTTTTAGGGATCAGAATAGGATTGGTATGTTGTGCATCTAGAGATATAGATTACTTTTCTACCTCCAAGACCTCTTCCTTTGTTTTATCCACAGGGTGAAAAAGTTATGAACACAAAAAAGTTTGAGGAAGTCATCTTACAAGTCTGGTTTTCATAACCAATTAATGACAAAAATTACAACAGTTGCATTGTAATTCGATGCAGATGGTTTTAGTTTGTGCATTTTTCTTCTGACATGTCAATTTGAAGCTGTCAATCAAACATTAACGTCTATTAAACTCATAAAAAAATGTCAAAGTAATCCTGGATTACTGAACTACTCCTACAGATTTGGGGACGATAATGAAGCCCAATTCCCTACCAGTGTGAACTGGCAGAGCTCCGCTGACCACACACTTCACCACAGGGGAGCTGCACTAACACACTCCACCTGAAAATGTGGTTTACAACTTCCATGTCCATTTCTGATGATTATCTTCACTGCATGTCGAAAAATAAATAGAGGTGGGCCTGATACAGAGAAACATGAATAAACTCTGATCTTATTTGAATTTGCCTACACTCAGCATCAGTGAGAACCAAGTACCCAGAAGATAACTGAAGAATGAAGTAAAAGCTATTTCCCTGGAAGTCTACAGACCCAGACCTCAGACAGGATTTCAAGGAACAAATTTCCAGTCCTGTGAGACCACTTTCAGGGACAAATGATTTAGGATTTGAAAGACAATAACGTGCTAGCCCCACGTTTCCTTCCCCTATTATGCCTTTTTAAGAAGGGAAATCAATTAGGACAATCAAGAAACAATTACGGCATTGCCCTCAAGACACTTTCAGTAATTAAAATTGAAGGTTTTCATTAAAGCCTCCTTATGTGGCTATGATTTGACACTTTCATACCTGGCTGAATCAGCATGAAAGCAGCCTATTAAATCAGTCAAGTTGCGGGGAAAAAAAACCCAACTAATGTAGTTTTCTGGACTTCTGAAAAAGTACTTCTGTCCACAGGGGCTTTAAAGAAACTTTCCAGCCATTTCTGCTGGATTTGTGCACAGTCTCCATCTTCCCCATGGCAGCAGAGGTGTCACAGAGCACTAATCCCATGGAACTGCCCCGGCACTGGGGAGGCAGCAGCGCTTTGCTTCAACAACACTTGGTCACTTTTGCAGACTCACATCTCAGGTCTTCACAATTTCTTTAACAACCTTCTTGGCTTCATAAGGAAGCCACGATGCAAATGACTTTTCCAGGCTCTGCCTTCCCCCTTCCCCTCCAAACGTCTGGCGTTCCAGAGGAGCAATCATTAAACAGGGAGGTGACTGTGGAAATCGGTGGCCGGTGTCCAGCCCTGCCCCGGCAGCTGCTTCGGCAGCAGACCTGATGGTTCCTGGCATGTTGTATTCCCACAGCTGAACAGAACTCTTAAACGTAATTCTTGAAATTGCTGGGCTTCCCAGCTGAGTAATGTGGAGCTAATAGACTGCTTTTCCCTTTAGATAGGGGAACACTAATTTACTTGGTAGTGCTGCGGCTAAGAAGGTCTGTCTTCGTCAGAGGAGGCACTTCAGCTCCTTGTTCTCTGGTGAAAGGGCTGCCAGGACCAGCCTGGCTCATCCTGCCTGGGGACAGTCTGAGAGAAACACATCATCTTGTTTTAAAGGACTTCATCTGGCTCTTGAGGAATTCAAACCTGTGTTACCACAACCACAGAGGTATTAGACCAGAGGTCCTAAATGTCAGATCGTATCTGGTTCCTGTCTGGCTGATATATTTAAAGTCAGTCCCTGTCTCTGGTTGTCAGGACAGCGGAAGGGTTTCCACAGTGAGCTGCAGCCAGCACTGCTTCCGATTCCCCCTCACTCCCTCCTTCCCAAAGGACTTTGTCGGCTGTGTAAACAAGGGAACGACCAGATCAGCTTATCAAGAGGTGTGCACAGTGGTATGTTTCACCAAGGATTAGGCCTTGTTTGAATAGTATGAGGTTTTTCTTGATTGTTTAGACTTTGATATTACAGGATTGACATGCTTGATCAGAAGAAATACTGATTTTGAGTGAGACACACCACCTTCCCTACCACTCCCTCCTCAAGCTCATCCACAATAAACCTTACCTTTTCCCACCAAGGAATAAACAGTCACTCTCTGAACAAACCTTCAAACTTGTCTTTTGGAATAAACACAGATCACACATCCAGTAAATACACAGTAAAATTAGTGTTGCCTCACTGGTAAGGAATATACATGGGTAACGCAACTGAGGCTGCTTAAGGCACACCTACCTGCTCAAGGGGCTTATAAAATGGTGAGATATTTACAGATGAGTGCGTGTATAAAATATATATATTATTTGTCTTCTTTTAATATAGTTATGGAGGTGTTACAGAACTCACTGTCGAAAAGGTAAATGAAAACATAGCAAAGCTGTGGTTCATCCAGTCACAAAGAAAGTCTATGCCAAGGTGAACCCAGAGCTGGTCTGCCAAAAGATCACGAATTTGGGTCTTTCATGAATGGCCTAATGCCATATGACTTAGCATTTAAACAGAACTGTACGTGGGCATCCTTCTGTTTTGACTACAGGATATGTCATCTGATTTATTCTAGATTGGTTCTGCATCTGTGACAACGAGCAACCACCAGGCAGGGAAGTCAGAAAATCCTTTTGCTTCACCTACTGAGGAGCCAGAACATCCAACAGTAAGTTCTGCAATCACCACGTGTAAACTGAGAAAACAACCCCAGAGTATAAACTTGTCAGCATTCCACAGCCCAAAATTCGGTAAAGCATCCCCTGCACTGCGTGATTACCATGGGTCTTGTAAAAAACTCTCTAGTGCACAAAGATGCAAGTTCCCTGATTGTACTCCTCTGGGAGCAGGGCAGTGGAAAGCTGTTGGCATTGGCAAGCTGCCCAAAATGCTGTGAAAGACATGTAAGTGACTGACCACTGGACCACGAGTCTGTGGTGACATGACACCTTCCAGCTTTCTTCAGATTCGTGGCTGCTTCAGAAAACTGCATAACAGCCTTTTGTAACGGGGCTGAAAACCAGCACAGTGGTCCTGGCCAGCTGTAGCCATAAATGTGATAAGGAGTATATAGCTAGAAACCACGTACCATGAACTTTTACAGCTCTCAAGGAGCAGCTCTCAGGCTCAGTGCACCTCACTATACTTTACAGAGCTAAATAATGCAAACCCAACACTATCAACGCTGGCAAGTGAAGGAGGGGCAGTGGAAGAATAAAGGAGACCAGAGATGAGGAGGTAGGGATTTGGTGAGATGATTTCCCATAGCAGGGCTGCATGGAGGGCTCTCCTGTCATCAGCAATGGACAGGGAGCAGAGGCAGTTGTGTGCCAAGCTGTGGGAGTGGAAAGCTGTGCAGCATGCCAAAGCAAAGTACTGTGGGAAAAGGAGACAGAACTGTCCTGAATCTTGATGTGAATGTGAACCCCCAATTTATTTCAATAGTTTTACCAAACTTTTAACCAGCACCACACCCAGTATCACCAGAACAGTACATTTCAGATTAAAGTGTTTTCTGTTTTGAGTTAGGAAAGCATGGTGGGTTCTGCCCTGCGTTTCTAAATAGGAAAAAGGAAGGGGGGAAAATAAAAAAATCCTTTAACATGAAGCTTTATTTCCTTTACACAACTTTTAGAGCCTCAATATTACCAAAGGTGTGAATACAGATGTTTGACAATTTTGAACAGTTTAATACTGCTGTGTCTGTGGCAGCACATTCCAGGTCACTGGGAGGACTCTGAATGTCTTCATTTAAAAGATAATTGGCTTCTAGGGCTTCCCTCGCTGGGGAGCCTCATTCCAATTAAAACTTGAGTATTGTTGTAGCTCTGGCTTTTGGTTCTGGTGATTTTATAAATGGTCTAATTCTCGGGGGGGGGGCTGACATCAAGTTAATTTTTCCTCTGCTAAATTGAGGTTTTAAAGAACCGTGTGTGATTCTGGGAAAGAAATCACCAGTACACAGCAGATATCTTGTATTTGGAGGTGGATGTTACAGAGACGGTGGCTTCAGATCATGAAACAGCTGACGATGTCTCCGGGTTGTGAAATAGTTAATCCTGAAGTCAGTGTTTTGTAGGAAGCCCTATTCTGGGACGCTAGGTGAGCTCAGGGTCTGGAAAGCATTGGGTCACAGCAGCTTCTTCCAATTCACTCCACTTTGTGTGACTCCTGGGAGTTAATTTCTGGCGGTTTAATACCATTTCCAGCCCTGGAAATTCCAATTTTGCAGTTTAGAGTTTTCTTCGGGGGGAAGAGAACCAAGAGAAAAACCCAGCACCACCGCGATCCCGCTACTTTTGCTGTTGAGAGCTGCCCTATGGGGTCCAGACAGCAATGACGGTCACGGCCGAAAAATACGTACCTGTGGACACCGGTGCGTTACGGCTATCACACCCCAAAGCCCAGGTATTTGGAAGGATTTGGGGGCCGCCTGGGCTCTCCGGGACAGCACGGCCGGGCGGGCAGACCCCCGTCCTGCAGCACCCGCCGGGACACGCGCGGGGGAGAACGCGCATCCCGCGGCCATCCCGCATCCCGGGGGGACACCGGGGAGCGCGGGGCGGGGGTTGGGCCGTGCCCCCCCAATCCCGTGGGTGGGGACACCCCTCCCGCGTCCCCCCCTTACCTTGCCGGGGGAGGCGGCTCGGGCGCGGGCCAGGGCGTCCAGGCGGGCGCTGTACTGCGTGAAGCGCTTCTGGTACCGCAGCGCCGTCACCTGCAGCTCCAGCTGCGCCGCCGCCAGTCGCGACAGCAGCGACTGCTCCCGCTTGCCGGCGCGCAGAGCCTCCTTCTTCAGCGCCTTCTCCAGCGCGGCCGCCCGCGCCTGCAGCGCGGCCCCGTGGGCTCGCAGGGCTCGCAGGCAGCCGTGGCCGCCCGCCCGGCGCTCGCCGTGGGTCAGCACCAGCCCGCAGCCCTGCTCGCACAGCCCCGCGGGGCGCGCCTCGCAGCGCTCCCGCATGTGCGCCTCCACATCGCGCAGGTTGAGCACCTGGCGGCACCCGCGGTTGCGGCACTTGGCCGGAGAGAAGTCGCAGGTCTCGGCGTGCTCGCCCAGGTGCTGCAGCGGCACCACCGCCTCGCAGCCCCGCGCGTGGTTGTCGCACTTGATGTCCAGCTTGAGGATGAGGCTCTTGAGGGGCAGGACGTGGTTGAGCTCCTTGGTGGAGATGCGCTGGCAGTTGACGGGGCAGCTGCCCTGCTGCACCACCCAGGGCAGGACGCAGCCCGCGCAGAAGACGTGCCCGCAGGGGGTGGTCAGCGGGTCCTCCAGCACCTTGTTGCACAGGTTGCACTTGAAGTCGGGATCCACCTCCCCGCTGAAGCGATCCAGCTCGAACCCCATCCTCCTTCCGCTCCGCCGAAAACAACCGAAAACAGAACAGGAAAAAAAAAAAACAAAAACAAAAAAAAGCCCAGAAAAAGTACCCGGAGCGCGGAGAGGGGACGGGACGGGCGGAGAATGGGAATAAATAAGTATCAGCCGCTCCCGCCGCCGCCCGAGAGGGACCTCAGCCCCCCGCCCGGCCCGCGGCCGTGCCCCGTCCCCGCCGGTCCCGGGAGCGCCCGGGAACGCGCCCCACGCGCGCTCCCGCCGCCGCCCGCACGCTGGGACCGCCCCGGCACCGCCCACCGGCACCGCCCACCGGGGGGACCCCCGGCCGGGGACGGGGGACAGGGGGGTCTTTGTGTCGGGGAGAGCCGGGGGGGCCGGGGTGGGCTCCGCGCTGGTCCCCGCTTCCCCCGGGAGGCGGCAGGTAACCGGGAGCCCCGGGATGCGGAGAAGTGCGGGGGGAGCGGGAGGGGCGGGGAGGAAGGGGCCAGTGACGGGGAAGCGGTGGGAGAGGAGGGGAGCGGGGAGAGAGGGCGGAGAGGGGGGAGCGGAGGCGGGAGGGTCGAGGCTGGGTGTGACAAGGTGAGACGGGGCGGGGAAGGAGCAGCATCGGCCGCCGTGACGGACGGGATGGTTGCCCGGAGACGGGCGATGGGGCGCATCGGCTGGGCGCAGGGACGGCAAGGTCAGGCTGGACCTACCTGGTCCAGTGGAAGATGTCCCTGCCCATGGATAGGGTTAGGAAAGAGATGGTCGTTAAAATTCCTTCCAACCCAAGCCATTCTATGGTTCTGTGATGACTTTTGGAAAGGGCATGCATGGAGCTTCCTCTGGGGTCGCTCCTGGACAAGCTGCTAAGAAGCTGGACTGACTGTTCAGTCCTCAGGTGGGAATTCTTACACTACCGACGAGAAAAAGGGCAAACAGAACAAGTCTGCCAGTGTGTGAGAGACTGAAAATGTTAAGGGTTAATGACTTGCAAAAGCAGGAGGGTGCTTTGCTGAGGTTTTCACCCCCAAACCGAAGGGGAAAGGAAAGTTTTTGGGTGTGTGATGGCAAAACTTCTGGTCTGCATAAGAACAGCCCAGTACAGAGGAGGGGAGCACCCACCGTGGAAGGATAACCTTGATAAACCAGCCTTTGTTTGGCAACAAGCTGGGTTTTGAGCCAGATGGGGGAGAAGGACGATAAGAAACAGATCCTGCGGAGGTGGGATAATGCTTTTTATCATGGCAATGTTCTCCCTTACGTAGCTGGCTCAGGTGTAACCTCTGTCCCCTGGGGAAGATACTGGGACATTCACACATAGGCCTAAAGGTTTTCATCCCTTCTGAGAAGGCGTAACTGGCTCAGCTACGCTGAAGTTGCAGGCAGCTGTTAGGTC
The DNA here is from genome assembly GCA_035584735.1 of Pseudotriccus pelzelni. Classification (NCBI taxonomy): domain Eukaryota; kingdom Metazoa; phylum Chordata; class Aves; order Passeriformes; family Tyrannidae; genus Pseudotriccus; species Pseudotriccus pelzelni. The sequence goes on along the minus strand of JAWMRA010000023.1, from coordinate 3,292,243 downwards.
TTAGAAGGGGTCACAAACCATCAAAGCCCCCCAAAGTGCCCCCAGACTCATTTCTGGGGCCTTCCACCAGAGAACTGCACATGATCCACAGTGTTACATCAGACAGTGTAGAGCTGCCCCTCACGGGGGAGGTACCTGTGCATCCCCACCTGCACCTGAACCTGTATTAACCCATTGAAATGTTATGTTTCCTGGGCTTCCCCCAGCCTGACAGATCAATGCTGTGACCATCGCTTTGACCAACACACATCTGAATTGCAGCAATCAGGTCTCATTGCTGGATCCGTGGAGAGGGATACTTTTCCTCTCCACTATCTACTGTTATCTTTCTTTCTTTCTTTTCCTTATGTATGTTCTTAAGTGATGTCTTTACACATATATGAACACTGGTCATTCAGTGCTGTTTCACTCCATACTGAGGGATTTATTAACAAGATCCAAGGGATCTGTTAACAAGAACCTCAGTTACCCCACCTTCGGGGTTGGGTCATAACACAGCGCTGCCCGTATCCTCATGGAAAAGGGATAAGTTTTTTCTGTGTTTGCATAGCCTGTTAAAGCCCCATTAATGCCACTTGGATGTAAGTGATGGAGATCATTAAAGGTCACCCCTTTTGATACCCATTTCTGCCTGGTGATGATTTAAAAGCACTCCTGAAATATGCTATAAAAAGCCAGCCAGACCACACCTGAAGCACCAGACATAGCATTAGGCAAAAACAATTTCTCTTACAAGGCTGATATTCAAATACTGAAAAAAAGCAATAAAAGAGACCAGCTTTGTTCAGTGTGGATGGTGGCGCAGAATTCTCACATGCACCAGAGCCACACACCAGCTCAACTGTTCTTTTAATGTGTTTTGCTTTATGGCAAAGCAGAAGCCAAGTAGAAACCTCAGTTTCAAGTGACCTTTAGTGTATGTCTATTGTATCACAGTAAATCGACTTTCTGAGTGCCTGGGATGATTCTTTGTGTGTTAGTGATCTCCAGAAGGTACTTACACAACTGCGTTCCAATTTCAGTCTCAGGCAAGTAATTTTTAGTATTAAGGGTTTTCACTTTTCAAATATGAATTCCATCTGTGGTGCTCATTTTAATTATTAATGTTCCATAAAGCTTAAGGTAGCTTTTGGCTGTATTCATTGCCCTGCTGAAGAAAGTGTGCATCATGTGTTTAGGGTGATATACCTAGCTGAGGAATTTTTTACAGATTTGTTCCTTTAAAAAAAAAAAAAAGTAAATGTTGGAATATAGGACTGTGCATGTAGATTTCTGTTAACTCCATCTGAAGGCCGTGTACACTCCAGGGCCATGGTGATGAAGCTTAATTAATACATGTATATTGCTGACTTTTGCATTATTCTATTTAAACTGTAGTAGTGATTCTCATACTCTCCTCTCGTGCTTCCCTGCCTTTTGCATCTCTCTTCTCTTTCCCGTCTCTTCCTCCTCAGGATATCTCTGTCACCGGTCTCTCCTGCCATTCCCCTTGCTGCAGTGCCACATCTCTTTCCTCCCTCCTTCCACCAGCCCTGCACTGCTGAGTCTCCACCCTTTATCTGCAGTGCCAGTCCACACCTCACTAGTAGGACGCTGTTGTTTTGCAGTTTGTCACAAAACCTGGAATAGCTTTTACTAATCACGACATCTGTTTTTCCACAGGCACTTTATATGAAATGAAAGTTCAGGTTCCGTGGGGATGCAGCTGAGTGACTTGAACGTTGGTGTTCATTGCTGTATCACCTGATGGTGAAACCCATCAGTACAACTAGCAATGAACAGGGTGTTTTAAGATAACTGCTCTAAATTAGTGACCGCTGTCTTATGACCTTCTTTACCCAAGTTTATGGGGTGCCTCGTGCGTTCAGGATGGTTGTAAATAGAAACAAATTAATTCCTTCAGTGATAGCCATGGCAGTTTGGGTTTAGCATTTCAAAGCTGTCACTCCAGGATGCTCGAGGCCACTCGTGTGGAAGCCAGAGGCAGAGCTTTTATTGATTTCCACGAGAATGACATCAGCACCAGGTTCCTTCGGCTATTCGAAACTAGACAAATATTTGGATGGAAAATATAGGCAAGAACTGGAATAACATTTTCACTCGGAGTCATGGCCAGGCAGATGGTGTGCTGAATCCTGTGATACACTTTAATGTGACATTTGTGTAGGAATAGATACTTTATTTATAAATTAAAACTTCTGAAGGCTTGCACTGAGACTACAGTTTGAGTGCTGACAGGGAATTGAAGTTCCCCTCTCCCTGCTGCTGCTGTCCATGGGAGAAGGCACAAATGGAGCTTTCCCTACTGGAGACACATTTCAGTTCTCCCTTGAAAAAAAGAAAATGTTTAAAAAGCAGCCTCTCAACATGAGCCTTTAATGTTATTTTCAAAGCCTGAGGTTTGTAACTGAGGAGAGGTTTGGTTTCCAGGGCTGAAATTACACTGCCACAGCTCAGGAAGGTGATTTTTATTTAGTCAGTTCTCTCATCATCAGAGGTAGTGCTGGGGTGGGACCACTGCTGAGCCATTAGGGCTCTCTCATTTAACTTTGCTGTCCTGTCATAAGAAGGGTGAGGGCACGTTTGGGATGTAGCACAGACACAATGCCAGCTCTCCAAGGGCTGCAAAGCCGAGGCTTTTGCTGCAGGTTTCAGTCAGTCTGTTAGGTTTTTTTACTGCTGCTGTGAAGCTTCCAGTCTCACAGAAAATCAAATGCAATTCATCTTAACCTGCCTTTTGTCCATAAAGGTTGGCATCATTTTACAGCGAATTATAAGGTCTTTGAAAGAAACCTGATTTTTTTTTGCATCAGTTTGCCTTTAAAAAGATGGAAATTATTAAGTAATTCAGATAAAGAGTCAAGTCCTTCTCCATGTCAACCATCTGTGTCATTCTGACAAACCCCCTAAGATTTATAGGACACTTCCAATGTAACATAGTCTTCCTTGTGCACTCAGTTCGTGAGCTGGAGCCTTATGGAAACCGAAACTCACAGTGGTCCTGGACATATTTAAAAGTTAGTGTATCTAGAATATGTGAAATATATTAAACCACATCTGAAATGTTAAGATCTTCTCAACCTTCTGTTCGTTGCTGAGCACTGACGCACTGCACCGAGTTATAAATTTGAGCGATTCTGTATTCTTTAACATTTTATGACCTTTTTTGTACCAAATGTGTCTTCCATGTACTTCTTTATCTGTCTGTGTAGCTGCTGCCATTAAATTTCAAGTGAACTTGCTTCGATCCTTTATTTTTACTGCAGGCAGCAATGTAAGTTTGCATTAATAGAAGGTGCACAGAAGAGCTGGGGAATGTGGACCAAATAAAATGTCAGACTTGGGATGGGAGAACTATCAAGCACAGTAGAGATGGTTCTTGATGATAACAGTTTATATGACATTTATTTTAAGTATTTTGCGAAAGGTTAAACTCTGACTTGGCAGCTGCTCTGGATTTCGGGATTTTACAAGAGTAGAAGATCAATACAATATTAAAGTGGATTCTTAGAAATAAATGGTGTATGAACAACAGGCCAGGCGGCATCAAAAATCCAAATCAGATCCCTCTGTCCCAGAAGGAACATTTAAGCAAGAAGTAAGAGAGAACACCTGAGTGTCCTTTCCTGGTGTTCCACATGTATTTTTGTGTCATTGGTGAAGAGCCACGTCACTGCCTCAGAAATCTTGCTGTCTTGAGACAAACTTGAAAGACCAGCAACATTTGAGCATGTTTCATAATTTCTTTCTCCTCATCTCTTCACATGGCTTAAGTCGTAGTAAAGTTTATATTATATTCATGAGTAGTTGAAAGATCCACAAGAATTTTGGCTCTAAGCACACATTCCTATATTAGTATGGATAGAGAAAAATATAAAATAATGTTCTTTCTGGGGCTTTTTAGGAAATTTGATCAGCCAGCCGGGTTGACTTTTGTTGCTCTTTGTCTGAATAATTACATTATTCACCACTACAATATCTCGGAGTCTTGAAGTTATTTATTATACATTTTATTATTAACAATCCACTTTGTGATAAGGGAGAATTAGCCAAGTTTTAAGACTGGGCTTAATGAAATGTGAGATAATAGAAGTGCTCATTGTAATTCAGAAAATCTTTAGCTGAGTGCTGAAAATTGAATTCTGCTATTCTTGAGCTGTTCTTCACCGGGTATTGGAGCCAGTTTTGGTGAGCAGTTGCTTTCTATGAGTAAGCCTGTGATCTGAGTACAAGACTGAGGCCCAGACCTGACCACTGCTTGCCTGAAACTACAGAAAGATTCCAAATTTCTGTGGGGGCTATATCCCAGAAAGCATTCAGTATCCAGTTTATAAGGCCACAAATCTTTGAATTTCCTCAGCAGTACAAAACCACGCAGTAGGTATCAAATTCTGATGTAGGCACCACATTTTGTACCATATAATTTCTTTGTCTTTTCCTCCCTTATTTAAACAATTTAGAGAGAGAGAACTGACATCATACGTGCCTCCTTCCCTTTGACACATCTTACACGTTGTAAGTAATGATAATGTTTAAATCCAGACTGTAATTAACTCAGTGGTAATGGGTGGGACATAAAACACAGGCCATAATTTAGAGGCACATTCTCTAGCAGTTTGTGTGATGAATTCAGCAGTGGTGGAGGTCAGCCCACGACTCAGAGAACGGAGAGTGCTGAGTGAACATGAATTGCTGAGCATCTTCTCCCCATTTTCCATGCATGTGGAGGTTACAGACCTGTCAGACAGTACTTGCACATGCAGCATTTCACGTGAGTAGGTGTGTTTGGGATTGTATTGAGCTGACAAATCTGATTGCCCTTAATTGACAGTCTGGCCCCATGAAAAAGAGGTGAAGCTCTATTTATCCGTGCCTGTCTGTTCGCGTGCAAGAATTTCCTCAAGTCTTTAAGTCCAACCCTCTTCTGTTAAGATGTGAAAAATATTCCTGTTTTCAAGAACAGCAATGGAAACTAATTCCCTTTTCTTTACTGGCAGGATGATTGTGAATAATGTGGAATGTTCCAGTTTTTCCACATCAGCAACGCTGCTTTATCTCAGGATGCTTTTGTTCCGTTTCCAAAATAAACAGTTGTTAATACTTGCGCGAGGTGTATTTGACAAGCGGGCTTTTGAGATCATCCACTATTCCTTAGGTAAGCAGTCGCCCTGCTTATGTATTTACAGCTCTGTTTACATTTGTATAAACTAAGGAAAAAATCCCTTTTAAAAACATATGTCAGTTCAACACCAGAAGTCTTATGGAAAGCCCAGGCTGTGTAGTAAAAATTCTTAATTTCTGGGTCAGGTGAGCCTCAAGATGGAAAAGAAAAACAGGGTTAGGACAGCGCTGGTTTTGCCTGATGAGTGTTACAGCAGGAAGATGCAGAGCCCAGAGCAACCTATAGGTTCAGGGAGGGCCTAGAGCATCTTTGGAGGATAAATCCAGCTGTTGGTACTTACCCTGTCTCTAGAAGTTTCTAAATTACTGATTGCCAGGAGCTAGGAGAGGATCCCTGCTAACAGACCATGCAAGATGAGTATCCCCAGCTGATTGCTCTCAGACACAGGATTCTGAGCTTGATGACCTTTAATTTGATCCTAATTGAGCTTTTGGCTACATTTTTATTCGTTTTCTGTTAGTCACGTTGTTTGGGAAAACGGTGGTGGCTTAAGGCAGCCTTCTAGTTCAGTGCTCTTGGATTTTCTGTGGAGTTTATATTGCTTTAAAGCATAAGTTTTTGAAAAGGAAGCTGCAGTACTTGGTAAGCAGAGATTTGAAAGAGTTATTTCTTTATTTCTTGTTGGGAAGGGGGTTTGGGTAAAATGAAGCCATGGGTAGAGGGGTGTAACAGGGCTTTGTGAGGTTGGGAGGTTACACCAGGTCAAGCCATTGTTTTTCTCATTAACATGCATCAATATTTACTCTGAATTCAACACGGTGCAAGTGATGGGAGTTGTGTGTATTCTGGAGCCCAGTCACTCAGTTTAGAAGAGGAAAGAAGGTACATCCCAGCTATGAAATATTTTGTACTGTTTTTATTAAAACTGATTTTACCGTTAAGAGATGAAAGGTGTTTTTTCGAAACATGAAGAAGTTCTGTGGTTTTTTTCTCTCAAAAAAAAAAAGAGATCGCACTTGAAGGCAGGAAAACTCTTCCTCTTTGCATCAGCAGAGTCCTTTGGGAGCTCTAAATTTCTTTAGGATTCATGGCTGAGTGGGTGCAGAGACCCCCAAGGCCTTTCCAGGAGGGCTGGTTTATGTAACTTTTTAATCATGTGGTGATGTGGAGTGTCAGGAGCTTCTAAATTCCCTGTTTGTGCTCTGAACACCCAGAACTGGAGTTCAGTCCTCCTGCACATGATGCTGTGCCAGATCCATTCCAATGACCTCCTTAAATATTCATATTCAGAGCTATCTTGCTCTAATGAAAAACAGTTCGTGCAGCTCTTATAACTCTTTCACTTTCAGCCTTATTTCTGTTTTCTGAATGTCTTGATCTAGGCAGCTTCCAGCTCCTCTCTTCTTTTTTTTTTTTTCTTTCTCTTTTTTTTCCCCCTTTGTGGTTTTGCAATATTAAGTATGCCCCGAAATTTCATTAACATTTTAGATGTTTAGCTTAAAAGTATAGCTGGTGTTCCTAAGATCTTTTCTGCACTTTGACAAAGGTTCCAAAAGGAAGAAAAGTAGTATCTTTCTGTTTTGGCAGGCTCTGCTCCATTTGCCAGTGACAGAATGTGAGCCTCTTGGCAAAACAGTTTTTAATATAAATACTAGATCTGACTGAAAAAAATAAAAGCAGAATTTTCTGAGAACTCCTTGAAATGTCAAGTTTGCTGTCGCTGTAACAAATTGGAAACAGATCATTATATTCTCCATATTGTTTTTTTTTACAATTTCTGAATGCAAAATGTAAATTTGCTGTACAAGTTTTTTTGGTAAAGTTGTATTGAAATAGATACAGACTTTTTTTCCCTGAAATTACCAGTTTTGAAAAAGGAAAGCATTTTGTTAACCAAGATGCCACACAAAAATGCAAGAAAACTGTTATCTAAAAAATTAACTAAGTAATGATAATAATGCAGTTAATGCTGTGTTTTAATTAACAACAAAACAAGTTTCAAATACATTAATATAGGCATGATCTTAACTTTTTCAACCAGATCTAATAAAGTCACGAAGAGCACAAAGGAGACTGTTTCTTATTTGTTTGGGTTTTTAGGAGGACTTACTAATGAGGCTGAACCTTCAGATTCTGGAGGAGAGAAGATGGTTTGGAGCAGAGGACCAGCGTGGATATCCAGGTGAGTCAAGGCTGGAATGAGCTCTGTGCTCCATGTTCAGCACAGGGATAACTTTCCTCTGCAGAGCTGGGAGAAGGGTTGACAGTTCTGTCAGAGAGGGGGATGGAGATGAGGTGGAGATTTTTGTCCCAGGAAATGCTGTGGGTGTCATATAGAAAAGGGAAGGAAACAAATGGAGGCTCCTGAGGGAGCAGCTGCTGCCCTCTGGGAGGTGAGGAGGCTCCTGTGGAGAGAAAAGCTGGTCCCACTTTGTGGGAAGCTGTGAGCGCTGTGATGTGTTTGTGTCATTGGAGATCTGGATTTGTACCTGGGTTAAATGGATTTCAGGTCACTCTTTCTCACTTGTGTTTCATGCTTTCCCAAGTTCATGTCCTACAGAGCTTGTTCCCAAGCCTGGTGTGTACACGGAGGGGTAGGAGGGCCTGGAACAGGGTACAATAACTGTCAGTTTGTGACTGCCCAGCCAGGCATGGGGCTGAGCTCCTTGAACTAAACATGCCAGTCTCTCAGGTCTGCTGTGTGGCTCCTTTGGGCCAAGCCTTCCTCTGGGAAATGAGCTGGGAGTGGGGCAGGAATCCTTTTAATGTCATATCCCTGTTTTTTTCTAAAAACTAGCGCCAGGATGAATCAGGATTGCTCCACTTTTATACCTCTCTGTAAAAATTTCCATTGACACTGCAGTGGGGATAACACTTTGAAAATGGTCTGAGCAGCAGTTCCAGGGATATTGCTTCTCTTCTCCTTCTCTTTCACTGCAGCTCATGTTTTCCACCGTGTAGTTTAACTGGGAGGCTGAAAGCTTAGCAATTTATTTAGGATCGAGGCTTCCTCCCAAACTGCAGAGAATCCTGCAAAACATCAGGAGAAGGTCTGACTAGTAACGAGCACAGAGTGTTAATGTTTGGTAACAGATCCTTTTCTGCTGCAGGCTATTTTAGGGAGATGATTGTTTTCAGTATAATGGCTTGGGCTGTATGTTTGTGTATTGCTTTATAACAGTGAGACTTTAGGAGATTGCTCCCATACCTGCTCCTCCTGTTCTGCTAATTCATTTTCCATTAGACAGCATTTACAAAGACTACAGCGAGGTTTTTCCATACTCCAGTTAAAATAACTGCCCTTTGTAAAAGCACTTTGTGCCATAAAGTCAGGGAGACCTCACTGATGGCACTGGAGGCCAAGGCAAACCCCTCTCACCACGTGCCAGCTGGGACTGCACCCAGCATCCTGCACACACCAAAATTTGCTGCAAGGACCTTCTTGGCCTTGGCTATTGAAACAGCTGTATATTGGGGGTGGGGAGGTGCTTTTCCTGCCCAGTCTGTTGTTTGATCCTCAGGGCTGTAGCTAAGAGACGTGTGGGAAGAGAGGGCTGGTTGTGTCTCCCCAGACATGTTTATATAAGACCCTGCTTGCTCTGTGCTGTGTTCCTGCCTGTGTGCAGTCAGAGTGGGGATGTGCTGCTACAGCCCCAAGCAACTCAAGCTCCACAGCCTGTCCCCTTAGCCCAGTCTCTGAAGACTAGTTTATTTGGTTCTGAAGGCAGGTATTACCTAAAGATATATTTGTTTATTCTGCAATAGCTTTATGCCTTCCAACACTTCTTTTATTACCCACCGTGGAAATGGACTTTTTTCGCCCTTCAGTGTGGAGAGAAATTCAGTAATGTTTGTAAAGAAAACTGGGCTGACTGCTGAAAAATCATAAAAAACCCATGGTAGAAATAGTTTTTTTATAGATTATTGGAGCTGGATGAAGTAGACCCTAGTGAATGATTTAAGTCATTGAATAACAAGATAGAAAGTAATGGAAAAAGCCAAAGGTAACAATCTTGATGGTAGAGTTAAATGATTTATCTGACTATAGCTATTCTAAAGGCAAAGGTTAGTGTACTGAACTGGTGTTAGGAATTATTTCAGGAGGCATGCAAAGCCCTTTCAAGTTGCTGAAATTTGTTTATGTTGTACATTTGCCATTCCCTTACCATTAGCCTCAGTTATTTTATGAAAGTACTGCATTGACCTCTGCTGTGTGAAGTGAGCACATGTGCAGTTACCAGGAATTCATTGAAGACAAACAGACTGAAATAGGAGGGCACAGTTTCAGGCAAAACTCAGGGTAAAACTGCAGGTAATAAGGGTAAGGTCACAGGTGGGTTTTTATGTAGGGGTAATTATATAGATATATAAAATAGTACTATAATTCATGATTTCATATTTTGCCAAACCTACTGCCCATGTCGGTTCTCTCCCTGTTGCTCTTCTTTTGTTTCCCCTTTCATTTCCCCTCTCATCTCTTTGTCCCCTCCCCATTTTCTCATCTCCCACTGCCTCCCGGTGTCACTGCCATTCTCAGTCTACCCAACCCACCGCATCTGGTTTTACTTGGCTGTCCTTGGCAGGCCTGTTAAATTGCTCAAGGGGTTGGCTTCTTCCTGGAATATACACCCTTCTGGGGCCTTGGCTGGCAAATGTTGCTGCTCAGGCTCTGTCTGCCGCTGTTGGTGGCATTTTGCAGTTGTTCTGGCTCTCTGGAGGCAAGTCTGTCACAAGGACAAAGACTCTGCTCTCAAACACTGAGGTTTCTGCACAGGAGGGCAACATCACAGGGACCTGGAAAAAAAGAGCTGCAAGGTATGGTCTAAATACATACCTTTCAAAGTCATGAACCTTTTAAAGAAAGCTTTAAAATAGAACAGTGGAGAGGGGTGGAGGCAGGTGCTGTGCTGGGGAAGCTGCTTCTCCTCTTTGGTTGGAAAGACTGCCCCACATTGGGAAGGACAAGGGGAGAGGGGTGTGTAATCCTTAAAATGATGCTGAAGAAGAAATGTATCTCAAGGGATAAAGTCTGAGGACACAACTACAGCTCTAGTGAACAGAAATTGCTTAAGTGACACTCGGTTCTGCACAATGCAAAGCAGGCTGGTTTGGTTAAAACAGTGCCTGTATTCCTGAAAATTCACAAAAGCTGATTAAAATTAATGGTAAGCCAAGAGGGAGGAAGGTTGGAGACTGGCAGGTTTCTTGAAATGTGTAGACACATTGGTGTGTCTCTCATCTTGGTGGGAGTAGTAACGAAGGGAGCTCATTATAGAAACAACACACAGCTTAGCCTTGCCCTTTCCTAGCAAGGAATGCTGCTACATGCAGTGTATTTCTGCTTTAGCATTGATTTATCTGAGGGATAAATCAGCTTCTTTCATTATTATTTGCTGTTGAGTTTTTTCATATGGCTCTACTACTTGACTGCTATTTTCCCATAGCATTTTCCCAGCATGCCTTCAGAAATATCAGAAAATACTCACAAACGCTCCAGAAAAGTGCCAACCAAATATTCCACAAAGTGCTTGCAGAGCTTGTGCAATGCTTCCCCTGGTCTTTCCCAGCTGTTTTTTAGCATTGATCTAATATTTCCCCCGTGAGCAGTTAGCATTCTTGTGACATTAAACATAGTGGGGAGGTTGTGTTTCCACATATGAATAAAGTGGCTGCTCTGATTTTTCAAAAGAAAATAAGTGTTCAGTGTTCCTCCTCAGCAAAAATTGCTGCTCCAGATTGCTGCTGAAGGCTTTGGTTTCTTCTGGTCTTTTGGGGTTGCCTGTGGCTTCTCCAAAGGAAATAAGGTACTTTTAGTATTACAATTCAGGCTACTCAAAATACATAGCATGTGACACTTTGGTTTTCTTCTGGCATTGAATCAGGCTCGTAATGCTCTATATAACATTTAAGCAGATTACCTGAAGTATTTTTCAATGAACCTGTGTGCTAAGGAAGAGAGGGCTGTGCCAGCTGTCTGCAGCATGAGGAGTTCAGGTTATGTGGATGTCCAGTCATACAAGTTCTACCCATCTCATGAAATAGTTTGCATTCACTTCAGCAACACTTCTTTTCTCTTTTCTTCCCAGTGTAAGTAGTTTCTAAACAGCATAACCCAAAGGAACCCTGACTAAACCAAATAAGCACGAGTTTTGTGCTGTTGGTTTAACAGTAATGGGTTCATTACAGGTCCAGTCCTGAATTTAGCATTGCAGCCATGAAGCTCTGGAGCTCTTCGTGTGAAACTGTGACTTTGGGAAGCACAAGAATCATAATTCAGAACCAAGCCTCTAATTACACTGATAAAATCTCAGTGATGCACAGTTGCTTTAGCGGGGCAGGTGAAATCCACGTTCCTGTTTGCAAAGCTCGTCTTTTGAGGATAAATGTTTTTAAAAAAATTATTACAGGCTCTTCAAATCCATTGATCTCCAGTTATAATTGGTAAAAATCAACTTCTAGCTTTATAGAGCTAGTGGATGTCTTGAAAATGTTCCAGGTTGATTTAGTGTGGTCTTCATGCAACATTGAAAGAAACTGTCTCCTGTCTGATATATTGAGCTCTTCTTGCTAGAATTCAAAAATGGCACTTAGATTTGGACTACACAGGTATAAAACCAGATAAAGTCATCTGTGGACAGAGCATTCCATGCTCTGGCATCTGCTGAATGGCCACTTTTCATAAAACATCAGAACTCTGGGAGTTAAACTGACAGTACTTCACATTTTCAATGCATTGCCTATTGGGAGCATTTTATGCCATGGGTAAATTCTACATTAGACTTAAATTATTAAGCTCTGTGTTTGGTTTCTAGGCAAATACGTTTTAGTGGGACATCACACTGTGCTGTGCGTGCCAAATTCACGTCCATTCATGATTTCCAAAGGCCTGGATGCATCAGTGCTCAGACTCTGACAACTGTGCTTGAGCAACCATCTACCACCAAAATTGCCAGGTTTCCCTTCAGACAACTAGTGAGATATTTCCTAGTTTAATTTACGCAGTTCTGAGGTGGGGAGGGGCAGTGAAACCTGAGGCATCGATGCTCATGGCAGCTTTTTGGTGGAAATACATGTAAACACAGTACTGGTTTCTGGCCATACAGAGGGCACATTTTAGGATTCATGAGTTTTTAAAATGATGAAACCAAAGAAAGGAAATTTTACTGCCTCTGACACAGATTTAGCAAATGAAAACTCTTGTTACTTTTCCTGGTGTTTGTGGGAAGCTGCTGCTCTCAAGCCTTTCCTCTGCTGTGGCTTTGACTGTGATATTTTATCACATTTATGGTTATTCTGAAGAGCATGATTTGAACTTCAGCTTATGCTGGGGCTGAGTCATGTTGGCATAAATGCACTGATGTTACTGCTTATCCAAATACCTGCTGGCTGTTTCTGAGGAGGAACCCCTGGTACCTCTTTATCTGTCAAAACATGCACAGTTTGGGACATTTTGTAAATCCAGATTATGTTTTAGCAAGAATCTTGTCATACTCCAAGACATGTATTGTAGGAGTGCTTTCATGCACGTTCAGAGTGTTTGTTTTACCTGGGAACCTGATAAAATCAAGCTCCTTGGCAAACTCTGCTGTTGCCTCTGGGTTTGTCGTGTCACCGCTCAGGTGAAGTGCTCGGGTTGCTGCTCTTTAACTTTGCTTCCAGCCACCAACACGTCACTTCATCTGTCCTGAAAATAAGACCCTCTTCACTAGCAGAGTTACACAGCTTGTGAAAACCTTTCCCTTGCAAAAGGCAAACAAAAGGGTGCCTGATTTATTCAGCAGTGTCTGCTAAGATGAGTCAGCTTCAGCCTATGCAGCATAGATGGTGTTGCACTTGGGCTTGGAGAAAAACCAAGACAAATAAGTCAGCCTTTTTTTTTTTTCTTTTCTATGACCTTGAAAGACAAGATTTTTCTTCAGTCATTTTTAGGATGAAAAAAATGTTGTACTGGAAAAGGCATCAGTGGCCCAGAACACAGCAAAAGGCAAGTCATCACAGTTTTAATTTCAGCTACAACTGTTCCTTCTAAAACTGACAGGCCTATTCAAAATTATAACAGAGGGACGGCTGAGATTTTAAGATATAGCTATTAGTTTCATATGTCATGTGAAAATATTTCATATTTTATTCTAAGACATTAAAAATAATGAAAAATATAGAAAAACCTTATTATTATTATTATTATCTGTTTTTAAAATGAGCAGCAGATGTTGGATGTCAGCCCTCACTGATTTCCATTGCAATGCTCAGCATTTAACTAGGAAGCAGATTTTTTGTGCAAGGTGATTGAAATGACTGCTAAAATCATATGGTAGTTGAGTGGAGCACATTGGTGAAGCCCCAAATTGCTCATGTCTAGATTTTTACTTTAGGCATTTATCAACATCATCCCTGACTTTATTGGAAAATGTAAATCCAGTAGACAGTAAAGGCAGAAACTGTAGTAAAAACATCACTTTTCTTGGTGTCTTCTGCAACCAAGATGCAAAACCACCCAGTTTCAAGACCTAGCACTAAAACTTGCCATTAGTTTTTTCAACAGTAGTAGCACACAAACGAACATGGAGGTTGATTTATTCTCTCAGGCCTCATGGTGTATCCTGTACCTCTAGGACAGGGTGTGGGTGGACATTCTGAATAACAGTAACACATAGAATTGATCCTGTTTTAGTAAGAATATATGTAGAGAAGTTTTAAGGAAAGTTCATACTGTCAAAAAGTATATGCTTGCAAAGCAAGAACAGTAAGAGAAAGGCAGAGAAAACAGAGTTGATGAGAAGAGACTGAAAAATTACACACTGTTGTAGCTGCAGTGCAATACTTATAGAAAATGCAAGGTTGGGGTGGGATCCCTGGCTGTAAGAAACATCTCCAGACTTATACAAAATCTATCTGAAGAAGAATTACTGCTAAATTTAAAAATGACTAATATAATCCTTTATTCCTTGTGATTTGCTTGTTTCCAGTACTGATGAATTAGAGAGGAACCATAACAAGGCAGGCTTCAGGGCTCAGCTGCTGAGTCCCTTAAATCAATCTAGAGAGACCACTGCTCCAAATCAGACTGCTTGTATAAATACACCATTGAATAAATGCTTGAGGGATGCTATTGGACTGGAACAATATCCCAGACATGACTTCCAAGATTTACTACCTGGGAATCTGAATAATATTCTGTAGTGTCTCTGTTATCAGGATCAGGTCATGATCCACTTTAACTGACTGGCAGTGTGCACCGCAGTTATTCCTGCTGTCTGCTTAATCCTAGCAAGACTGAACTAGTCTCTGGAAACAGCACCTTCTGAAAGAAAACATCAGACTTTATATAAACCAGAGTAGGGGGTCACAGTGAGGGGGGCCATGCCCTCACTATGCTCAGGAGGAACAACCCACACTGGCACATGGAGAACCTTTGTGCCTTTGTTCTGTGATGAGCTGAAATGAGATGTCAAAGTCCATTTGTCTCCTGCTGTGCACAAGCCAAGGGAAGAAGCACCTTTCTGTGCCACTGACAGTATTTGAATGTCCCTGGGCTTTTAGATTCTGCAGCACTCGCTCTGCATTTCTTCTTCCAGGTTGATTTAGTGCAGTTTAGGTGGCTGTTTGCATGTTTTGACTTCTAATTTAGTCGCTGTAGACATAAGCTGAGCAGAAGAGCCAGGTTGCAGCTGACATTGGGATGCTTAAATAAGAAGAGTGTTGTGGCAACTGTGTGAGTTCACAGTTAGTTTTCACATTTCACACAGGGGAGTTTACATTTAGATCCTTCCTTGGGGAGCTGTTTGGCATCCTTGTATAAACAACAAGGTCTTCCTTGCCCAGAATAGGTTACTATCCCAACCTCAGCAGGCGTATCTTGTGAAATCCACAGAAGTCAGAGCCATCAGTGTGGAGGACTTTCAGCCCCATATGACTCTGCTTCCCTTGCTTACAGCAGGACACCTGAACGGTTTTGCTGCCTGGACTCCTCCAAAAGTGGTTAAGGGGTCCCCACTACTCCCAGGCAGATTCCCATCAGGAAATACTGTCAGGTGGTGCATTAGGACCAGGGCTTGGTGTGCCATCCTCTGCCATCCCTTTGGGAATGACCTGTGCCTGTATCTTCTCCCTCCTTGTTAGCCATGAATGCATTGGAAACCAAATGATGACTGGTGGTGGGTCAGAGTTCCCCTAACTAGTTAAGCAATTTAGTTACTTAATAATTAACTGGCTAGACTTGCCCTAAGGAAAAAAAAACCTGTATGACTAATTTTTTTTGTAAATGGAAAAAAGTACAGTTGCCAGGAAACAATAGCAGTAGTTGGATGGGGGATGTCCTTAGCTGATGGATTTGAGATGGATTGAAAAGCAAGAGGCAGAAACCACGTGTGTTCTGGTTATCTTGTCCTGTGGTCACGTACAAGTTGTGTAAATACACACATACTCCTTCCTGAGCTGTTCGGGGTGTGGGAGGGAGTTGCTTGTAATTGGGTTGAGTGTCATATCATTGTCCAAATAATCCATTTGTTTGGAGTGGAAAATCTTTTGAGGCAGAGCAGTTTTCCATCTATTATTAGATCAATTGATTTAGTTAGAAATAACACAAAGTTTTCTGGCACTCAAGCTATTTTTTAAAAGATCCTGTGGGATTCTTAAGGGGTTCTTCACTGACACGAAGAATGAATTATCTGTTCCAAATCTGAGTATTTTTTTCACTGTATCATTTAATCTACTAAACTTTATTACGTGCCACAGGCCTTGCCTCCCTTCTGCTCTTGGAAACGCTGCAATTTGAACTCATAAACCTTCACTTGGGAATTGCAAAACCTCACATTGCGTGCCTTATTCATTGAGGAATTTTAAAGGAAACCCTGGAGTCCTACTTGCCACGTTTTCATAATATTTAAATCTGATTTGTTGTAAAATTATCCAAAGCTTAATTGGAATAGTTTTAAAATTGGGTGAAGGGAAGATCCAGGGATTTATTTTTAAATATGTCATGGAAGTTGCTTTATCTACTTATAAGAAAGACAGAAAATTGTGGTTGGAAATGAGCCTGATCTTTCAAATGTGGTGCCTTTCGGCTGAGTACGGTGACAAGCTCCTGAGCTGGTGTTTAGTGACCATGATGGTTAGAGGTAGCATAAAAGATCAATTTGATTTTCCAGTAATTTTTTTAAATTTCTTGTCTAATGCTTAAAAATCTGTCTTGGAATAACATGTGGGGTTTTTTTTCATCCTTTCAAGTATTTTTCAGTAATTTGAAACTTCTTTGGTCTAATAGTCCAAATGTTCTTATGGCTATTTTTGTTTCTTTTTTTTTTTTTTAATCTGAGACAAATATGTGCCGTATTGTTGTGACCACTCCAGTCACAGAAAGCCCTCAGCATTTCCCAAGCTGCCAGTGTTAGAGAAGAGCTAGAATTACAGGGATATTTAAGGACATTATTTTTTAAAATAGTAAGGCACTGAATGGAGTTGATTTGCAGAATTACCTTAGAAAATTCTCAGAGAACTTTCATCCCATCATAAAATTCAATGTACGTGGACACAGACATGTGCTAAGCTCTGTACTCAGGATAGTTTGCATCCTGGTATTTAATAAACCCATGAGCTGATGATTATATATGTTATTTATGTTATATATGTTCTGCTGATTTCCTCTTGAGCTAAGTCTAATACCCTAAGCCTAAATGAGATCTGAAAAGTGTAGCAGCAATTTCAAAAAGCTTCCCATTTTATTCTTCTTTGTTGCTTGGTAACAATTGTTTTAGCCCAAAAAAAACTTGATTTCTTTTTTTTTTAGTTAGAAAATAAAAACATTCAGACCAGAAATAATCCCAGCCTCTTTGAGTAACTGCATCAGTTTTCCCCAAATGCTGCTGGGAAAAACTCTCCCTGGCTTCTTCCAGTGGAAAATGTGCGTGGAGTTTGCATGGGACGTAAATGAAAGCAGGAGAAAGTTGTAGGGAAGCTGACAGCAGCTCGTCCTGCTTTAAAGAAAACAGAATGAGACTCAGTGGGAGCCTGGCTGCCCTGGAATGCTGCCCCAGTTGTGAACTGTGCAATCCAGATGGTTTTCCTCCGGGAACAGGGAGCGCAGCCTCAGCCTGGCCAGGCCACGGCTCTCCAGCCCTTATACCTGTGCCCCTGCTGCAGAGCCTTGGTGCAGGATGGGTTTGCTCCACATCCAAACTCCTGGATGGCTACAGGCTGTGGGGGGCCCCTGAGGATTTCAAGAGCCTGCAGGGGAAGCAGCAGTGCCCACCTCTCTGGACAGGGGGGAGGAGGAGGAGGAGGAGGAGTGAGATGCCGCAGCCCTGCTTCCTCACACAGGGACAGCACATTGCAGTGTGTGCCCCAGACGTGGTATTTTAAATGTATAAGTAGCTGCACTGAAATATTCCAGATATTTCCTCCATGAAAATGCCCCGTGTTCCTCAGAAGACTGTTTCTATTCAGGAGCAATATAAAACTTGCCTGTGTTGCCCATGTGATCGAGCTTACTTGGACTTAATAACCAAAGGGAGATGATTCAGACTCCTCCAGTATCAGTGACTGGGTGATAATCACAGTGTTTACTCGGGGCCACACTGAGCCAGTGTCACTCCAAGTGCAGAATCTCCATGTTAAAATCACTGAATTCCAAGGAGGGAGGGGGAAATCTCGCCTGGTGTGTGGGCAGAGTGACCAGGGGGTGCTGCACAGATGCATCTTCTGATCCTTGGTGGCAAACTGCAAATGGGAAGTAAATATATGATTGTTTTCAGACACATGTCAAATCCAAGTGTGTGCCCTCTTTCCTGACAGGGAGTGGGAGAGCAGAAAGTAGTTCCTAATTTTGGAGCCCTCTGAAATGTTAATGGTGCTCATATCATAACTGAAGATTAAAGAACACTCTTCATGTACTTGCTGCCTCCTGCAACTGCCAGAGACTGCAGTGCTGCAAGGTCACATCTGATGCTGGAGGTTTTCCATTATTTTTCCTGAGGAGTTGATGTTAATCAGCTTTCAAAGGCAGGGTGGCATGTCTAATGATAATGGAAGTGTCTAATACTCATGCTTTTCCTGGCTATCTTTTGCCTGCCTTCCTTCCCACTCATCCATCAAGATTAACAGGAATTTATTATGTTCAGCTTCCTTTCAAGAGGTGTCATTAGAGGCATATAACCATTTGTAAGATTTATTTATTCACCTCAAGGATGCTGGAAAGATGTGCAGGCTCTAAGAACACACACATAACTTGATTTGGGATGGGATGAAGGCTTCAGCTTATCAGGATTGTTCCTTAATGAGGAATAAATATCAGCCCAGGGAACCATTCTGTTTGACATCAGTCTCCCCATAAGGCAGATGCTATCTGGTCCTGATGTAGCTGTGTTTATACAACTGCTTTTAAAGCAAATTTGGTTGCCACCAGGAGCCTCAGAATACCCTCAGTGCTGCCTGTACCAGGTCTTTAACTCCTCTGTGATGAATCTCTTCTCAAAACTCCATCCACCACCTCCCTGACCTGACTAGCTCTCACCCCAGGAGCGGATGTGGAATCCCAGAGACATCTCTGGTTCATTTGGGGAGCGAACACAGACCAGAAGTGATGCTTCCGTAAAAACTGGAGCTGTGATATACAGTGTGCCGCAGAGATGATTTGCACGTGCTCCATAAATCCATCAGGATCCGTTTACCCACCAATACATCACAGCCTGGCAGTCCCAGCAGCGCCACACTCCTTACAGGTGCATGGTAGAGCTGATCCATATGTGTTCAGGTGGGGCTGCTCCACATCTGGAAGTGCCAGACAAATTTACAAATCCCCTTTCTTTTTTTCTTTCCCCATTGACATTTGGGGGTGGGAAGGTGAGCTGTTGCCTCATTCATTCATACGTTCCTACACTTGGAAGTAAAGCCCACGGAGGCAAATGTCTTAGAGCAAGACAGATTTTAGCTGTAATTTGTGAAGCATTTCAGAAAGGGAAATTCCGTTGAAGGGAATGAAGGAAATGGAATATTAGTAGCTGCTTCCTGTGTTTCCAAAACTTTATGGAGGACTGAATTTAATACAAGATATTTGAGTACAGTAATGACTTCTTCGCTCTGTTAAGGAACTCTGCAATTAAAGTGTGGGGAAGTCACGGAGCACTTAATATCTGCATGACTGATTGGAACAATCTCCTGTAACATTCACGTGCTTCAAACCAGGTCATGGCATTGGGAATATTAAGTCGGGCCCTTAGTGATGCTACTGATATTCCTGAGCTCAAAAATCCACTTACCTGAATAAAAATTTGGAAAACTTAAGCAGTGTCTGCATCAAGACCTCAAGGAGGTCGCCTGGAGCCCATATGTAAATTATTAAATACTAAATGTAATGGAACTCAATATTCTTGGAACATGAAGCAGCAGCTAAATGGAAACTTTGGCTATTACCATATTCATGTTTCATGCGAAAATATTTTCAAGATCAAAGTTCTGTTATTAAAACAATGGGCATGAAAATAACAAAATTGCTTTTTGTAAAACAAACAGATTCTTTGTATCTGAGAGGCTTTTCACAGAAATCTTTATTTTGAAACAGTAATACGTTACAGATTTCTTTGCTGCACTACTTTGATTCATTCATTTAAATAGTTTTGATTTTGGCATGTTGCAAAGGTCTAAATAAAAGCATTTTAGTTACATAAATACAGGCTCTGTGGACTCAACAGTAATATAGTAAGTTTGGAAAACTGTCATTTATTCTGAAAATACACAAAGACCAAACCACAGACAGAATTTTCTGTACGTTGTAAACATTCTCACAGTATGGGTATAAATATCCCCTTTTTGATTCATTACATGCCAGGTCTTCAAGCAAAGAGATAGAAAAAGAAGCTGAAGAAAAGGGATTATAAATTTACTAAGACGCTTAAAGGCAGCGAAAGCCAAACAAGAAAAGAGCTTACAAAGCTTTAAGTCATTGTATACAGACAGGACCATAAAATTACAATAACAATACTAGATAATATAATCTCATATTTACAGCCCTTTCATCCACCAAGATCCCCTCAAGCTGTGGCGTGTTTGGGAAGTTGTGGTGGGTGTTTGCAGAGCTCACAGTGTCTGGTGGGTCCTGGGCAGAGCTGGGCTGTTGTTCCGTCTCAGAGGGACGTTTAGGAAGAGTTTAGGAAGGTCAAGGAAGAATCCTCTCCAGTATGGTGCATTTGCAGTCTGAAATGTTTTGAGCCCAGGTTACCAATTCTTGCCCTTACTTCCATAGCAGAGGTTTCCCCCTCCTTCCTTTCGAAATATTCACTGCCCTGATTTCGTTCTTTGCTTTATGGACCATTTTGCCCAATATCCTTCCTCCAGCAGAGCAAATTGTCACTTGCTTTTCAGGGAAGGGAATCCCCCAGCTGATACCATGGCAGATCTCCCTAACTTGGGTCATGCAGAACCTACCAGAGAGCAGGGGCGTGTAAAAGGTGATTACATTACACCTGTCTAACTTAGAGGCAGATGGTCTCATCGCCCACACCCATATCCAGCTGTGGATTTGCAATGCTATTAATATCTCTGATTCTGATATAACTTGTATGTATTTGGTGTTTGGTGTCCAGCAGCACTTCGTTTTGTTGCTCAGAGGGTAACAAGCCTAAGGAGGTTCCTCCCCCTATAAACCAAACCCTTTTTAAGGGCAGGGTGGAGATTTGGGCCATTCCCCAGATAAGACCACCCAGGACAACCAGGCCAGTCTGTTGGGTTCCCCATCCCACTGGGAACGGAGGGAGTGGAAGGTCCTTGAGCCGTGGGGAGGGAGCTGCTGGGGCTGCCAGGCAGGGGAGCTGAATAATGCCTCATTTTACATGTAAATGTATGTAAATTTTGGTGGGTCTAAAGTAAATTTAGATTTGAGAAGCTCCCTATTTTGGTGCCTTTTGTTTATTCCTTTTAAAAACACGTTTTCATTGTCTTTTAAAAACACGCATTTTAAAATGCACCAGTTTGTGCCCAGTGGAGGAAATCCTGAAGCCTTTCTCCAGCTGAGCTCCTCTTAGGAGCCTTGTTTGCTCTTTTCCTGGCAGAGCTCCCAATGCCTTGATACCAGTTTTATCTGAGTAAAGCCCTGTGTATTTGCATGACACTGAAGAGCTAAAATTATCTCTAAATGGAGCAAAAAAAGAAATTGCCAGTAAGAATTGTTTTGAGAAATATTGCTCTTTGGTTGGCCCAGAGGGGACATATTGTAAATATGATTTAAAAATGTCTCTGCTACTACTGTCTGATCTTATCATCAGATGTTGCTGTGGAATTTGTCTGTGCAGACCCTAGAAAAGGAAAAACAGATTGAGAACATTAGCTAATGTTGTGAGAAAATATTTCCAACTCACTTCGTCCGGCACAAAAAAAAAAAAAAAAAAAAAAAAAATCGAACCCAAACCAACCAACTCTGCATTAGAAATATGGTCTAAAAAGGGAAACAAACATTAAAATGCTGCCTGTCTACTTTGATCGCTCTGAACTCAAAATGTAAGTGCTGCTTATTGATTCTTTGATGTCAGGAAAGCAACATTTTTTTCTCCGGTCCTGTCTCACTGTTGTGATGAACTTCAGGTTTTCATCCGTCTTCCTGACACTGAGGGTACAACATGCCCTGAGCGGAATCACTGCCTGGAATCCGATTACAACAGCAAAGCAACGAGCTCTTTTCAGGGTTCTTTATGTTAAAAATCTTGTATTTGTCCAATAAATCATTACTTGTCTCGCAGACTGGTCTAGAGAGAGGCTGACTTTTTGTCAGGAGGATTTTTTTTCTCTGTAAACCAGCAGAGCGTCGCTCTATGTACGTAAGGGTTATTTGGGTTTTTTTGAGGGGTAGCTCGGTAATGCAGCACTGGGAAATGAAGATGAGAAGGCATATAAATGTCTAAAGCTAAATGCAGTTTAAGAACTGGAGTATGTTATGAGGCAGAGGTCAAAATTAGTTTTGCAGAGCCAAAGGTTTTTACATTTCATCATTTTCTAAGCACTGAAACATGAAGTAGTCCTGGAAATAATAGAGAGAATATTATCAAAAAGAATGTTTGAATTTTTGAAGTTGTTTTAAGTGGATCTAGGAAAGATACAAAAATGAGGGAATATGTACAATAATCTGACAAATTTACTAGCACGTCTTCTATGTAGTTCATACCTTGGGGTGTCTCTTTATAGACACCAATGATTTCATAAGCGAAGGACCTACATTTGATATAATTTCTGTGGGTCACAGAAGCACTGAAGGCAGTGAATTTCGGTGCTATGTGTTTGTGGGTATCAGAAAACTGATAACTATCAAAGTCCCTGTCTCATGTCTTCACATCACATGGCCTTGCTGTGGATCAACACTAACAGGAGTTTGCCTGCACTTGTCTGCAGTCAGACCTCCAGCTGGAGGAGAGAAACCAACTGAGATTCCCCCCCCAGGCCAGCTGTAATTAAACATCTGATGGAGATAAATGGAGAAAAAATGTGGCCATTTTTCTGATTCTTTTTGCATTGAAGGATATTTGGTGCGTGTCCGTGTCCATCCACAGCCCACGTGTTGTGCAGAAATCCATAGGGAAAAGCACTTCTTGCTGCAAATATTCTACTTAGAGTAGGGACTAGTGACCTTAGAAAAATAAATCTTGGACAAGGATTTGAATGTATTCCCAACTTTTATACTTTCCCAACACTGGGATTGGCTAGGTTGGATCTACATATTCTTCCGGCTCCTGATTCTAGCATGGACACAACTGAGCCAGAAGAAATGGAAACAAGGCCTTGTCCTCCTTATCTGTTCCAAACATCCCAGCTTAGTGAAAAGCGCGCTCTCCATACCATCCTTCTTGTTACTTACATGGACAGCCCTTACGGCTGCACAGTCTTACCAAAAACTCTAATCCATCAAGTCATCAATATGGGAGCACTGAGCACCGAGAGATGGAGCTGTGTGAGATCTGCAGGGACACAGGCTGGGCTTTGCAGGGCAGCCAGAGTAGGGGGTGCAGATGTGGGGACGAACAAACACACAGAATCAAATGTGTTTTAGAGTTTAGACTTCAAATTGTGCCACAGGAGAGGTCACCAGGAGCTTCTCTGACCGGACTTGTGGAGTTCAGGAGAAAGCTTAGCAGAAAGGGTGGCAGGGTTAGGACAAAAAATAAATGTTAGCTACAGGAGTTCTGGGTAAGAGTGTGATCAAAAATAGATCTGAAGGTACATGACTATGTGAAGAACAATAAATGGCAAGTTCTTACAGATTCCATGTAGTCCTTACATTTTTATGGAGAATTACTTATGGTCGAGGAAGCCGTGCACTTGTGTAAATAGAAGCTTCCATGTGGTAAGAATACTTGAAAAGATGTGAGGATTGTCAATTTTATGTCATCTCAGCTGCCTTTTTGGCTTCTGTAGCTGCTGCTGCATTCTGTAACTCAGCCTTTTTTCTGACTTTATTTGGAGACAAAGGTGGGATGCAGTCGGGGCATTATGAGGATGAAAATGTTTCTGGAGTGTTTCCCAGAAGTGCTATTACTTTAAGGAAACTTGTATGATCAAATACTTGGAAAAAAATCTGCCATCCTAAAATATCTCACATTTTGGTAATGTACATAATCTGCTTCTTTTCTTATTTTTACTGTTTTATTTCAGCAAAATGGCAGGAATCAGTGAAGTTGATATTGTTTCCTCTCAGACAATAATCAGACTGAAAGAATTCCTTATAGTGCAACAGTTAGTGTAAGGGCATTTAAAAAAATATATCTTCCCTAAATTCTGATTTGGAGTTACTTTGTTTTTATAAAAGGAGTTAAAGGAGAAGTAAGAATAAGTTTGTCCCCAGTGAGAGCAGTTTTGAAGTCAGTCCTACTCAATAGCTGTGTACACCTACACTCCTTTTCTCTGATTATTTTGTGTATTTGGGAATGCAGAGCTTATATATAGAATATCTCAACAAATACCATTAGAAATGTCCTTTCTTTTACCCTTGTGCCTGTTCTGGAGCAGACTGGAGAATACCAGTGATGGGGATGTGTCATTTTGCCTTTTGTTTTTCTGACTATTTGAATTCCAAATAGAACATGACAGGGGCAAACTACACTTTTGAACTCTGACCTCTACTTTAAATTGAATGTGAAGTCTAAATATCTTCCTCTTTGACTGTATCCAAAGAGAGGGTTGTCAGAGACATCTTATAACCTTGTGGCTGCAAGGGTATCCTCTACTAATTAAAAAAAAAGTTTTCTGAAGAAGTTCTGACTCAGTGGAATAGACAGGGGGCCAGTGTGGGGAAGAAAGGCACATTGTTCCCACGGACAAAGACAGGGGATCAATTTTCATAAATCTGCATTCCCAAGACAACTGTTCAAATCTGGTAAAAGGTCCATTTCTTTGAACTTACATACCAGAAAGCTTTTATTCCTGTGCTCCACAGCAGACAGGAGTCCAGGTTAACTGTGGCTCATCAGTGTTATGCTTTAGATGATTCAGTGAGAAATTCTTTAGTTTAATGATGGGAGGTCCTACCTAGTTCAGGAAAAAAATGGAAAAAAAAAAAAAAAGGAAGACTGAAAGGGTTACCTGTGGTGCCAGACAATGTTTTAGAAGATTCGGTTTCTTTGAGTTTTCAAAGCCCAGCTTTTAAGCTTCATGGTTTTAAATTCCTAGATGTTGTAATTAAGGATTTAACATTAGTTTAAAAATGCTTATTTATTTCTGGAGCAGCACATACCAAAATTCTAATCGTGAGTGTCCTGCCTAGCCCAAAATCTTTCACTTTGGAGCTCTTATTGCTATTTCTTCTCTCTTTGGGACTGAATCATAGTCTCAAATGGACATTATTTAACCACAGTTCACTGCTAACACAAAGTCCACACCACTTCACAAGTCCTCAGCATCATTGCAGCAGAATGCTGTGCTTGGCCACTCATGCAGAATAAGGATATTTTTATTTCCACTGCTCGTGAAGCATGAACATTTGCCTTAGTATTTTCTCCATTAATATGAATATGTATTGAATGTTTTTGTTAGAGGAGCTTCTGAACATCCTGAGTGAAAAGAGGTCATGGGTACTTACATATATATGTGACAAGCAGTGCGTAATCTAAAAAAAAAATCCCAGTCTAAAGAAAATTAAATAAAGGGAGGAGGAAAAGAGTTATTTCCTGGACTGGAATTCTTTCTGTCTCATATATAATGCTTAGTTTTGTCTCTATATAATGCTTGTTCTGTCTTTGTGCAGCACCTTCTTTCTTCTCCTGGACCTTTGGGTTCAGGGATGATGGACAAGGTTTTAGGCAGTGGCATAACTATGGTGTGTAGGGGACTATCAACATAAAGATGTTATTCCTGCTGCAGTAGAAGACAATGAGTCCTAAAGTCCTTTTGCTTCTGGTCACCTTCTTGTTTCCACCATTTTTATTTTTTTCCCTAATGTTTTCAAGCTTTTTCCCGCCACCAAGAGGGCGAGGAATATATTTTCCTCAAAATGTGAAGAGTCCTGGCACAATCACAGCACTTCCACGACTGGGGCCAGCAGACAGGAAATCCACTGAGATTGGAGCTATAATTGAGATCTCTGCATCGAGTTTGTCTGTGCCAGAACAGAAAATTGCCAGGAGCAGGTTCACAGGATGAAGAGGCAGACAGAGCCTAACTGGAAGTTAAAGCACCGAGAACTTAATTTGAACACCAAGAACTTAATATCTAAATTTCCTGGTTTGAGTTCACAGGCTGCATAAACACTTGCATAAAGGGAATGCAGCAAATCCATGCAGGGAATAAAACCTGTGGAAAAACCCAACAACCAAACCAACCTGCTGAGATCTAAAAATACAAATTTCTTCTTTTTTCCTTTCTCCTCTTCTCTAACTACTTGCCCCTCATGAGCTTTCTCCTCAACTATTCAGGTGATAGTTCTGCCAGACTGTAACGAAGAAGCTGATACCACATCCCCTTTGGATCTGTGTGTGCAGCTGAAAGTGTCCTTTTCTTCTCTAGCTACAGGAAGTCACACCAAGTAAATTGTTCTATGTTTTTTTAAAAGACGTTTTTAAAATGAAGATGAGATCATATCCAGCTTCTTTTGAAATGGAAGTGGCAAGTTGGTTTTAATTACAGTTTGTAGGGGTCTCTGCGTGTGTATATAAATATATATAGGTATGCACTTATGATTTAAAGATTATCTGACAAACTGAGTAGCTGATCAGTCTTTACTCTTTTAAACAGGAGAAGCTTCTTTGGATTAGTGAAATTTGGACCAATTACAGAATCAGCTAATTACACCCAGTGCCCATAATATGATTTGCTGTCAGTATTAGTTATGCTCTGAACGTGTATTCCTTTGTACCTGTCCCACACTGCTGATAATTGCAAATGCTTTTTTTTTTTCTCAAGGATAAAAAGGTACAGGAGTGCGGTGTAGATAAAACTGCACTCCTCACCACTTTAGCCATTTGTGCTTTGATCTTTGTATCGTCGTAGTCCTCTGCACAGCACTTCGAGGAATCATCTTAACTCTCAGAAACTGTTCTTGAGCACTTATTCTACTGCTTTTTCACATACATTTTGAAGTTTCTTTAATCATACCCTATCACTGCCTTACAGCCCCTGCTTATCTGAAAAATCTAGAGAAACTCTGAGGGATAAATTCTGTTCTTTGTGGTGCATTTTGCACTCTGGTGCCCTGATTTGTGCTCTTGCTCCCCTTGCCTTTGGTGAGAAATGAGCTTGCACAGGATACTCAGCAATTATCAAAACCTAAATAGACTGTCAGTTCAAAAGGATCATAATTTCCTTGGAAAGAATTTAAGTTAAAAAAACATCAAGAAGACTGTAACCCAGGTAATGTCTGGATGATAGGAAAGGTTTGGAATATTCCACAGGAAAGAAGAAACTCCAAACCAGAGGATTTATGCTGTCTGACTCCACTGTTTGGATGTGGAACTATTATAAATGTTTTCCATCAATAGGAAGAGTTGAAATATGGAATTAACTTCTAATGAGTTGGAGATGGGTATGCACTCCCAACTGGAGAATGTAACCTAAGCTGCAGTGGCCCTTTAATCTTCAAGTTCATGAAATAAGTAATGTATTCCAAGACTTTCTATACTAGGTCATCTGGAAGGCAATGATTATTATGTTTTTCATTAGGAAAGACTGAGGGTGATAAAGACTAAGTGAGATAAAGGAGATTCACAGGCCTTGTAGACTTTAAACAAACACAGAACTCATTTGTTAAGGGAATATCTTTTGCTTTCTGGACAAAGCAATAAAACTGCAGTTAGTGAAGAAGAAGCACTGGACTGAGGAAGTGTAGGATGTGTGAAATGGGAAGGTTTTCACTACGAGAAGGTGAAAGATAAGGGTGTACGTGGTTGTCAATTATTTAAATGTGCTATTGGATTTCATTATGTGCTGTGCCATATATTACAAGTACTGATGGGTTATTAAACGAGCAGGAGGTTTGCTGGCAGGTCTGGGCTCTATTTATGGTGTGGTTCTCACAGAGAAGGCACCAGATAAGGTGCAGTAAATAACAAATAAATGGGATTGCAAACAAGAAAGGTCACTCATGTATTGTTGCCCAAGGACTCAGTATGAATGGATGGCCAGGGCTGGCACTGCTCACACAGCACAGGGGGAAGGCAGAGTGAGCTCCAGGCTGCTCCAGCAGTTGTCCCAATGGGATAACCATTGGACCAGAACATGGGAGCCTATAAGCATCACAACAACTGTTCATGTAGTTTGTTCTCACTGTGTTTGGTGCGGATGGGCAGTTTGGGACTGGCACAGCTGGCCACAGGTTTTGTCCTTCACCCACACCCTGGGTCTGCTGGGCAGAAATCCCTGGCTATTTGGAAAAATTGGTGTTACTATTATATAAATATATTATTTTATCCATTTCTCAGTTAAGCCTGAGCACAGAGCCTGCAGGCTCTGCAGAGCTCAAGGAGCTCCCTGGGAACTCCGTGTGTCCTCAGGGGATGGTGTGAGGTCAGCAGGGTCAGGCTTAGTGCACATCTTCCCTTTCCCATTGCCACGTTCTGCTGCTCCATGTGACGTTGTGGTTTGGGTCTGGATATGGAGCCACTTGGCAAACAAAGCCCCAGCACTCACCATTGTCTTCATGAGGGCGATGCATCATGTTGAGAGTGTTGGGGAGGGAGCTTTGCCTCCAGGCGGAGACAATTGAAATGCTCAAGAAGTGTTAGAAAACATCTTGAGTCTCTAGTACAGATGTCTCTTCTGGGCTAGACGTGGTTACAAATATCTGTTTCTGACATCCAAGCTGTGCTAGAATGACATAATATTTGATTTACAGGAGATCTCTGTTCCAGGGTTCTGCTGGGATCCTGCTGAACCCATGCTCAGCACACACCCTACGAAGGGGTGATTTCAAATTTGAGAAACTCTAATACAGTGGAGAAAATACCTTTAGGGAGTCTGATGGTATTTTGTTGTTGAAAATGAAAGCCACAATTTTTGTGTTGTGTATTTGCTTCCAGCTCTTGTCAAAGACGAGGAACTGAGGCACAGGGGGAGTTGAGGCCCTGGCAGGTGTGGGTAGCTGGCATCTCTAAAGCTGAGCAACCATTTCAGAAGCCCATGGTGAAGGCAGAGCTCAGACCCCTGAAGGCTCAACAGCATCACTGCTTGAGAAAGCAAAAAAGTAACTACGGGTTTAAATAGATTGGACAGAGAAGGGTTGGTATACGAGTAAAGGAAGAGAGAAACTGTGGGGTTTAAGTAGATAAAGCGTCTTTTTAAATGTTGTTTATAGTTTGGTTGTGTGTGTGAGTTCAAAACTGATGGCCAATTCAATGCCAGTGTCACGTACAGTGGAGCCCTCTTTGTGCCAGCAGAGTGAACTCCAGCTAAGACTGCTATAACTGACCCAGCTGGCTGCTGGAAGGGCCCTGTTCAAATTCCATGATCTTAACTTCTTTCTTTATCATTTAAATTTATGGAATTGAGGTTGTCATAATCTCCTTAAAGAAAGGCTCGACTGACCTGCCACAGTTATTAATATTTCCAGAGTGAAAGGGTTATGAAAATCCCTGTATTTTCAGGCGAGGTTTCCTTAGTGTGATTTTGGAGACACATTCTCCGTGTTTAGAGAAAACTGAAGTTTTAGAAAGTGATTTCGTAATTCCCAAGGAGAACAGCAACATCACGCTTCTGTCCAAGGGGAAATGGATCAAAGGGGGATTGTTTAGAGAGCAGCTACATTTCTTCACATCACTTCCAGTTGTTGCTGGGCTGTTGTTGCCACATCATCACTCCTAGATGTGCATCAGGCCTGGAATGTCATTAAACTTTGTGTTGTGGCTTGCAAAAATGCATTCTGCTTTCTGCTCAGTGTGGAGGGGAGGGGAATTTTACTGAATCCATTACAAATATGCTTGAAATGATATGAAGAGGCTTTCAAACCAAAATGTTTATGCAGAAGTGAAAAGCAGACTGAGTGGCTTCTCTCTGCCTCTCTGAGGTGTCAGAGGCTTTAGGTCTCCCTGAAACAGGGCAAGTCTTACTGCTGTGTGAAATCCGTGCTACCTGAGTGATGTACAAGCACTTTCTTTGCAGAGGTGTCAGAGGAATCCTAAGGAAGCACTAACTCTGTGGCTCTCCTCCTCTGCCCCGGCTCCAGACTGTTACTCACAGCCCTGGAATGCAGCTTGCTCAGGAACTTGCAGTGCCTGGATCTGCACAGCCACAGAGCCTCTGGCCTGCCTGTGGCTTTCCTCCCTCAAGTACACACTGGCAAGTTGTGCCAGCCAGTTCTGGAGCCAGCTTGGAGCCCCAGCTGTGGGATGTAGGACTCTCCTTCCATTGGCTCTGTCAGGACACAAGCGGTAGGAAGGCTTTGGATCAGGTTCTGCAGACCAAGGGGGTTGAGCAGAACTGCTGCCAGGTGGGCTTGTTCCACCCAGATTTCATTGCTGGCTTCTGCTTCTTCACAAAAAAACCTCCCACTTTACAAGGCTGTATCTCCAGTTATGAGGGATTCTGGCTTGTAGGTGAGCTTGTGGGTATGGGTAGAGAGGTGAGAGGCTGCTGGTGCTCCACTGGATGCACCCAAAGAGCCAAAGCAAAACTATTTACCCTGAAAAGGCTGCGAGTGACTTCAGTGGCACTTGCAAGCAGAGTTCGGATTATGTGGAACAGGCTAAGCCTGGCCTGAGTTTGGCTATGAATGCAGTCAAATGACATTTTAAAAAATGAGTTAGTGAGGATTTCTACTTTTATCATCCGTGGAAAAATCTCTTAATAATTGGACAACAGTCTGTTTTGTTTGCTGCTTGTTTCACAAAACCTTCGACTATTTCGAGAGGCCAATAAAGATTCACTGACGTCAAAATGGAATATTAAAGGCAGATGTTTCTGGTTAGCTTATTTACCCCTAACTACTTTTCCTGATTTTTTTTTTTTTTAATTTTTGAGAGATAAGTCTAGACTAGACAGAGCACATTTCTAAAGTGCACTTTTTAACTGGCGAGTTGTTTTTTTCAACAGTTTCCAGAATAAGCCTCTCAATTTTATTTACTCTACCTAGTATCATTATTGATTAAATTAGTGAGTGACATTTTGATAAGCCAACAATAATACTGTGCTTGATACAGAGAAAAAAGTCTCAGTAATGTTATTAGATACAGATGAAATGTACCACTGCTATGAAAACTCAAACATCTGGAGAAGATGGATGTTCAGGTAAGTGGTACAAAAGAGTTTTGAGATTTGGTTGAAGCAACAAGATTAATATATATGAGGGATGTTGTCTCAGCAAGCTATTTTTGGTTCATTCCCTGCCATAACCCCAAATATGTTGTACACAGATTAGTTTCTCAGAGGAGGCAAACTTGGGGTTGGGTGTTGAATCAGATGAGAGTGAGGAAAGCTGTGCAGCAGCACCAAGACTCTGCAGCATCCAGTGCTGATCAGAGAAGAAATATTGCTCCATTAGCTCTTATGGTAAATATGCTCTGGATCAGGAGAGCAATAAATATAAATATAGACAGTGGTTGCTGGAACCAGTCTGGTCCCCTTGCAGAAGCAAAAGCACTCAAGGCTGCTTCCAGTTAGGCCACCTTTTTTTAGGCAGCTGGCATGGTTCTGTCTACATTTCTGTTCCACCAGAAAATGGAAGTTGCCTCTAACAGAGGTTACAAGAGATTAAGGCAGCAGACAGAGGGATGACAGGCTGCATACTTGGCCTTGGCTTGAGGAGATGAGGATCAGCTGTTGCAGATTGAAATGTGTGTCCCTGCCTGTGGTGTCCTGCTCCACAGCCCTTCCCTGTGCCAGGGGGCTGCTGCAGAGGGAACTGGAGGATGGAAAAAAAAAAGCAAATGGGAGAGGCACAACCCCCTGTGCTCACACTCCAGCCTTCCTGAAACACCTCTGACTCTTCATGGTGTTCTTCCCATCCTCAGCAGCCACCCCTTCCTCCTCAAAGCCTTATTACATACCCAGCCCCTCCATCTACTTCAAACCTCACTGGCCTCTCTCAATCTCTCACTCCTTTCACCTTCCCCAGGAAAACCACAGTGCCAGCCAGATTTCGTGATCAAGCCATTTACACCCATCTCATCTCCCACACCAGAATTTGGGCTGAATTCTGCCTGTACTCCTGAGCAGCCTCAGCACTGCTTTTCTCCTCAAAAGCCTGTTGCCCACACTCAGCCTCTCTGTGCTCCCAACCTCCTGACACTTCCCACCTTTCAGCTGCTCCTGCACATCCTCACCTCTTGCTGGCTCTTCTCCTTTCTCCCACTGTCCCCAGACCTGATCTGTGACCAGCACAAACTTAAACTTGTGCAGTGTTTCTTGGAAGCCTTTAATTAGCTCTGGGAATAGAAGCAACAGTGTCATCCTGGGAGCAGCCAAGGATCCTTGAGCACTTGGCTCCAGCACTGCTCGTCCTGCCAGGGTGCTACAGCAGCACCCCAGATTTGGCTGAGGCTGTGGCTTGGTCATGAGGATTTTGACCTTCTTCCCTGCCTGACTTCATGCTATTTTTAAAAATCAGCCAGGATTTTTTTTTTCCCCCTTGACAGCTGGATTTGGCTCAGTATTTCCTTATGATTCCATAACATCTTTTTACAGTATTATCGTATTACTTAATTTCATTTTTAGCCCAGGGCTTCATTTGAGGGCGCTGAAGGAGTTACTGTAATAACTAACATTCCACCAGATGTGTACCACAACAGCCAATAGCTTCAGACAAATCTTTTTATGGTTTTTCTATAATAATAAAACAATAAACTTTGAGTTTATGTGAAGACACATTAATGTAGCTTTCCACATGTAATTCAGCTTATAGGAATCCTAAACCTTCCAGAAAATAATGCTTAAGGAGATTACCACGAGCCTTACTGGACATTTGAGGGAATATATTTATTAAAGTGTACTTTGGTCATGAGAATGCGCTTGACTTTAAACATGTAATTGAAACCATATCAGACTGGACCCTTCCAGCTTGTGCTCTTGGACTGTGTCTTATTCCAGCTGAAATCAAGAGGTGACTTCTGGAAGAGACCCTAATTATTTTGTCTGACTTGGGGTGCCAGAGCTGGATCCATTATTTAGACAACTTATTATTAGGAGTTATTTGATTATGTGGCGTATAAGCAGTTGTGTCTAGACGTGACCTACACAGTCCAGGTGATATGATGCTCTCACAGGACTTACTCCTTGTTTTGCCTCGAGCTCGTTGCATGGGGACTCCCCGACCCCATGGCAGACTGGGAATGGGCCATGGCTCTCAATCACAGGTTTTGTCCATTTTTCCCTAACTCAAGGGTGCATTTGCTGTTTCAGAAGTGAGTAATACACACTCTTCGCTTTCCCATCTCTTGGTGCATTTTACTTCTTAAATACTAGGAAATCCCCCCTCAAAACCTGCTACTTCACAGCCCTCTGCCCTTAGTTCTACTGCTCATTCCACGCTGTGTTCAGTGTTCTTGCACCTATACCCCTTTTCCTTCTCTAAATCCTCCAAAGAGACTGTCTCTGCTCAAGCAGTACTTTCTATTCCAGTATTGCTCCAGTTTTGTAGCCCTTTATCTCACAATAAGAATGCCAAAATCTGGAAACAGTCTACGGTTAACTGGAGCAACAAAGAAGCTTTGATTGCAACAAAGCTCGAGCAAAATACATAGCATGAAATTATGGGATGATCTGAATAAGTGGGAATTTTGCCATTGGCTCCAACAGAGCAGAGATTTCATGCTTGTTTAAATTTGAAAGCTGAAAAGCTGAAGGAAGTGAAAATGCCATGAAAGCTACTGGGAGGAAGAAGAAAAACCACTTGAAAAGGGCTAATTTTGTTTGAAGCTCATTACTTGATAACTAAACTGGGCCTTGGATGGACATCAGGATCTCAAAATAAGTAGAAGTTGGGCTTGGTAGGGGAAGAAACTTCCAACAAACACAGAAGAGCTTGGACAGCAGAAAGTGAACATTTCTCCTCCTTCCTTTGCTGATCATTTCTGATTTCAGTTGATTCGCCCTCCCCCCACATTTTCTCACCTTGAGTTCTTCTAAAAGGAACAAATGTGAAAGATTGATGCCTGTGAAACAAGAATGTCAATGCACAGTTGCTCCACTGAAATCCAATACATTCCTTCACATTTCTGGTGACTTCCTTGAGAGCAGGGTTTGGTTTTACTTTCTAATCTGTCATGTCAAATTCTCTGGCACTTGCACATAAATAATCACTCCCAGGCAGTTGTTAGAAGTGGCACTGCACGAAATACTTGCTTATCCAATACTTCCACAGAGCCTTCTATTCAGCTGTGAATTATTAGGGAAGAAGAACGGATGTGATTAGCTGTGATAGCCATTTCAGCTCAGTTGCTGCTGTTATTTCATCTAACTCTTGTTCACCCTCCAAAATCTAAAGGCCCTTCAGCATCTTGGCAGCTGCGTACAGTTTGTCCTCATGACTTCATCTGTCTATTTTACTATTGGTAGTTCAGATTAGGAAACCATACGTATTTTTTCCTGTTACCTGCAGAATTTCATCAGCCCTGAAACACCTCAGGAAAGGTCTTCCAGTTTGTATTCAGCTGCCTAACCTGCGCTCTTCCAGGTTCTTGTTGGGTATGGGAGCCGAGGCTGAATCTAAGGACAGCTATGAGGGAATGGTTCATCAAAGCAATTCTGTTTGGATCATGTTCCCAGCCTGGGGCTTTGCCCAGGTTCAGCTTTTCAGGTAGAGCTGCTCAACAGAGCTGCAGGCTGGGTGGTATTTTGTGTACCTCTCTGGTCTGACCATCTCCTTTCAGGGAGGGACTGTGTGTGGATAACCAGCTACTCTGGTGTCCCTGATTCCTCCTGTGCAAACTGGTTTTGATGCAGTTTTGGTAAACTTGTGTCAGCCTGTGGTAGTTTCAACCCGACCAGCTTGAAAATGGGAGGGATTTTATACTTCTCTCTTCCACCTTCAATTTTGCAACTTTAAAGAGAAAGTTTGGGGGGCTGTTTTCTGAGTAACTTAAAAAAAGTAAGAAGTCCTCTTCCCCAGGTTCCTTCCCTTTTCAGGGTGAATATCTCTCAGATTTATAAAAAAATTTATTTGGTCTGTTTAGGTGGGCACTTTTTATCCCAAGTTGTCCTGTTTGAGGGCTCCTTGTTAAAATCAGTTGTGTTCTCTCTTTTTCCATTCCCATCATTTCTGCTTGCTCCTATTTCCACAATAGACTCCATCACCGTCCACCCTGTCCCTGTAGCATCCACTCTGCCCGTTCTGGGGTGGTCTAGGGCCACAGGAGCAGGAAGAACTCTCTCTCTCTCTCTTCCAGGTCAGCAGAGGGAGATACAGCTGCAGCCCAGTTACCTTCTCATTCTGTCAAACCAGCAGGATGGAGAGAAGGAAACAGGGAGCTGGGGTGGAGGAGGAGTCCAGAGGAGCTACTTTTGAAACCTGATCCTATCTATCTGCTGATCTTTCTCCATCTCCATTCCTGCTCCTTACTTGTCAGCCTGGTATTGAGTTACTGATGGGAGCAAAGAGTTCCCTGCTTCTGGGAGAGTTGTGATTGCTTCAGTCCTGGGAAGCAGACACCAGGATAAACAGCCTGTGAGAAAGGTTGGCTGAAGTTTCCCTTAACTTGGCTAAGATTTTTGAGGAGGCTGGAGGTTCTCATGTGATTGGGAGAGCAGCTCTCCCCCGGGTCAAAATCTACCACTTGCCAAAAATTCACCAGACTTGGCAACCTGCGTCATGGGATATGAGTGTTGAAAGGATGAAGGCTGGTACTGTGCCAGGTGTTGAGCCTGAAGGATCCCTTCTGGTTTTGGAATCTGGGAGTCACGGGGGAACTGCCAGGACATGGCCATTTGTTTGCTGGTGTGGCTGGTGCCCACCAGTTCTCTCAAGTCAGGGCCTCTGGCATTCTCACCTAGATATCATATCCAAAAATTTACAGTGTTATAAGGATTTCAGACCAGGTGGACTGTCTTCCACTGGACATTTTGCTCCAGTCATGAATTTAACCAAAAGCAGTGAAGCTGTGTTGGAACAGAGGGTCCCATTTCACAGGAGTTCACTGTGATTTCAGAGCACTTTCTATTCCAAAATGAGGACGTAGCAGAGTTTTGGATTCTTGCGGCATGAGCTTTTCGGGGGGGGAAGTCTTATTTTAATACAACAGAAACTTTTCAGTTTAACATCATTTTGTTCTGAAATGGATTTTTCTGTTTTATATTGTGTAACAGGAGATTAAAAGGATTGAAAAAACACATTTCAAAACAGAAAAGTTCCACTCAAAGGAAGTCTAAATGTTCAATCTCAACTAAAGCCCCGTTCCAGCATTTTTCAAAACACAGTGTCACTGAAGCTGACACATTTCTGCAAACATTTTGGATTCAAGGAAACCAAATTTCCTCCTGGATAAATGTCCTGCTGGAAAACTTCTCACCATCTCCATCTCATATTACTTGGCAGATTTCACGTTAGGCATTGCTTGTTTCCTTAGCCTCATTTAATACTCTTCTTGGAAGCGTTGCCAATTTTTCAACCCGAACGTGGAGAACTGTAATATGCGATGAAATTCACATCAATAAAAACCTCCTGACTGCACTCAGTTTGCCTGTGGCAAGTCACAGGTCACAGCTGAAGGATTGGAGCCCTGTGTTGAGGTAGCTGAAGGCAGGAGGCTCTTTGCCTCATGCCCCACAGCAGAGCCAAGGTGTGTGTTTTCTGGCCCAGCAACGTGTGCCCCGCTTGATTTTGGGCACTGCTCATTGGGCAAGTAGCTATTTCAAATCTGTGTGTACAAGGATGCTTGTACATTTCGAGTGACATTGAGCTCTGGAAAGCACTTAGGAAATACTTCAGTAGTATGGGTTATTCAGCTGGGAGAGGGGTAAAGCAGGGACTGAAATGTGGATCTGGTCACCCTGCGATAGCAGAGCCCTTGTACTCTTGGGACATAATCTGGTGGTTGGTCTCTTCACCTGTAGTTTTTTTTTCCCATCATTAACCTGCCCTCTCTCACAGACTGAAGCTGATGCCCATCACTGCAGTGAAGACCACTCTGTGCAAAGACTTCTTTCTGGCTTCAGCCAGAAAGCCTTTCTCCTCCTTCCTGGCAAGCTGGAGACACGGAATGAGCAGAGGTGAACGGGGAACTCTGCCTTTCCCTGCTCTAGGGTAAACCCAACTTGTGCACGTGGACTTCAGTGCGCACAACAGATCATCCCACCCGGGTGATGGTGTCAGGACCATCCACATCCCCCATGGTCACCTCTGCCCTGGCTCCTGTGGCTGCTCTCTCTTCACAGGGACAGGCCTTCTTTGACTTTGGTGGTCCCTGCATGTCCCTTGCAAAATTCCAATCAGCTGGCACACTTGGAGCGTGCCACTAATACACAGAGGCCGTGGAAGATTAAAGGGAACTCTCTGTTCCTCCTTTCCACATGAAAAGGGTTTGTAAACTCTTTCAGTGCTCTTTTTTTATTTTTTTTTATTTTATTTTTTTTATACTTTTGGTAAGGAACTAAAGCTGAGTCAAATAGTTTTCCAAGATCTAAGTAAGAGGGCTCAGGGTTATTTTGCACCCTGCCTTGGGTAACATAACTCTGATTTCACAATACGTGGTGTTGTGAGAGGGGCACAGAGAGCTGTTGTCAGGGAAGTGCAAAGAAATGCAGGAGACTTCAAGAGACACCTTGGAGCAGAGCTGTGAGCTTCTCAGCTGCTTCTTAGCCGGGCTGGAAGTGAAATTCTGCTGTGAGTGTTAATGTCATCACCTCCACAGACTTGGCTTATTGTAAAGTGACACTTCCTGCAGCACCGGCTGTAGTTGTCTGCCTCCATTTGGGCTTTTAGATGTTTGCTTGCTCTTTTTTCTTCAGCTTTGAAGTCATGGTTTTGATAGCTGATACATTTTGGGGGCCTTTAGGTGAGCAGGGCCAGGCAAGAAGAATAAACCTTGCAAGGCCTCTCTAAAACCACCGGATATAAAATAATCCGCCGTGAGCCCCGGAGGTGTTTTGGATGAGCACATCTCCGGGCTGGACAAGCAGCAGCATCCCCTGTGCTGGTTGCTGAGTTGTGTGAGCCCTGCCCACACCAGAGAGTGCTCCTCTCCAAATTAATGTGCTGTCATGTGCTGAGCCATTAGCAGCAAATGCCGTGCTGGGAGTCGTATAAACACCCCGAGCCGCTTTGGTGCTTGTGTTCTTTTTTGCTGTGATTTTGCTCAGGGGCAGTGGCACAGGCAGGGATTTGTGGCTGAAGGTCCACTGCTGTAAATCCTCCTCCACAGGCACAGCCGAGGTGTGAATGTGCTCCCCAAAACTCTCATTAGGTTCCAACTGCAGCAAACATCCGACTTCAAAGATAAACATGCTGTGTCTTGTTTGGAGGAAGCTTTTCGAGTTGATTGTTAAGCAAAATTAATCCCTCCACTATGTCTTTGTGAGTTGAAACCAAAGGCTCTTGCAGTAAAATGGCTGAAGGTTTTAATCCCTTCTTAGAAAAGTTACTTTTTCAGACCAAATAAACAAACAAAGAAAGAGGAAATGTAAGATGATTAAACAGATTCTGCTCTGTTCCCCTATGTTTGGGATTTGCTGTTTCTTTAGGTCATCAGCCACCATGAAACCAACATTTCAGTCACAGACTGATTGCAGCAGCTGCCTGAAGCCCTGCTCATAACCTCAAAAACCAAACTGGAAAAAAATATATCCAGATGAACTTAGTCTAATTTGCTCAATGTATTTGTAACAGAACACAGTACTGCAGATTGGCATTGAAATTTGAAATTTCATCTGCGTTAGATAAGGGAGGAAAGTGCTACTTTATACAACAGAAACTATTCTGGGTTTAATTCAATAAATTGTAATCATGTGTACTCGTGTTCACAACAAACATCCCAGATACCCTGGAAAGGAAAACACAAAAGGCTCCATGTCTTTTAGCTTTTGAGTTGTTAATCTTTTCGAATTCATTTGGTTGGTTTCCCTTGGTGTAGCACTTAGTGTATGTAGAGCATGGCAGTGGTTCAGTGAGCATGACTGTTGGGTCAGAGCAAACAGTGTTTTTCTGGTTTAAAGAACATTCCCATCTGTCTATCGAACACAGGTTCTGCTCGGTGAAGGAGGAAAAACAGAAAATCCCTCTCTTCCAGCTTGGGTTGTTGCAAGTCTTCTACATTAGTAATGTGTCTGCAGTGGGGTCATTTTGTTATTGCAGTTTCTGAGCACCTTTGTGTTTATTTTAACAAAAACCAATCAAAGCACAACCAAAGCACTGACTGAAGTAGCAATGGAGGGGCCTGAGGTGGAGAGGGATGTTGCAGGAGGTGTGTGTGTGACCCACTGTGGTTTTAAATCAGCCTGAATCAGACTGGCTGGACCCTTTTGTCTCTCGTGGCTGGGCAAAGTCAGGTGGTGACGTGTTGTTAGTCATCTTGGAAGGGGAACAGAGCTGGAGGACACAGATGGGAACTTTTCTCTGTATTATTCCAGGAGAATAAAAATATACAGGCTCTGTGTGCTAGCTGTTGGAAAGGAGCCATAAAAAAAATCCTTAAATGTGTCCCTTGTCTTACTGATATTTTCCAGGAATAGCCATCCAGTGAAATTATCCTTTGCCACTCAGCTTTGCAGGATCACAGAATCACAGAATTGTTAAGGTTGGAAAAGACCTCTAAAATCATTAAGTCCAATCATCAGTCCAGCACCACCACCATGTTCACCACTCAACCACGTCCTTAAGGCCACATCCAAATGGTTTTTGAACACTTCCAGGAATGGTGACTCCACCACTTTCCCAGAAAGTCTGTTCCAGTGCTGGACAACCCTATTTGTGATTTTTTCCCCCCCCTAATATCTAATCTAAACCTCCCCTGCTACAACTTGAGGAGGCCGTTTCCTCTCGTGCTGGCAAACCCTGCAGTGGATGATGCTGAAGTCAGTCTGCATGTGGGCTTTGGGAGCTGTGCAGTGGTTTGGAGGAGCAGCTTGCTAAAGCCAGGAATGGCCCCGTGACTTGGTGGGTGGCACCCTGAGCCCCTGTCTGCAGAGCTGGGTGCCCAATCCCCTCTGAGGCTCAACAGGAGCTGGTGTGGGTGCTGTCCAGGTGGGGAGGCAGCATGGATC
Organism: Pseudotriccus pelzelni; assembly: GCA_035584735.1. NCBI lineage: Eukaryota > Metazoa > Chordata > Aves > Passeriformes > Tyrannidae > Pseudotriccus > Pseudotriccus pelzelni. Next base: position 3,252,537 of record JAWMRA010000023.1, on the reverse strand, counting down.
AGAGTGCATAGGAAGAGATTCCCGAGCTCTGCTACCAAGGCTCAGCCTCCAGCAGCTGCTGCTGAAAGAGCTGCTCTGTGCTGAATCCCCTCAGCTCCTGGCAAAGAGGTGTAAGAGCTAAGCTGCCTTGGAAATCTCCTCCTAAAACTCTTCCTGCTCTGGCTCTGTTACAGGCTGAGGTCATAGCTGGGCTGCTGGACTCTCTGGCTCTTTCCATAAAGTGAAGATTTCTGTAATTAGGACGATTCCAAACATTTCTATTTGACTCATGTGCTTTTCATTATTTGTTGTTTATTTTCCTGCATGAAATCGTTAAGCTGCTCATGGCAGGAAACATTTGCATGAACAAATATTTTGCTAGTTGTGCTCAGATCAGGCAATGCCCCAGCAGGGATATTGCCTTTAGTTGCTCTCACTGTTTCTTCTAAAAAACTCATTCAGAGCCCCATTACCCAGCATGGGGCACCAGTCATTGGCATTTCAGTGAGAAATTTCTAATGATCACCAAGTAGCAGTTGGCTTGCTATTGAAAGTCATTGAAACATCCCACCTGTCACAGCAAATTTACACATTCATATGCTAAAAAGCTCTGAATCAGCTGGTGTTGTGTTTCCTTTCTGAGCCAGATTGTTTGCCTGTCAGGAGGAGCAGATATTTCCTCCAGTATTTCCACCGGGCTGGATACCAGTGGGTGAGCGAGCGCTCACAAGCTGGTCCTCGGTGATCTGGTCTTTCTGATGTGCTGTGAGGCAGAAGTTTCACCACCTGGACCTGGTGTCCTGGGGTAGAAAGGAAAATGGTTGGGCTTCTGTGCAAACCCTGAATGCAGTGTGAATTTTGGGACTGACTGTGGCAGATGGTGAGGTCTCCGGGCTCACACTGCGGCTCAGGTTTTTGAGAATACCTAAACAGCATTCCGTTTGCAGTTATAAGGCTTAATTCACTTAGGAACATATATCTAATTTCCTAATTCTTGAGTCTGCTCACCTAAGGCATTGCACCCTTCACACTGTGTGAAGGCATCTGGCCAGACAGGCACTTACACTTGGGGTAGGTAGATGTCTGTGGCCAAAATAATGCCTTTCCCCCCTCTGTGGGGATAAACCCCCTTGGTGAGGCACCTTCCAGTGCAGTCACAGCCTGGAGCTGGCCCCTGGCTGAGCCGGTGTGAGGGCAGAGGACATACTTGTCTGCACTCACAGCATAGCCAAAACTTATTTGAGCTGAGTCTGAGCCTTTGAGAGGCTGCAGCACTTTTGCTGTGACTGAACTTCTTCCTAACCCCGAGTCCCTCAGCCCTTCGCTTGGTGCTCAGCACTTGGCAGGGATGGTCTCTGTCTAACACAGCATCTCCCGTTTGCCGTGACGTGGCCGAGGGATGGAGTGTCCCCATCGGACACAGCCTGAGGTTACCGTCCTAGAATCCATCAGGTTTATCCTGGAAACCTCCACCCAGAGAAGCAGAGAGTCCAATACTCAGGACTTTGCCCAGGGCACGTGCACCGACACCAGCCCGTGTGTCCCCAGCACTGCAGCAGTGATTTAGGTGTTTTTAACAAAGCAGCTCCTTCAGAATTAAGGGGTTTGGCTGTAGCCACCTGACGGGGGGACGGCTCTCGGCATGAATGATGACTAATTGAGCGGCGGATGTGTAATTTGTCATTATTAAGGCTGCATTTGTGCTGGCAGCTGCTGCTCGTGGAGGCTGGGCCGAGGCTGGAGGCGATGGTGGGTCCAACACTGCCACCTTCTGATATCCCGGCGGAAGGTAGGGAAGGTAAGGAGCAGATCAGGTCCTCCTGCCGTGCCAGGTCCTGCAGATCCATCCCATGCCGAGGCTCACAAGTTCATCCTCCAACGCTGCGCGTTTTAGGGGAGCACTTCAGTGCTCCTGCAGCTCCCCCAGGTCAGACATCACCTTTCTCAAGTCCTGTGTCCTGCAGCAGGTCAGTGTGCTCAGGCATTTGGTCTTAACTTAAGGAAAAATATTGGATTTAAGATTTAATGGGATAGGAATAGGAGTAACTTGTAATGTTGCTGTTGATGAACTGTATCAGGGGACACACAAAATCTAGTTCAACATACAAATCAGTTTGCTTTGCATGGCAAAATCACTGAATAAAGCCAACCAATTCTAATGAAAATGTCAAATAAATGGGACATTTTCATCACTTTTCAGTGCTGAGATAAACTGCTCTGTTGTTCTAGCAGCAGTTTATATTTCTTGGGGCTGAATTTTAGCACAGGATAAAAAGACCAACTGAGAAGTGTTTGTGCCCTAATAGAAAATACAGTCTGGAAAGTGGTTGTGTTGTATCCTAGGGAGTGTACATGGATAAACTGAAGAATTTTGTACTGTCAGTGCTGACAGGCCCTCGAAGGGGTGTCCTCTGAGGAACTGTCATAGTCTGGACTAAGGAGCTTCTGATTTAATCCTGGCCTGGGTAGAGCTGGCCTGAGAAGTGTGAACCTGCATTGGCTTCCATATGTGCAAGGCCTCTAAAGGGCTGGTTGCACACATGTGCTTTTGCACATGGATCTGCAAGCCTAAAGATCCCAGTGCAAGCATTAGCACTTGAGAGTGTATGTAAATTTATGACATTCCCCCAAAGGATTTGGGTTCTATAAATTTAAAATACTGGCAGGCTGGGGCAAATATAATCTGACTTCCATATGTTTCCTGCTATATAAAAAAGAAAATAAGCATATTTTCCTTGCCCTCAAACAATGAAAATTCAAGCCACTAAAACATCTCTTTTCCATTTGAAGGCCAGCAGTTCATCTGATACGTTCTGTTAATATCAGGGTTCTGGGATGAGAAGGGCCAGTGCAGCATTAATTAGTCCTTAAGACAACAAGCAAGATGAGACCAGTGTCATGATGCCCCATCATTCCTTGTGCTTATGCTCATGCACAAAGTGTATATATTTCTTCAAAAATTCCACAGAACTCCTGTGGTTGTGTGATACACATCAAAACCCTGAAGATTGATTATACTGAGGCACAGCTTGGCTGGATGATTGTAGTTACCTTGACTGCCCTGCTGGCTTTCCTGTATCCCTAAATTGTTTCTCATCTTCTTTTAACTGCACACTGCCTCGGGGTGGGTTGTGTCTTCATGTCTTTGCAGAGTAGATCAAAGCGCTTGACCAGAGCTCACAGGTCCTACAGTAGCAGGACTAATAAGAACATTCTGGAGGTCTGACAACATTTAAAAGGGTCTCTTTGGACACAAAACATCACTAAAATTGCCTTCAGAACAGCAGGATTTTGCCTCTCGTGTTTGCTTTTATATCACTCAATTCTTAGGAAATATTCACTGTGTTTGGGAGTGATTAAAGGAAAGGATTTTGTCGGAATCTGGTTTTCCCTCTGGATCACCGTGTTATTGAGGCCAGCCACTGCCATGAAGGGAGGCAGTGCTGAGCTCAGCCCAGCAGAGCCCTGACACAGCTCACCTCCTCCATGAGGTGCTCTACAGCTGAGCATGAGGCCGAAGAGCTGCTCTTGGCTCTGAGTTTTAAAACACAACCAATGGTTCGTCCTTCTAGTTGAAAAAGGGCTCAGCTGCATTCTTCCCCACCCTGGAAAGGCAGGATGCAGTGCCTTCCCATAACTACAGCCTTCAAAGTTTGCATAACATGAGGCAATAGTAGCAAAGCCAATGTGATGTCAACACTATAATCTTGTTGGGGTTTAATTTTTCATATTTTCTGGTATTCTGATGCTTGAAAATAGGTACTCAGTGACTCTCTGGGTGTGTTAGGAGGACTGTGGGACTGAGGGGATGAAATGTTTATCCTAAGCTGACTGTTTGATGGTTTCTCTGACATGAACTGCCCCAGCAGAAGGGAGTACTGTGATCTCTACCCAGTGGGCAGTGATCTCAGAAAGCCTGTCTGTCTGCAACTATTGCTCTTGGCTGTCGAGGTTCAGTCATATCACAAGGGAACTGTTTAATGAGAGCACTGCTGGTGCGGTACTCAGATACACTCAATCCTTATGATCAGTTACTCCATACTTACACAATATTTACTGTTTTCTCTAAGCAAAACATTTGTTCTTTTCACCTGGAATTTTCAAGGGCTGCAGTGAAGGTGCTGTAATCAGCTTTGCTAAAGCAAGGCTTGTCAGCTCCCCACTAAGTTGCAGTCAGCAGAGAATACACCACAATATTTGCAGCACCGGTAATTCTGACCAACCACCCTCCAAGGGCTGCCCTCCAGCTCCTCCATGGATTTGAAATTCAAATCTCTTGGATGGCCCTTACTGCTGTGATTCATCCCAGAACCTCAAACCCCCCCTAATCCACATCTATCCATCTTTGAAATTAGGAGGGTGCCTGGGTCTGGGAAGGGGAGCGAAATGCCCTGAAATAGCACTGGAGGGAGTTGCTACGTGCAGTGGGCAGAAGCAGATATTTGCTGCTTGCTCTCTGTCCTCACCTCACCTCCCATCCAGGGCTCTGGACCATCACTCACAAGCAATGGCAGCATATTTTTGAAATTACTGGGTTTTGCTGCATCGCGTTTCTGAGGCTTATTTCCCATTGCTCATAGGATGATCAGCTGTGGACAGGGAGGGCTCTCCTATAAAAAATATAAGAAGTTTGTGTAGCTCCAGCCAAATGCACTCACTGGCCTAAGGCAGAGGGAAAAAGATATTTAAAGGCCTGAGACTTAAGCACTGAAATTGGGCCTAAATGTTGCTTTGGGACTTTGAAAATTTGACTTAAATTTCTAAGGCACTTGGGCATTACTGAAGACATTCCCTTGGAGCTGAGTGAATCCTGTTTCTGGCCAGCTTTGTATTTAATTTTCTGATGGTGGTTGGAACATGTATTACCGTGACCTGGAAAAAGAGAATTGCATTAAGTAATGATGGGGGCACTGGGGCTATTTTTCTTGCTGTGTGCCAGAAGGTGTTTGAATAAATTGACAGCGTATTTTCTTTTTGTTCTTCATCTTGATTTATTTCCATTCTTGAACTTGCCCCCTTTGGAGGATCCAGTTATAGGTTTTCCTCCTGAGCTGTACACAGACCCAGCCTTCTCTGAGCGGTCTCTAAACATATGTCAAGAGATTGAATCACTGTTTTTTTCCATTTGTGTGGAACAGATAAGACAAATGGAGGTTACCCTGAAATACTAGATTTTGGAAAGAGGAGGGGAGTGAATTCAGAACAAAGACCACCCAAAACATTTCCAAGTTCAAGATTCCAGTGAAAACAAACACAATGAAAATAATGTGCTTACGATTAGTTACATAAATTAGCTGCTATTGTTCCTCTTCCCAGGGCAAATGATTTATTGGTTTATCCCACATGGTGTTAAATGTACATTGGAAACGTGTAAAATTGCATTTGACTGTGGAGCACACGATGTGCCTGCAGTTGGTAAGCAGAGGCAGCCCCATGTGTTCTGTACATGGTGGGTACGTGGTTACAGCATCGTGGCATGAAGTGCCAGCTGTTGGGCCACGCTAGGAACGGTCTGCAGACTGAGAGCTATCAAACGCAGGAATCTGTGACAACTGAATAACAAACAGATTGAAAACGTTGTGATGTTCGTGGGCCAGCTGTAGGGTGCCCAACTGCTCAGCTTTCCTGTTTGCTGCATAATACGAGCAAGTTGTGTTCCTGAGTCCTGAAAGAGTAAGGAAAGATGTACCAAGCAAAGAAAACTTTGGGGGGGGGGGCTGAGGTACCAAAATCCAGAGTGGGACCCTCAAGTCTTCATCCTCTGATCCTCCTGCTCACCTGAGCAGCTTCAGCAGCTTCTCCTGCCCTGGTCTCGGGGCTGAAAGGGAGATCGATGCCAGTTCGCTTCTGACACTGGGTGTGTTGGGAAGGGGGGACAGGGCAGCTCTGAGAACAGTTAGGCCAAGATAAGGGTTTTTCTGCTCGGTTTGTGAATCCAGACTGGCCTTAGGACGTAGGGAGTTTTGCCTCCAGGGGTTAGTCTGGTTCGGGGGTTCATTGTCCCTGCCTGTGGCAAGGGGTGTGGAACTAGACTCATAAGGTCCCTTCCGACCCCAACCATCCCATGACTCTGATTTTATGAGAGGCTTCAGCCAGTTCCCACCAGAAACTGGTGCTCTGGTGTGTGAAACAGACCTTCACATGCTCCTTGAAACCATCCAGAAAGGCAGAGGGTGCACAGAAAAGTGAATTCGTTGCTCAGCAAGCAGCCATCACACCGCACCCGTTTATTTTAAGGTCAGATTTCTTCCATTTGTTAACACAAAACACTGTCACTGCGACGGAGGCAGCCTCGTACCACCCATTATCCCTTTGTTTAGCACTGGACATCGGGGGTGTGTGGGCTGCTGTTACTCTGTGTGTGTGTGCATGTGTATACCCACATGTACATGAGTGCGTACATTTGTCAGTGGTAGCTGAACAAGTCCTGCCATTCCAGCACTACTGCCCAGCACCTGCGTTTATGCAGGATGTTTACTGACTGGTGACAGTTTTCAAAACATTTCTCTTTCCCACCGTATTGAATTTGTGCTGTGTTTGTTTATTTATTGTATCATTTGTCTCTCTTCCAATTCATTCTGTCTCGTGTTTTCCTTATCGGTGTCAGTTGTAGTCAATTACTTGTGAAAAAAGATTGAGGGCCTAATTTATGGCATGATGACATACAGTAGATGCTCTGCTCCCATTAGAACCTGATGAAACCTCTCTATTAATTTTCTCAGTGTGCCAAGTCACAGAGGGTAGACCTTTGATGAATAAAGCATATTTTCTTACTTAGCTCCACTCCTAACTAGCTCAACTTCTAGAAATAACATCGGTTGGCCAATGAAAACACTCCTTTGATAGTGGCAGGACTTTAAGATAAAAAACAGCTGGGTAAGTTTTTTTAGACGAAAGGAAACAACTTTGAACTCTGCAGACAATGTAGTTTAAACCCAAACAGATGTGGTTTAATCTTGTTTTTGATCCTCTTGTAGATTTTCTTTTAAAATGCATGCATGTGCACAGAAATGATGACTTTCAGATGGCTGGACATAATTTGTTAGAGTATCACCTTGGTGCATAAATCTTCTATGCCAAATGCTTCACGTCTTTGAACATGGCCTGAAAGGTACCACAGAGAATTTATGTTTTTCTTTTGGTGCTATCCTGCAACTGTGCAATAGGAATGTGAAGTCTGTAAAATGAGAAACTCAGATGTGTTTTTGTGGTTCCCAATAAATCTTTTTACCATGAGGGCCTAAAGTAATGCTAAGGCAGAAAAGACAGTATCAGTCTCATTCCAAATTAGCAGAGCCCTTTGATCTGAGCCCAGCCCTGTCTTACTTTGATAGCTATAAGTCACATCTGGCATTTTCATATGCTAATTTCCCTCTCCTTTCCCTCTGTATTAACAGAAGTGGATGTAAACATATAAACAGACTTCCTTTCAATAGATAATCAACTTTTCATATAAATGTGGTAGTGACACTGTCTTTCAGCACATGTTCCAATCACCATTAAACTTCAAAGCTCTGTGCAATCAAGACCTGCTTCTTCCCTACAGCCAAATCAGAGGATTGAATACAGGAGGGCTGGCTACAGATGTGACTCTGCACAGATGTGAGCATCTCTTTCTCCCTGTCTACTTTCCTTACTAAAATCAAGGGGGTGGGTTGAAAACCACCATGAAGAACAACCTCTTTTCTGCTTTGCAGAGGTAAAGAGCGCTCTGGGAAAAAAAAAAAAAAAAAAAAAAGATTTCTTGCTACCTTAAACTGAGGTTTGAGATCTGCAGCAAGTTTTGCCCATAGCTGGGAAGAATTTTTGCAAGTGGGTGCATTTTTGTAATGAGTCTCATATTTGGTTCCCAGGTCTCAAACATATTTAGGCCTTTCACACAGATTGAAACCAAGGGGAATTAGTCATTCAAATACCTTTTGAGTGTCTGAGCCTTGCTGTGTTTTCCTAAAGTCTCAGTTTCTGGGATGAAGATATTACATGAGACTCATCAAGGGAAAATTTGGTTTTTTTAATCTTCAGAGTGGAAGGAAAAATATCAAAGGTATAACAGAAATGTGTCATGAAAAAAAAGAAAACAAACCAGGAAAAAAAAAACCAAACGAATTCATGATATTGAAACAAACAACCAAACTTTCTGATTTCTGGTCATTCTTTTTGGGTGGTTGATTTGTGATTTCAGAACAGAATGCAAATGCTGTACTAGCACCAGGCTGGCCCTGGGGCTGGGATGTTTTGTGCTGTCTTGTCAGCACAGCTCTGAAATGAGCCAGGCTTTTCCTGCCTCACCTCCTTGAGCACAGTCACTCCAAGGCAGCGACTTGGAGGTAGGTCTTTTTAAAGCTAGAGATAAAGCCATCACATGATTTCTTACAAGATTAAAAGCAGAGCTTTTAGTAGAATAAATACAGCCAGATATCCTGGCTTCTCTACCATGACCTAAGCAGTTGTTGTTTTAGCAGATAGCAGGAAACTATTAGTACCCCGTTCTCAGAGCCTGGTGGAAACAGGGGTAAAGCTGCTGTAGATCTCACTCTTAAAAGCTCAACTGGACTCCTAAGTCATTATCAGCCTTGCCAGAGGAGGCATCTGCTACTACTCCATTCCCTTCCAAATCTTCAGGGTGGAACTGTATTTTCTCAGTATTTTCTTTTTCTTCTTCATTTTTTCCCCTCTATCAACAGTAAGAGGGTTTTGTATAGAAACAGATTTATGTTAAGTGACATTTTAAAATGAATCTATTAAGAAATTTCACTAGTCCATTTTTAACGCAGATATTTGCTTTGTCTGCCACAAAGGGGCAGGGTTACAACAAAAAATTCTTGTTGTAGAGAGCTGACAGCCCAGGCAGCCAAATGCCTGTGCACAGACGTTGGAATACCTGGTGTGTGGGATCCTGTGAATAAGGAACTCCAGGTTCACACTACAAGCTGATACTGCAGCTGTACTTTGTGAGTCATGGCCCTGCATGACATGTGTGAGGTGCCAAAATACCCTTAAGCCAGCAAGAGACAGGTCTCAGAAAGAAGGACGTGGCTCTGTGCCCAGTGCACTTGAACAGCACCGTGTTTAATCATCCTGGATCTCCCTCTAACCATCTTTTTCCTTCTGTACCTGCAAATATGAGTGCAGATCATAGAGTCATAGAATGGTTTGGGTTGGAAAGACCTTAAAAATCACCTTCTTTCAGTCCCTCTGCCATGGGAATTGCCACCTTCCACTAGACCAGGTTGCTCAGAGCTCTATCCAGCCTGGTGGCCTTGGACACCTCCACGGATGGGGCAGACACAGCTTCTCTGGGCAACCTGTGCCAGGGCCTCCCCTCCCTCACAGTAAAGATTTTTCTCCTAATATCCAATCTAAACCTCCTCTCTGTCAGTGTGAAGCCACTCTCCCTTGTCTTGTCACTCCAGGTCCTAGTAAAAAGTCTCTCTCCATATTTCTTGCAGTCTTACTTCAGGTACTGGAAGGCTGCAGTCAGGTCACCCCAAAGTCTTCTCTTCTCCAGGCTGAACAATCCCAGTTCTCCCAGCCTTTCCTCCCAGCAGAGCTGCTCCAGCCCTCTGACCATCCTGGTGCCTCCTCTGGACTCGCTCCCTGTGCTGAGATTCGTTCCGGTTTCCGAATTCTTCCTTACGGTCCCAGATTGTCCTGCACAGCAGGACTGTGTTGTGTTAGGCTTTTTTACCCCACAGTGTTTTCCAAAGGAGCCAAACCCCAGAGAACATCACACATCTCAGATGTCAGCATCACACACCCCAAATGTCACCATCACACACCTGAGTGGCCACAGAGCTGCTGTGGCTCCTCTGAGCTGTCATTTGAGCTCCATCGCTCCACAAACAGCACAAGACTGAAACGTGGTTTTGGCATCACCCAGAAGAGCTGACAGACAGACAGGTGGGAAAGGAGGCAGCAGTGAATGGCAAGAGCAGTCATTTGCACAGATGACTACAGAAACCTGTAATCAATTAATGATTTGCATGTTCAGAATAAAGACGAGTTGAGCAGTAAATTAGTAACTGCAGTCTAATAGCTCCAGCTAGATGATAGCAGATAATTTGTTATGCTTACATTAGCAAATAACTGAGGCAGTCAGGATACATCAAAATCCAAAGCTGCTGAGTGGAATCAAAAATGTAGCTGTACAGCTTGAGCTAAACTTCTCCATTGGCATGTGCTTGGAAGAAAAAGATGGGGTTTTTCCATTAAAAAAAAGTTTTCACCAATTATTTATCTTTTACAAAAGGTTTTTCTTTTTAGGAAAGGGAAAAGAAGCCAGAAACCTTCAGCCTTCCTCCCACCTCTCCACTCCCCCAAAAGTCAAAATAAAATAACAAAAAAACCTGTGAATTCTGCTAACAACCACCCTCCCCCCATAATTTTATAAATAAGTTCTTTAATTCTACTGTTATGTTTTTCACCCATATAGACATATGCAGTGAAGTGCCACTGCACTCAACAGCTGCATCTATGAAACACCCTGCCAGGCTCTCCTTGAAGCCTGGAATAAATCTGGTGTGGACATCAGTGAGACCATGCCCAGAACTCTCACTTTCTTAGAGGTGGCCAAGTTCTCAGTGATCTGCACCAAATGTTGTCTAGGAGCACAAATGTTTGGGTTTTTTTTAAGTTAAAGCTGTGTATAAATTGCAGGGGAACTAATCCTATTGCAAGTATGCAATTAAAATATTTTATGTGAGTAAGGACCAGGATATCGAGTCATGGATTTTCTTCTTTTATTTTACATTTTCAGGGCCATTTCCCTTATTGTGCTGGTTTGGGGGTAATTCAGTTTTGTGAGGCAGAGTGTAAAAGCATAAAAATTGGGATTTATGAAATAATGTGAAGCATTTAACTATTAAGCAGCTGCTGACTATATGTAGCAACATTAGGTACATAAAGGGAGCCACTTGGTCACTATTATGGTTAAAAGTCTTTCTTATGGCTTGTAATTTGGGAATCAGATCTGCTTAAAATTGGTGTTTTAAAGCTTGGCCTGTCAGTTGCAGGCAGCTCTTAACTTGTGCCTTGCATTCTCAAGCTCTTTAATGTTTGCACAGATTTATGTCAATGAGACCCAGAGATGCTGGAATAGTTTGAGCAGCCAAATGGTGAATAAAATCCTGGGACTGGGATGCAATGACCTTGTGCTTTTCTGATAAGAATTTTTTCTGCATTTTTTTTCCCTTTTAATTCAGCTCTTCCCTGCCACCTAATCAAAGCCAGCAGAACACGATTTCTCAGATAGAAAGGGCATCAAGAATTGCATTTCACGGGTGAACATTTCTTTAGCAGGACTTTCCAGTCCCTGCCATGCCCTCAGGAGTTTTGCTGCTGCGCAACATTGCCCATGCATCCTGTTGTAGGAACCTTGTGATAATTCTTGGATTGAGTGAGAGCTGAGCAGATTTTACACCGCTTAACTGGTTAAAAAGTTGATATCCCTGAGCCAGAATCCCTGGCTCATCCTTCTGCTTTCAGTCTTTTTGAAAGACAGGAACTTCAGCCCACCTCACTATCCCTTATTTACAGACTTCCAAGCTGAACCATTCCATGATTCTTTCTCTTAGGGATGTTTTCTGCACAATGTTGGCATGGGTAAACTTGCTTCAACCTGGAGGGTACAAGTCATACCAGCCTGGAAATTACTTCCCCTTCATGTGTAAGTGGAGAGGGGAGAGAAGTTCTGTCGTTTTATGGAATTGCTCCTGATTTGTATCAGTGTTGACTAAACGAGCCAGCTCCCTGTCTCACACCGCCTTGTCCTGCTGTTGTCAGGGTTCACAATGCCTTGGATTACATTCCTGGCCCAGGCATCATCCCTGCTGCTGCCTGATAGCACGGAGCATCTGGGAATGTGCCTGCTGGGGTGTTGGCTGTGCCACCCCTGGTGACACAGTGCTGGCACCGTGGGCTCCCGGCTCCCGCTGCTCTTCCCCCAGCCTGAGGAACACAATGAGTGGGCCCTGCAGGGGCTTGGCTGGGCTGCTGTCATTCTCCCTGGGAATCTGGCCTGCTCCAGGTTTTCCGTGGATGGAGTGTTTTTGTGTGTCGGTGCAGATGCAGCGCTCACAAACTGCAGGATCTGAGCAGCGTTCCAGAAACAGCCTGTCCTGTGTCTGGGAGTCAGATCCCAGCTGCGGGGGTTTGAGTTGGAGCTTGGTCTGGGACACCTGCTTGGTAATGGCACGGCTTTAGTGTGTGTCTGCAGAGCAGTTTATGCTGTTTAAAGTATATACTGGGAAATAGTGTCAGTATAAGGTTCTGGGTGTGCAATTCGGTTTTAGCTCAGAACTTTCTTATGATTCAGACAAGTTTGGAACTGGGGTAGAATTTTAATAAGCTCCTAAGTGACCTGGGAAACAAAGGAGTGCTGGGGTAGTCACTGCCTGGGGTTTTAACTTGTGCCAGGCACTGACCCTGCATCAGGGTGAGACAACCCTCCTACTTCATGGGTGCCAGCACTGTGTGTATGTGTGAGATACATTCCCCTGCTCTCTAATATTTAGTATATAGTGATCTATCAGTTTACTGGGCTGACAAGAAAAACATCATTCATTCTCTGGAAATGTTTGTTCCAGCTGGTAAAGCAGCCAGGATGTATTGTTTTACTTTTACTGATTACATTTGGCACAATCTCATGTTGAGCTAAGAAATGCCAATTACTTGTTGCTGTAGTGATAATATTTGTGAAAATTCTAATAACAATATTACGAGATAATCCAATAGGCTTCATAATGTTTCTTTTTCTCTACAGAAACTTCTGGATTTTTTTTTTTCTGTATTAAAATTCTTTTTTCTCTACCTCTGGAGTCAAAATTGTTTGTCCATATATGTCCCCTTATTCAAAATACTGCAGTGGGTTGATGTTTCAAGTAGCTGATGTTCCAGCAACCCTCTGGAGATGCAGGTACAAACCCACTCACCCCCTGTGCGTTAGTGCAGTTGTGTCTGGAGCAACACAGATCAATTTGGCGGTTGGAAACTTTACACACATGGCATACTTTGGATGTGAAAGCGCTTAGCGATAAAGTTCTGGATTCCCTTAGACCACTAAGAGTAATTGTACAAATCCATTTACATTCCAGTTTGGAGAGCCACAAGGAACCAGCAAAGAGAGGTGAACTGTTTTTGCTGCACTGTGAGGGCTGGAATGGCTCAAGATCCAGAGTTAACTCAAAACCAGATGAGGGTAGGGTTAAATATCCTGGTTTCCAGCTCTGTAGCACTGGCCTCAGTTTCTGGTCTGTGCCATAACCACTGGGACAGTGCTGCCAGCTCTGGGTGAGTTAATTCCATCGGTTACAGTCAGCATATTGTTCAAAAGTAGCAAAAGGTTAAATCAGACAGTGTTGGGAGATCATCAAAGCTGATTCTAGAGGAAACAGAGGAGTCTAAATGCAGCGGGGGGAGAGTCATTGAGGGCTGTAAAGCAGAGCCAAGGCTCCTCTCCAGAGCCCTGCCTTGAGCCCAGCTGCCGATGTGGAAACTGTCACTTCGCATGAAGGAGCATCAAATCATGTTCATTAGGCTGGAGCACAAGCTCACGAGGCCTCTCCTCCCCCAAAAAGGCTCTTACCGCTCCTGTGATTAGTGAGTGTAATTAGAAAGTCTGTGTTCTCTGGAAGGAGCTGCTTTGGTCTCCGCTCTGGCATGGATTAAACGGAAAACCGAAACATCATCGTGTTTTGACTAATTGCTGTTGAAATTTCAGCAAAATGTCAAAATGTGAAGCGAGGCCACATCAGAAAATTGAAGTACAGTAAGTACATGGCTGGTATATTAAAAAAAAAAAAAAAAAAGAAAATCGGATGGATAGATCTAAGGGAAAAGGAATTACTAAATACAGTTGCTTGGGTTCCATAAAATGAAATTCAAGTTCAGTATATTAAAAAACATGTGGGCTGTATTTGAAAACATTTTATACAAAGGCTTGAGAGCCAAAATGGGAAAGATGAGGCTGCAGATAAGCTCCCATGTTCAGAACAGAGCAGAGATCACGGATCAGGCATGAAAAAGGAAAGCTAAAGGCAGGACCAGTGTATGATGGACTTCAGTAGGATACAGAGAACTCACAGTGCATTTTTTCCCAAACTCACTGAAGGAAGGTGAATTTTCAGCCTTGGTGAGACTTAATCCAGGATTACGCTGAGCAAGATTTAAGGGAGAGATGGTTATAATTCCCAGGTCCTGCTAATTCAGAGAATACTGGAAGTTTTGGAGCTGACTGTCAGCAAAAGGTACCTCAGCAACATTTTCCAGTTGTATCAGTGAGACAGTCAGCTAAAACTCCTGAGTCTTGATTGCCAGCTCGAGAGGAGACACAGCACTTTCTCCACCTTACTGGTCTGCTTGGATGGTATAAGCTGGATCAGTGGTACATGCCCTAAAATAAAGCTCAGTTTCTCTGCAGATCAAGTTTTCCAAAGCTAATCAGGAGCTGAAAGATGCAGGCACAGAACTAGTGTTTCCAAAATATACATCCTGCTGTGGTACCTGGTGGGTACCCAACATTATCCTGGGCAGTTTTTTTTGCAGGTCATTAAGGGCTGATGAAACACAGCTCTACGTATAACTAACAGTTTACTGTGAAACAATTGGAGGGAATTATCCTGTGATTGACTGTGCTGGAGACAGGGAAGGGTGTTCCAATCTTTTCTGGGGGTCTCCAGGGATCCCTTCTGTTAGTCCTTTGTTCACACTCCTCCAATATCTGCCATGACGGCTGCTATTTTTTTATTCCTTTGCTTTTACACCTGTTTTGTGTTAACAACCAGCAAAAGCTGAAGCATGACGGGGAGAATTTGTCATATTATTGTGACTGTGCCACAGCCCGGGCAGGATGCTGATCAATCATGCACGGGTGGCTGGCTCCTCAGGCACCACAGGCCGTGCACACGTGTCTCGTTGCTGAAAGCAAGTTAAAATCATCATTGATTTGCAGGTGGATTAAGGGAGGCAATAGCAATTCTTGCTGAAAGCCACCAAGTGACCCCTCAGCAAACGTGGGCAGATGGTTTCAGGGGGCTGCTCTCACTGGCTCCCATTCCTTTTGTTTTTATAACCTGAGGAAGGGAAAAGTACTTCAGGTACCACACAGGACCTTTACTTATTTAGGTCAGAAAGCGAGCAGCAGTGTAAAACCAGTCCCAGTATGTCCACAGGAAGAGATTCCCAGACAAACAGAAATAGCTCCTGATGTTTAATGGTTTTGTCCTTGAAAAAAGAATGTATATTTAAGGATTTCATTTAGCACTCCTTTTTAGGTAAGAATCGACCCTGCTCGTGCTGACACTGTCTGAAAATTACATCATTTTAATAATTAATACTGTTTCCAGCGTCACTGTACCTGTGTTTCTCACAAATGAATTGTTGTCAGTAGGTGACTGAAAAGCAGATCAGGAGATGATAGAATCACAGAATGTTTGGAATTGGAAGAGACCTTAAAGATCATCCAGTGCCACCCCCTGCCATGGGCAGGGACGTCTTCCACTATCTCAGGTTGCTCCAAGCCCCGTCCAGTCTGGCCTTGGACACTCCCAGGGATGGGGCAGTCACAGCTTCTCTGGGCAGCCTGTGCCAGG
Source organism: Pseudotriccus pelzelni (assembly GCA_035584735.1). Taxonomy (NCBI): domain Eukaryota; kingdom Metazoa; phylum Chordata; class Aves; order Passeriformes; family Tyrannidae; genus Pseudotriccus; species Pseudotriccus pelzelni. Next base: position 3,236,971 of record JAWMRA010000023.1, on the reverse strand, counting down.
GCCTCCCCACCCTCACAGGGAAGGATTTATTTGTAATATCTAATCTAAACCTGCCCTCCTTCAGTTTAAAGCCACTATCCCTTGTGCTATTACTCCATGCTCTTGTCAAAAGTCCCTTGGAAAAGGAAATGGCAGGGAAGGACTCAAAGCCATTTTAGTTGTGTGTTGTTTTTTTTTTTTTAAAGCCAGCAAAATTTCCATCTGATGTTAATTACATCATGTGCTTTATACGTTTTTGTTCTAAACCAGCAGCACTAAAAAAGTTCAGTTCCAGCAGATTCTTATCTTATTTCTTCCATGTGCATTATTGTCTCCCATTTTTTGAAGGAAACCTGGAAGGATTTAAAGAAAACTGCGTAAGACGGAATAAATAATATGCATGAGATGCCTTCTGTCCTGTAGTGGAGTCAGAGAATGCCACGATTCCAGACTAATTCTTAAAAATAACTGATCAACATCACAGCCTGCCTTATAAGTGATTTCTCCTGCAGCAATTGAAAATGAGAATACTCTGTGGGAGCAGCAGGAACAGAAATCTGCTGTAGCATGAGGCAGAAAGGGTGTTGGGTTCTTTGCTTCAGAAGTTGGGGCTGCATTGTGCTGTGCTGCTGGATTGGAGTTACAGCCGAGCCTTTTGTTGCACTGACCAAGTTTCAGTGTTTACCCATCTCAGTGACCACTTGTACTTTGGAATCTGCGTAGGCAAGGCCTTGCAAGGCTTCTTGAACCTCCTTGTTGGTGTGTGTGTTCAAGCACTACATGTTCTTCCTGGCACAAAGGAAAAAAAGTGCTTCAACTACTGAACACACGGTAAGAGTACAATCCTTCAGCAAACGATTCTGAGTGGGGAGCAAACTTGAAATGCTAACATTTGTCCCAGAATAGGAAGTTCTGAGCTGTCCTGATGCCTTAGAAGAGCCAACACCCCCCTGCTGTGAAGCACTGTGCCGGTGGGCCAGGCTCCTGGATCGCACTGGGCTTTCCAGGAGATGCTGCCCACAGGGACATGGAACGGGTGATGCACTATTGGGCTTGTCTGGCATAGGGGACGTACCCTGGGAGCAGGAAGGGTGTGATGGGGTCAAGGTGGTCACAGGATAAGTGATGCCAGAGTGCTGGAGCTCCTGCAGCTGCAGGGGATGATGAGGAATCCCACAGCTGCAGGGGATGATGAAGAGTTGGCCAGGCACCACCCAGGGCTTGTCTGGGCTGAGCTGCTCAGAGGTTTCTGTTCCTGTTGGAGGGTTCTCTAGAAGTTTAATGCTTATTTCTACCTTCAGTGTGTCAGGATTATTATTTTCCTGGATGCTGGTCTCGTTTCTTTCTTCCTGGCTGGGTAAGTGCAAGGATATGTGTGCTGGGTGAGCCTTGGCGTGGGGTGTAGATGTGGGTGTAAACATGAGCAGTGTCTCTGCTTTAAGAGAAAAAAGTTCTCAAAGGCCTTCAAGTACTAATTCTTCTGTAAACCCAGCTTTGATTCCAACTGCACAGAATATATTCTTGTGGATCTGGGAGTCAGAGAGAAGCTTAATAATCAGTGTTTAAATGCCCGCCTCCACAAGTAGTGTGAAAGTGCTCTTTCAGCAGAGAGGAACTGAATAATTCCAGGATTTGATATCTGGAGGTCTCTCAGCTCTGGGAGTAATACTAATAGGAGCTCTTTGCTTCATGAGCTTTTAAAGGGGAAAATGCCTGAGTTAAGAGTTGAGACTCTCTTATTGGTGCAGGCCTGGAACCTGCTGTTCTTGGTCTTAAGCCAATGCATTTTTTGGGGGGGAAATACCTCTTCTGTGCAATAGAAAGTACCATTTTTTGCTGGGGAAAATAGGAATAATTTTTATGCTGAGCTGAATTTTGCAGTACTTGAGCACTAAATATAATCAGAAAAAAATTAACATCTAATTTCTGTAAAAATATAATGATCAGCTTTATAGGAGTACTTCATCCCCCGCAGGTGGATGGTGATGTAAGTGGAAAGGACTGGCCCAGAAGAAAGGGGGATTTATTTAACACAGTTTTAGGCTTAGCATCACTAAATGTGGCTCTTCTGTCCCCCTGCAGTGCTTGGGGTGCTCAAAACTGAGCCATGCAGGCAAAAAGGCCTCGTGTTTGCCCTTGAAAGCTCTCCTGCCACAGGTGTGGCCACGGGTCACTGGAGAGCAAAGAGAGAAGCTGTAACTTGCAGGGCTCTTTCTGGAAAATCAAATTGTAGGACTACAGATCATGGCTGTATTTAACTGGAGGCGCTTTTGTTGAAGTGTGGGAGAAGGATTGAGATGTGGACCTCAGCCTCAGTTCCTTCTAAAGCTTCAAGAATATACAGGTTATCATTATCACTTGTCAATCCTGGGATGATTGGAGAAAGTGTTACTGGGCTGATGTAAGTTATTTATCCAGCACACACTCATGGCTTTCTTGGAGTGAAATACAGAGCTCTTAAAAACACTGTGAATGATTTATTTGGGAAAAAAGCTGAGGAACCACATCTGAAAGTCTAGAGGAGGAAAACTTACACTTGGGTTTGCTGGTGCTTCTTGGATTTGATTGTTGAAAACAACAAGCAGTGCAAACACTGCTTGAGCTTCTCTGTTCTCAGATGAGAAGCAGGAGTTGTGGCACGCAAAGATTAGAGCATGCAAGTGTCTTGAAATTGGCAAGATGCTTTATCCAGGTCTGAAGAAGCATTTGGCTGCATTTAGTCATTTTTATGTGCCTTATTGTGACCACACAAGCTATTCTGTCTTTTAAAGCGTGAGTGTGGAGCTGGGATTCTGCTGCTGCAGAAATAAAGGGTGTTCTACACGGGAAATCACTCTGCTGTGATTTCTGGGGGCCAACACCAATGTGAATGTGGGAAATAGACAGGAAGAAATAAGGTATCACAAAACCTTTCCAAACTGGAGTGGCATAAGACTTGTGCCTGTTAGCTGTGCTCAGTGTGCAGCTCAGGAGGGGACAGTCCTGCCTGTTTCCAGCCTGATCAATGGGACTGAGACTGTCCAAGTGATCAGAGCTCGGGTGTTCCACAGGCAGCAGAGGAAGAGCAGGGCTGGAGGGAGGCTTGCAGAGGGCAGTGCCTGGTGTGGATGGCGTCCAGATGAGAGCTGCTGGGCACGGATGTCTTGCTGTGGGAGTCAGAGCTCTGGAGCAGCGTGAATTTTGGGAGAGCATTTCTGCCTTGTGTTTCCAGCTTGCCGTGCTGTTATGGGTGCTCTGCTCCATGAGAACAGAGCAGGGACAACTGTTACTCTGGCTCAAGTATTGCTGACCTTTAGAGCTCCTGTTGCTGTTACTCTGTTGTTTCCTCCCTGTGGCTCTGTGACAGCAAACTTTTGTCACTCGGCTCTTTGGTGTGGGCACCACGTTGCTGTTGGAGCGGTGGGGAGGGATGTGCTGCCACAGTGGGACTCTGCTGTTCGACTGAGCTCTCTCAAAAGCACAGTGTGTGATGTGGTAAGAAGTCATGGAAAGCTCGGTAAAGGTGGAGAGGAGCTTTCCCCTCCCTTCATGAGCCCTTGAGCCAGCCTGGCTCCCTGGTAGCTCCTGTGCAAACTATGTTTTGGGTTTTTTTCCCTCTAGACTTCTCTCACTCTTCTCTAGCTCTACCCTTTTTCCTTGCACTTCAAGGTTCTGCTTCTCCCCAGTTTCTGTGCTGCTCTGCTCTTGCTTTGCTCCCTTTTTAGCATGAGAATCCTCCCAATGTGGAGGAGTTAACTGCAGTGCTGTGCAGCTGCCAGGCAGTTTGGGTTCTTGTGTCCTTGTTAAAGTGGAGACATTGGCTTGTAAATATTCCACTCTGAGGTCTGATTATGGCTCAGACCAGTGGCTACAGACATCTTCCTACAATATATTTTGGCAGGGCTGAGCTGATTAATGAAGCTTGAAGCATGAGAAGGAAAACTCTGGGAAACTCCGATGCCGCACTTAAAATATCTCCTGTAAATTAATATTTCTGAAACATGTTGTCTGCTTTAAACTTAGACCCAGGGGAGAAAATGTGCTGATATGTATGAGTGGTCTGACTTCCTTCCCAAGCTCAGCAAGAGTCTGTGCCAGTGAAGGGCAGCAAGAAGCTTTGAGCAGGGAAAATAGAAGTTTAATGTTTCTGGCTGCTGAATGGAAGAATTGGGCCATTCTGGAGATGACTGAAGGATGGAATATCAGCATCTCAAAAGCCCTGTAGCGCTGTCTAATGCTGTCCCTCTAAAAAATGCTGTGTTGATGTAACAGGTACTTGAAGTAATGACTTATTAATGTTTTTAAGGGAAACAAGACCACCCTGATCAGCTCTAGTTTTATTTTCCAAAGAGTTGTGATTGCTGAAATATCAATGTCCTGGTAGCTTCAAGGTAAAGACCGTGAGATCCTGTGTTGGATAACGGCTCTAGGGCTGGGAAAGGCGATGCTGTGAGCACTGTGTAGGGCAGGGCACATCATCACGTGGCTGCTGGGACGGGGGTTGGTGGTCCTGCCTCCTCATTATCCATCCCTGTTAGTTGTACTGCCACATGTGTCCCTGCAGCTGTACAGTCTGAAAACCTGACCTGAAAAAAAAAAAGCTGCTTGATTTTTGTCTCTCTCTTTTTTTTTTCCTGGTTGGATCACTTTGGAAATCCTTTTTGTCATGAGCCTGGAAGAATTCATGTGTGAGAAACCTCCCCAGGAGCTGTCTAATACATTTTGTGGGGAAACTTGTGGAGCATTTCTGTCTCAAGGAGAAGTGCCCAGAGCATATTCTCTGATAATTCTCTTGAGCAAACCTGTGTAACTTGTCACAAAATTTTGCCACTGGACGTGGATGTTCCGTGCCCTGAAAAAGCTGCTTTTGAACTTCATTGCCAGTGAAAATCCTTCATGGTTGAGCTGTAGCTTTTCAAGACTGTTAGGGGAAAGTTCTCCTTTCTCTTTTTGTTCTGTATTTATGTATCTACACACAGGCTGAAGACAAAATATGGGGGTCAGTGCAGTGTTGTGTCAACGTGTATAAATTTCAGGGAAGTGTGAAGGAGTCTGTAATGCTGACGTTGGAGAACAGCCCACTGCACCTTGGACTGAATTTTTTTAAGTGAGTGGTACCTGCAGGAGGACATGATATGAGCTCTGATTTTATTTTTTTTTTTAATGTGGATAAATAATTTCAAAAGCTGTTTCAATTTAAGCCCCATGAAATACTAATTTTCGATTCCTTCCCCCCTGGAGGGGTGGCTCATGAGTGACCACACCTGCACTGTGTGGCAACCTGGCAGTGGGGGTAAAATACCTTGTTAGGAGTTAATCGATTATTTGCTGCAAAAAGTTGGCAGTGAGGTGCTGTCTGGCCAAAATTACTGGCTGAACTTTAATTCCCAAGATGGGCACTACTTTGCTTTTTGAAGCTGTTTGTTGCTGTTGTGATCAATACAAGGCAAACTTTTCATGAGTCTTCATATTCTGCTGTTCTGAGCGCGGTTCTGGCTGTGGATTTCATTGTCAGTCTTCTTTAACTCATTTTCTGCTCTCCAGCATTAATCTTTGCTTGTCAATGTTTTCTAAATCTAATCCAGCACAGCCCCAGGAAAATAAAGCAATTGTTTAAATTGATGGTTTTGAACAAAATAAATCATAAATCAGCACATGATCTTTGAAGCCTCTCTTTATCTAGAAGGTGTTTTCTTTTTTTTATTTGTTTATATATATATATATATTTTTTTTTTTTTACCCTCTTGGAATGTGATTATGGAGCCTGGACTGGAAATGTGCAGGAAGCCCGTGCCACCTGCAGGTGCTGGGGAGAGGCTGCATCTCTCAGCCCTGTCCAGGGCTGTCCAACCTGCTGAGCTGCCTCTTGCAGGGCCTGCAGGGGATCACAATAAACCTGCTCAGCTTTCTGGCCTACTTCAGCAAGCAGAAAATGTGGAATATAACAGAGTGTTGTTCCAGAATCCCCATGTTAATCAGTCTTGACTAGATATAAGTGAAAAGGGCTCGGATGAGGCAGGATCGGGGTGGGGTGTGTTTTCTTTCTGGTGGCTTCACAGAAAGCAGCTGGTGCAGCTCTAGGTCTGAGGACCCCCTGGGCCAGAACTCTCGTGCTTTGGTGTATTGGCTTCTGTATTAATTGATATACCTCTCTTAATGAGAGCCTGATGTCTTGTAGTCTGCCTGAGAGGTAAGAAGATGGAACAGTGTTTCTTCTCAGGGTGAACTGGTGCAAACTCAGGTTTCTGACTGCTCATTGTCAAATTTGAGCTATTTGGGGCTGTGTTCAGCCTGAACCCCAGCTTTGTTCAGATGCCACCACAGGGGCATTGCTGGAAGCAAAGCTGCTGTGCGGGTTTGAAGCTGCCTACAAATAACCCTTGAAAACAGCGAGGCAGAGCAGGGATGGGGAATGATTTAAGGAGAACAAAACAAAGTAATGGAAGACAGCATGTGCTGCTAATTACCTGCCATTCTGATTTCTGGAGTGATTTTTCATCCATGAGCTGTGTGGTCAAATTCAGCAGCAAACCAGGAGAAGGTTCTGGCTTCTGGGCATGTTAAATGCCGGGATTGACATTGTGTCGTTCCTGCTCCAGGTCTTCCATTTAGGCTCAGGGAGTGCTGCTGGAGCTGGGTAGTTCATCATAAGTCGTAATTGCATAAAGATGATCTGCAGTAGCTCCCCAGACTCAATTCCCACTTGTAATTGGCAGATGAAAAGACTCGGGACAATTATCTGATATTAATTACGTCAAAGACTTTTTGGATTTTCCTCATCTTTAAAGTCTCATTTATTGACATGACCAGGGAGCTTTGTGCAGGGAAAGGGGGAGGGAGTCTATAACTTTCAGCAGTTCTATCAGCAGCTGACTTGTGCCCCTCCATGGTAGAACATCTTCAGCAGCTTTAGCTCTCAAAGTCTCATGGTCTCCAAATATCACATTGGCGAATAATGGCAGCAACACCTCAGCCTGGAACTTGATGCTGGACTTTGTGGAGCAGAAAGCACAGGACTCAGAGCTGAGCAAGTCGTGCCCTGCTGGGCATTCACAGCACTCAGTGCAGTCCTGCCTAATTGTGCCTCTCAGAAAATTTAAATATTCATTTCAGTATCTGTGCAGAGTGGGCTGAAAACTGTGAGCAGGGACTGAAAATTCAACCCCTGAAACAAAGTAGTTGTGCCAAACCCTCTTCAGTGGAAGAAGAGCTTTCCACAGCCAAGACTTTTATTGGATAGTTTATCCTATGAGGGGAGGAAGGGAGATGTGGCTTCAGTGGACACCTCTAAAAAACCAAAAACTTTGGGTTTTCATTTTGCGGAAAAAGCATCTGTAAAGTTGTAGCTACTCTGGCAGGTGAGACTGGACAATAATTCCAGACTTATTTTTAGAAGAGTGCTTCTGTAATGTGTGGGATTGGTAAGGAGGAGAAATTCTAACATAGCTGTGCCCTGATAATACAACTCCTCTTAGCCACACTCTCTGTAGTTACGGAAGGCAGAGAAGGGTTCCAGTAATTCCAGAAAAATCCTCGATCAGCTAGCTCTCTGCTGGAGGTCTGTTATCTTCTGAGCTTGTATGGACTGGTCCTGTGCTCTAGCCTGATTTTGTTTGGTTTTTGTTGTTGTTGTTTTTTGGTTGGGGTTTTGTTTTTGTTTTTTGGGGATTTGTTTGTTTGGGTTTGGTTTGGTTTGTTTTTGTTGGGGTTTGTTTATTTTGTGTCCGGATTTTTTTTGTGGTTGTCCTTGGTTGGTTTTGGTTTTTTTCCTTTTCCTCTCTGGTGTTTAATCTTGTGACAGCTGCATTATGGGATGGCAAGGGAAAATGACAATTAATAGTCCCTGCCCTGAGGAAGTAACCTGCAATCTGTGCGGGCAGGGGGAGGCATTCTGTCTTGTTCCAGAGGGTGAAAATCCTGCTGGAGGGTATCAGTCATTTGCTGGAGTAAGCCTGAAAGCAAAAATGGACTTAAATAGAACTCAAACCATGGGTGGAGGTTACAAGATTGAGTTTTGTTGGATTTGTAACCCTCTGGTTCCATCTGTAGCAGGTGTAATGACTGAGTTGGTGTCTCAGCTTCCCAGCACACAGGGCATCAAATTTACTTGCGTTCTTTTCTTGATGCTTATTTTTACAAATGCTGTCAGCATGTTGTGTGTTCCCCACCTCTACTTGTCCTTCAGGTTTATGTGATCAAATATACATCTTGTTTTCTTAGGAATCCAGGCAGGAAAAGTAGAAGTAGTCAAATATAAATTGCCTTGTTTGATTGAGCATCCCAGTGTCTGTGGAACTGTGGAGAGAAACTGTCTACTGAGCGAGCCTATGAATAACGGCCCTCACCCCCTTTCAAAACAGGGTAATAATATGCAATGTTTATTGTATTTGCTTGAATGCTCAAAAATTATGTTTAGGCTGAAATTTATACCCAGTCAGGCCCCTGGAGGGCACCAACAGCCAACATTACGGGTTTTTCCCTCTCCTTTTAGCTATTACCCACTGACACACAGCACTGCGAGAATGGCAAATATATCCCCACGCAGAGATTAAAGTGAACTTGCTTTGCCTTGCATAATTTGAAAATTCAAAAGACCAATTTCTTAGTGTAATTGAAAACCGCTACATTTCGGGCTTATTCATTGAATCAGTATTTCCAGTTCAAATTCAAATTAATCTTTCTACCTTTAAACAAGATAACGAGGGTGTAGTTATATTTACTCAGCCTTTTAACAATCAGGTTCAGTGTAGCTGCTTATGATTAACTACACAGCCACAATTGCAGAGGGTTAGTGTGGGCATGACTCGAGTCATGAGGGAAATTCATCTTTTAGGGCTGAAAATCTGAACTGACAGTTCCAACACTCAGCCCAATGCCTGATTCCCTCTGGAAAAGTAAAAAGGAAGGAAGGAAGGTGAAATGACCAGCCCAGCGTAAGAGCTGTGTCAGCTTCTGTATGTTCCCCCTTGGATTCTATTTTTTAAAATTTAGTCTGGAGTCCTCTTGCTTTAAAGTCGTGTTAATGCAACTTTACTGAGTTACCTCCAACACCTGTCAGAAAGAGATGTGACATCTGAGAGTGTTTTTGGAGCACATCTGTGCATCTGGGTGTTCTGTGGGTTGGTCAGCTGCAAACACAAGTTTGAGGTTTGTGTGTGGAAACCTTTATCTGGAGCACACCCTGCTCTGCATCTTGGGTGTCTGATGCGGTGGGTAAACTGGGTGGTAAAAGCCCCCAGTTCTGTGAAAGAACAACAGGTGAGTTTTAAGAACTCAGTTCTACAAAGAGAATCCAAAGGAATAATTTTACTCGTTATCATCCCAAGTTTGGGCACCTGAGACTTTGTGAACCTACTTGGTATTTGGAGTGGCTTGGACTGACTCTTTCTTAGCTTGTATAAGGAGGCAGAGCTCCTGAACTTCAGGAGAATTAAACAGAACCACAAAAGCGATCAAACTTTGGCAAAAGAAGGCTTTTCAGTCTTACTGGTACGAGGCCCAGAGGCTGAATGTCAAAAACCAAGTCAGATCTGCAGAGAACAAAGCAAGGGAGCAGCTGGTCACAGGCTTCGGTGGATTCTGCGTGACTTGCAGTGTCCAAATGGAGATCAGTTACCTTTCTGAAAGCTCAGCTCTAGTTCCAAGATTAATTCTGGGAAGTCCAATCTGCCCTGTGACCTGCAGGAGTTCAATATGAAGAATATGGGTTGTTTTTTTTTTTTAATGCGTTAATAAAGAAGGGGCTGTTGCACAGGGTCACAGCAGACGGGTTTGAGGGCAGACAGTTGTGCTGCGCTGCCTTTCTGCAGGGAAGTGCTGAACACGTCCGTGCCCCTGTGGCTGTTCTCCCAGCACCTCACATGGGTTTCCTGATGCTGAGAACCTTCCTGGTGGTTTGCACAGTGCTTGGAGGTGTGCTGTGTAGGTGGACACCCCGGTTTCCTGCGGGATGCTGCAGGGCAGCACATCCCTGTGATGGTCCAGCTGGCAGCAGCCTCTGCAGAACTTGAGAGGAAGTTTCAGGGGATTTTTTGGTTCTTATTTCTGGGAAGGGCAGGAAGTAAACCAGATTGTCAGTAGGAGTATTTGACACTCCATGTAGCACGTCTTACCTGCAGCGGGCTGTGGTCTCTGGCAGTGTCTGTCCCCTGTGTGAGCTGATGCTCTTCCCTTGAGGCTGAGCTGGGTTTCCTTGCACTTGTCTCAGATCTTGCAGGTGGACAGCAACTGCTTGAACTGTTCTTGCTTGATTTGTGTGTGAGTGTAGAGAATGTGCAGAGGGCACCCTTCAAAGTGAATGCTAATAACTAGTTGTTACAGCATCCTGAGCAACAGCTGTGCAGAGGTACCTGGGGTGGATTGTAGGTGCGTGTTCGGGCTGCACTGTCCCAACTTCTGAGCTGAATCCGCCTCTTAGCTGGCTGCTACAAACAGGAGGCAATTTTTCTCACAGGCTTCTACTTTGTGCTCTGTCAAGCAATCTATGGCTCGTGCTTCATTATCTGAAACTTGCGTTATCATTTATACTGGTGCAAAAAGGGAATATTCAATTTTACCTGTGTTTAAATATAAACATCAATGTAATACAACACCCTGAAGAAGGGGGAAGTACGTCTTTGTTGGCTGATGTGCTAATTGTCCTCCCTGTCACTCATTTACAGGTCTGGGCTGGTTTAGCTCTGCATCTGTCTCTGCTGCACTGTCTGCAGGCACAGGAGTGCAGATTGTTTAATTTGCACTGGGGACTGCCTTTGACACCACGAATAAGAAAGCACCTTTAAATACTCCCCACCTCTACTGAGCTGAGTGCTCCTGGTCTCCAGCTCCTGTGTGCACCTGGCCAGCAAGACCAGAGTGGGGCCTGCAAGGTAAGTGAGAGCACAACTTATAAACAAGTCATTAAATTCATGAAAGTTGTTCTTTGCCTGTCCAGCATCTCAAAGTGGAGCATGGACTTGATATTTCCAATTGTACCAAGTTTTGCTGTTGAACCAGCATGGTGATGTCAGGTGGGACTTGCTGGTTCTTCTGGCATCTTTGTGGGCCCTGAGTCTGTCAAGAGAAATCTGTTTTGCATGTGAGAAGACAGGGATTGAGGTTACTTGGGTGATCCCACAACCAATCCTTGTGCTACTTTTAACCTGTAGGGACTAAGTAGACAGTCACCTCTCCCTAATCTCTCCCCTGAGTACTGTGCCCAGCATAAACTAGAAAGAGAAGAGATTGTGTCCTAATATACTCTTTTTGAAAGGCTGTTGCTGTGTGAAATCTCCTCTTGAGTTACTAAGGGGTTTTATTCTGGATGGCCCCCTGCATATGTTTTTCAGTCACAGGCTGGAATAATTCCAGGGAAGCTGCTCTGTTCTGTTGCCTAATTAATAATACATCTCTTTAAAGAAAAAATAAAAAAGATCAATGCATATTTAACTGATAAGCTAGAGTAGCTTCAAAAACACTGTTTTGGTCCATGAGCTGCATAATACAGTGCTGTGTTACCCTGCAAACCCTGACTAGAACAAAACTTTGGATGTGTGAGTTTGCATTGTGTCTAAAGTTGTTGGATGGTGTAATGTGTTGACTTTCATGACTTTTTGTTTTTCTTTTCTCTCTTGGAGAGAAAGGATGAAAAATACAATTTAGTGAGCTAAGTGAAGTAGTGGAGGTAAAAGCCTCTGTTGTTGCCTTTCTGAAAGGGATTTGTGACTAAGATGAAACCTCCAGCAGCAAGGTGAAGTCATAAAGCCACTGCCCAGCATCACCTCATCCTCAAGCAGCTGTTAGTCAACAAGCTGCTCTGGAAAGCAGATTATGTGGCTGTTCTCTTCTGTTAAGGAATGAAGGGTAAAACACGGTGTAAAACTAGGATTTGGGAGAGGATTTTTACCTATTGCTGTCACTGTCCAGCAGTGGCCAATGCTTCTCATTGTGCAGCTTCTCATAACAAGGTACGAACAGAGATTTTGGCATGAACTTTTGCCACTCTCACTTCTGCTCAATCTTGTAAAAGCTGCTTGTGTCTGGTTTTGTAATACCTTTACTGGAGGAGGAGAAAAACTCAGTATTGCAAAGACCAAATAATTGTGTAAACCAGGTTGGTTTTGATTCTCTCATGTCAGTTATTCCTCACCAACACAGACCTTTGACACGGGGAGAGTAAATGAGGAGGACATGGAGACCTAATGGGAATATCCCCGACAGACAAAGTTTTTCCTTGTTTTTTGTGTGTGTAAAAATCTTTAGGTTTATTTTCCTCTGAAGACGTGCTTTCAGATAAAGAAGTTTCCTTGTTTTCTGGAATAGTCTTTTGCAGAGATGATGGACAAACAAGCAGAGCCTTTCCCTCTCTGCTGCTCTTGCTCCCTGGCTGCCTGACCTGGTACTCTGGGTGCATCTCCCAAAATCTCCTTTTCCAGACCTATGCCCCCAAAACTCCCAGGGCACAGGGGATTTCCCACTGTCTCTGTCTTTCACATGGTTCAAGGAGTAGCAGCCAAGACAAAAAAGGTCAGTTTTCTTCTGGTGATGCTCATCAGTACCTCAGGGCTTGGCTGTAGCCGGGTGAGCAACACCAGGTACCGCTCACGGCATTTGGGACTCGAGGCTGGAGCTGCAATGAGATCAAACGACACATCCTGCAACACAAACGAGGATTGCTCTGATGAAAGCTGAGGCTTTAATTTAATTTGCATGGGATCTAGATGGATGGCCCGTGTGATCAAAGTGGATGGTTGTTGTAAATAGGTTCAGGGAGTAACAGAGCGATGCCAAGTGGCAGGAGCTCAGCCGTGGGCTCAGAGACAGGACCTCATCCTGACCCTTAGCAGGAGAGTGCAGGGCACGATGCAGCTTTTCATCTCCTGCTCGTCAATCATGAGCTCTGAAAGCCTGTGGACAGCTCAGCTCTGTTCTGTTTTGCTGGAGGGCAGAGGTAGTGGAGTGGTAACTGCATGGCTTGTGAGATGCAGAAACCTCGTGTCGTGCTGTCTGTCCCTCTGGAGCAGGAGCGCTGCTTCCACTCAGCTGTACCTGAAGTGAACCATCTCACTGTAGAGTCATTTTTAGCCCCAATTAACAAACAAAATTCAATCATCTTGAGGATGTCCAAAATGGACTATATTAAGAGTCACAGAGGCCATTGATGTAGGAAACTTAAACCCCCCTTTCTTCCCAGTGTCTGAAAGATTTATTACGAGAGTTCAGGCTGAAGATGTGCAGAAGCTCAGGTGGTCTCTGCCAGCATTTTTTAAAACATTTTTCTTTGACAAATGACTCCTACAAGCAGAGCTAATCTTTATTTAACAGATATTATATTGTCTTACAGCTGTGAAATTGATCTCAGAAAGGCCAAAGATTCCATTTTTCGGTGATCTGGTTCCTGGGAACCATCTGGCTGCATTAAAGGTGAGAATTAACTTACTTAGCTAGTAAGTTAATTGATCCTTATGGGTCCCTTCCAACTTGAGATATTCTATATTAAGCAAGAATGATTTGGGACCCTTGCCAGTGAATGTCTTGGAGGAGATCTTGCATTTTAATTCTCAAAAATGGTGTTTAAACTCTTTATTTGTTTCCCTAATATCTCCCAGGTTGGATATCAAGCTATGTTAGTTAAACCTTTATCACTTTTGCAAAAATTAAGTCTTTCAAAGGGACAACTTCAAAGATTTAAAGGTCTCTGCCTTTCAAGGGTGCTTTTAACAGATGTGTCTTTGCTGAAATGCTCCTTAGCACAATTGCAGTGCAGTTAATCTACCACCCTTTGGAGCTGACTTCCAAACTGGATAATGGAAATTACCCCAAGTTCTGTGTCTGTTCCCAGCTGCCTAAAGATGGTGATTGCAACAGCAGGGAAACAAATAGCTCTGTGGTCCCTGGCAATGAGATTTATCTTGTACTGCTCGTGTGTTCCTGAGGAATCTTGGGAACAGTGTTTTCAGTTATCAAATCCAGCTCCTGATTTTGTGAGCGGCTGTATAACAGAATGAGAGTAAAATAACCTGGGAGGATGTTAGAGAGGTCATGTAACTCATCCATCAGCCCCAAGGCAGGATCAACTATATATTAATCCTGACAGATATTTATTCAATGTGTTCCGAAAGATCTCCAATGGTAGAGAGATGCTCTGCTAATCTATTCTGTCTCCTCATCCCTGCCCTTAGAAAGGTTTTCTTGACATTTACCCTGAACATTTTTTTTCTTGTAATTGGGCAGGAAAACCTAGTGACTTGTCTTATTTGTTCCAGGTATGGAAAAAAGATTATATTCTACTCTATGAATTTGAAGGCTTTGAGGTCCCCCCGTGGGTTGTGTGCTCTTTAGGGTACACAATCCATAATGTTTTAATGCTTTTAATCTCGCTTCATGTCACTGCAGATCTCCCATCTCACTGCACTCCTGTTGCTCTCCCCAATCAGGCTGCATCTCTTCACCCACAGCACCTTTCTTGAGTGTCTCCAGTAGCATCCACCAGCCTCTTTTGATTCAGTAACTGTTTGAAATATGTTTGCTATCAAGGGTAAAGTAAACAAGGGCTATTATTTAAACATTATTTCCTCTAACTAGATCAGTCTTCCATAGTAACAGCAGTCCTGGTAAAATTAAACCTAATGCTAAATATCAATATGGAACTAAATGTGCATTTTTAAGTGCAATTGGAGTTCTAAAGCAGACTTTAGCAACATCCAAGCTCAGTATTTCTGCCCAGTCATTTGGACCCGAACAGCTTCAGTCTTTCACCTCTTTTTAAACAGATGTTTCCTATCCCCTTTAAGGGTTTGCTCTTCCGTGAGCACCCAGTTGCTATTTGTGTGTGTCTGTTTCTTTTCCTTCCAACAAGTTCTAGATCCCTCTTGTTGTGGAAGGTATTCTCATTTCCACACACTCTATGATGTGACAACTCATTTAATAACAAATGGCACTTGTTGCTGATTTTTGTCACATGAAACTTCTGCAGAGCCGTTTTTTCCCTCCTGCAATTAAACCCTGCATCTTAGTTGCTGCCTTTGTTTCCTTTGAACTCATCAGGGGAGGAATATAATCAGATATTTGAAATTACAATCTCGAGTAAGAGGCAACATTAAGGTGATGAGTACCTCAAATCTTTGTTTTGCATTTCAGAGCAGGTAAGCAGACAGGCCAAATAATCTGCACTCATTTCTGAGCAATAATTTAGGCTTCTGGGGAATCAGATATTGCCCTAAGCAGTTTTGAGGAAATCAGACTCAGTTGATCAAGGTGGGAGAATAAAGCCGCAACAGCAGAAGCTGCAGAGATTTAATAGTCACTCCCAGCTGAGTAATGAATCTATTCTTCATCCTGCTGGAAAATTAGGGGTGTGCAGAGATAGAGATGGCAAGGATAAAATGTATGTAAAAATTTGGGATTAAAGGAGTCCATTTGATCCCTTCAAACCAGTCCAGAAGCCTCCACAGAACCCCTGGCTCTTGCCTAGCAAGCCTCACCCCCTGCCCAGGTGGGCATAATAATGAACTGCAGACCTTTAGCACGAAAGGGGGAAAAATTGTGATGTGCTAGAGGGAAAACAAGACATGGGAGACTCTTGCTGGTGTCTTGAACTACTGAATTAGCAGCAAATTTGCTGGCTAAAAAAAAGTCCAGCTGGTGTTAAGAAACGAGCTGCTTTCTCAACTTCAAAGCCTGCACTGGGCTGTCCAGGGAGGGTAACTCCTTCTATGAACAGTCCATTTAACACCTGAGTGTGTGAGCTAAGTGAGCTCCTGGTAGAGGTTTCTCTTTTTTTTAAATATGTCTTGCAAAAAAAAAAAGGTGTTGAACAGTTTGTGCTTAAGGTGAGAAAATACCTCTTTGAAAGGTTTTTATGGAAATTGCTTCTGGAACAGGGTCAGAGACAAACCTTTGTGCTCTGTGGTTGCAGGAGGAAAGGGCCATCTGAGTTACAGCTGAAGGAACTTTGCTTTATTTTTGAAGCCGGGGTGATTTCTTTAGAAACTTTATTCTTTGGGATGAGTGCCAGGGGCTTCTAGAAGAGGTTTTACTTCTGAGCATAGCTTGGATCTTTCTTGGCACAGCCCTTCTGTCACGAGCCTGTTGGGAAGGGGGGCAGTGGAGTTGAATGAAGTGGGTTCCAAAAGTGTATGTGTCAGTTTGGATGCTCCAGAGCGGGCAAGGGGGGATAAGTCACTGGGAATCGGGCTCAGTCTTGTGTTTATTCCCCTGCTTTGAGTGTGTGCAAAGGCAGGAAGGTGCTGAAGTTGGTAAAAAAACTTTGGCTAATTTTTGTAACAGCGAAACTTCCAGAATTGCTTCATCTTTATGCAAAAACTGGCTTTGTGAAGCGTTGCCATTCCGTGACATTCTGCTCGCTGTGCTAAATTCAGCAGGGCTTTTTTCTTGTTGAAGTGGAGCTACAATAATTTCTGAGCTCTGTGCCTTGTTTCAATTATTTACCTCTGCAAAAAGATTTTTATAAATCCTCCTTTCTCTTTCGTATGATTAACTTTCTCGACAAACTTTTATTTAAACCACAGAGACAAAGATAGATCTTTTCTTTATGGCTCTGCAAAGTTAGATTTACTTCTTTGACCTGTTTCACTGTGATTGAAAGCTAATCTGTCTCTTTTATTGGCTTTTGGTAAAGCGTGTATTTCTTTGTTTCCCTTTTTTCATTCTGCATTGTCTTGTGAAAATATGTAACTTCAAGCAGTAAAAAATTATCCTCCTATGGGAAAGGAAAAGAAAATGACAACCCTTAATCCAATCCAAGAGAAGGTTTATGTCTTTAATTAGCTGCTTGGATCGTGTTCATGTATGATTCAAATGAAATGAACTATGAGCAATAATAAAGGTCCTGTGGTCACCTCTGACTCTGCAGAGAAGAGGGCTAAAGCCAGAAAGCTTTTTTGGCTCAACATCAGTGACAACCACTCGAATTTGTCTTTTTTTTTTTTTTGAGCTAATTTTTGCCATAAAAAGCATGTGGAATGCTCCCACTGCAGTTAACGTGCTTGGCCAAGGGTATGATATGGCTTGCAGACTGCTAACACCAAAGACTGATATTTTAAATTCTGTTCCCTCCGCTTTATAATTAGTCCACTTTATAATCAGTCCTTTCAGTGCTCTAATCCTACAGTGTATGTTTCCAACCCCTCTGCAAGAGTTATTTACCTTTTATTTTTTTTTCTTAATCGACTTGAGGACATAAAATTACTTCAGTGTTATGCTACAATTTTAAAGCTAATATCACAGTTTATTGAGTTTTTATTCATGTTTTGCCTTACTCAAGTGGATGATCTTGTGATTATCTGTAGTATTGGGAGAGAGAATTTTTCCCCCTATGTATGTAGTTCTTTCTGCCTCTGAAGAGCTGAATGAGCATGAGGGTAATGTCCAGGGATATTGATCCTGGGATTTATTTTGCTGACTCACAGCAGCCACCCAAAATTGATCCTCCTGTCCAGTGGGAAGCATCTCCAGGGTGTCTCTGGCAGCTCCTGACCCTCTGCAGCAGGGCCAGCACTTCAAAGCCATCTTGCCAGACTTGACATCTTGCTCTTTGTGACACATCTGCAGAATTGCAGGGAGGGAACACCAATAAAGTCTGCACAATTGCTGCTTGGAGTAGTTAAATTTATCAGTGTTTTGCCTCATTTTCTATTCAGTGGCTCCCACTATGTGAGAGTGTAAATAAGTGCTATATATAAGTGTAAAGGAATGCTATATATAGGTGTAAATAAGCACTGTGCCTGCTTTTCTCTTGTCTTTGGGAATGAAATAGCATTTCACTGGCATGCCAAGGGCAGATTCAGGTGTCTCATAATTTATATAACGTGTATGTACACTAGGATGGTATATGTATATTAGTGTAGCTGCTATTCACTGCTGCTCTGTTGCTGAATGTGTGAAATCACATTAAAACCAACAGAACTGTAAATAAAACACAATAAAGGCTGTTAAAATTAGCAACTGTTCAGTTAGTGATAGAAAAACCTTCAAAAGACCTGTGTCTCGCAGTGTTTTGAATAGGATTGACAAGTTCTGTAGTTCATATTTGTGGGCTGAAAGCAGGTGGATACAGGTCTGCATTGATGTTGCTGTTCATTCCTTAGGCATATTTTGTTCTGGTGTACCTGACATATTTAATGATGCATCCTGACATTCATTAAATATGTGCCCTTTTTACATGGACTGTTAGAAATAGTTGTAAATTGCAAATTACTATAGTTCACTTAGTACTTTCACCTTATTTATGAAATAATAACTTAGGTTGGTACATTCACTATGATGCTGTTTACCTGTAAATCTGTATTTCAGTCACCAGCCCGAACACCCTTCTTAAAAAAAGTCTCCAAAACCAACCAACACCCCTCCCAAGCCCCTGTTTAAATCAGGCATATTGATGTAGAAGGCATCTGAGTACTACAGTAACCTTCACCCTGAAATCAAATAAATTGATAAAATAACCTTGAAGAGCTGGAAAATATTTCAGGGCACAGATGGACATTTCTGAATGAAAAGTTGGGTTCAGAAAGCAGCTTTGACAAAGTTCAGCATTCGAGGTTAATTCATGAGCGTTGAGGCAATCGTGGGGTAAGTGGAAACTTCAGCTTTGTGAAATAGAAGGCTAAAGAAAATAAAGGAGAGAGGAACTGCTCCCAACTGGGTGACAGAAGAACGTAAATATTAAAAAATGAAAAAGAATGTGTATGGGTTAAAGAGAGTTCAGTATTTTACTGGCTAGAAATCCTGACAACCAGAGAATTGTTTTCTGTGGTCCTCGTCCGACTGGGGAATAACGGGTGTGGACTTGGGAGAGGAGAAGAAATAACAGTGCAGTACTGGGTGTGATGAGGAAATTTCAGCATCTTGAGCATCACCTTCTCTGACACTGAAGAGTTTTGAGGAAGACTTGAATTTACGGGGTGTGTAGGGGAAGCTCTGCCCAAGTATTGAAGGCAGTACGGAAGGAAGTCCAAATAAAGGTGGTGCTTTGAAATGGGTGAATGAGGAGATGTTGGTGGGTGGGTTCATGGGACAAACTGGCTACTGGGTGAAGACTTGCACTTTAGGGACTGACAGCAAAGGCCTTGACAGTTGTCTCCATTGGCAGATGCTTTTTCAGAAGAAGAGGGTTTGCTGCAGCTCAGCTCTGCCTGCTTTTAAAAGAGAGGAACTATTATCTGAAGAGCTCATGTTAATTGAGCAACGTGTGCGTGGGCAAACTGATAAATCCTGGAGTTGTGCAAGGAGAGGCTTTACTGTAATTCTTATGAATTAAGGGGAATAATATCTCGATTGCTGAGGTTGAGTGACAATTAGTTACGCTAATGGGTGAAAATTAGATTCTTTTTTAATTGCTTTTCTGAATAGTAGGATATTGCACTGTAGTCAGATCACCAGCACGCTGACTAATATGACTTGCAGTTGCCTTGGCTTTCTGATTTGGTGGGTTTTTTGGGTAGCAAAACTTAAGAGAAATAAAAATGGCTGATTGGGGAAAGTAAAGAAAGAAAATGAATGCAGCCAGATAGAGCAAGTCTTTGATCATAGATTACAAAGATTATTTTGGTGCATATAAGTGTAAAGAGTAATGATGTCTTTGAAGAATTTGTAACACAAAAGTCCACGTACATCACAAAGTATAAAGGATAGGGAAGGGTGAAGGATTAAGAAAGGGAAAGACTTTGTGCATCACTAATGAATGATGAGGAACAGAAAGACAAATGAAAAATTCCACTGCATAGAATGATGGCTTTGATTCTTTCTTATACTGAGCTGCTCATGTAACACAATACCAGGATTTAAAGAAGAGAGAGAGAAAAAAGGCACAAAACTACTGTCTGTATATCACCACATGGGAGGGAATGGTGGCAACCGTTTCCAACGGGAAAAGGAGCCAAGAAGAACCCACTGAAAGTGGGGAATATGAAGAGAACTGTGACTCAGAGCTGGAATAAGGGCAGCAAGAGAAGCAAGTGCTGATGCTGCTCTCTGTCCCAGGGCAGATTTCCCAGTGGAAGGGCAGAGGGAATGACAGTTTTGGGTTTCTGCTGGTAGGGGTTGTCAGCTGGGACTGGCTGCTGGCAGGAATTGTGTTGGAGAGGGGGGAGCTCGTGCCCCTGCTTTCGAGAAAACGTGATGTGCCGTGTCAGTGTGGTGCTGGGAGCTGGGCTGGGCTTGCTGCCAGACCCTGGGCTCACCTGGTGCTGCTCCAAGGCCAGCCTTTCCATGTTCCCATGGCACTGTATTCCCTGCCAGGAAGTTTCTAGGCATAGTTATATCTACCCTCATTTTTCTGCTTCCTTTAGGGCTGTCAAAAGTACCAACAACAAAACAAACAAACAAAAAGAAATAAAAGAAAATGCAGAAAGCCTTCCACTTTCATTCATTAATACAGGAGAGTCCCAACACACCTTCCAATTGTCCTGTATGTTTCTACCTTGTAGAGATGATGTACAGGTGATTATTTTTCTGTGGTAGTGGCTCTTTCACCATATATGCTACCTTAGAAATATAGTTACTTTTCAGTTGTATTTTTCTTTCTCTGGAGCACCTTTGTAAAACAAGGTCTGATTACTTTCATTCCTTATTTATTGCCACAGCTTTTTTCGGAGGAGCCTTCCTGCTCCTCTTTGAGCCAAGCGATGGGAGAAGTTTCTTTTTAATCTGTAGACCGTGAATCATCGGTGGAATCAATAGAATTTAATCCAGAACTTCTGCTGAAGGGTTTAAGGGGTCTATAAAACACATAGAGCACGGAGAGAGAGGCACCAAGACCCCTCTGAGTGCCTGAGATACGAGGTGGGCTGGGCTGCCAGCTCCCTCTGAGGTAGTGGCCACTCCAAGTGGAGGCTGAGTTGGATTCTGGTCCGTTCTCCAGCTCCCAGGGGAGCAGAGGGAGCTCCACCGGGGTCCAGGAGCTCGGGGAGCTCTGTGTAAGTAGCTTTGCACCAATTAATCGCTCAGTTCTTGTAGCAGAGGGGGGAGAAGGGAAGGGAGTGACTGTGCACAGGGTGTTCTGGGCTCTGGGGGGTTGTTTGTTGTTTTTTTTTTTTGCTTGGAGCTGTCAGTGCTCAATTTCCAGGATGTGGATGGAGTTCACAGTGTAACAGATGAGTAGTAACTACTTTCTGCCCTTAATATCTGGCAACCAGAAACATTAAGTCCAGGGTAATGTGAGCTTTCTGTGGAGCTCTAAAGTTTTAGGGACATGAATGGTTTAGCTGTAGGCATTGAGATAAAAGAGTTGTGAAATTCCATCTGCCTGTTTGTATTGTGTATCCTCAAACAGCAAAGAACTTGGTTTTGCTGAGGTTTATCTTCTTGTTTGTGGTTTGTTTTGGTTTTTTTTTTCCTTCTTCCAGTAGTTGGTTTTTTTTATTTTTTTTAACTCCATCTTCAAGCTTTGCTTTCAGCACTGCTCTTAGTTGTATCTAAAGGCAAACACTGAAGGTATGTGGACAAGATACAGCCTTCTGTTCCACCCAGGGAACTTTAAAGCAGGCAGTTTGAAATTATGTTTAGTTATAATACTACATGTGTGACATGGACAAAAATGAGTAAAGTTTGTGCAGAAACTTTAAAAAAAAGTTGCATAAGAACCTTAAACTGTGCTGCCCTGCATCAGCACATATGTTTTGTGAATTAAAAGGTATATTTTCTGTGATCTCCCATCTGCTCCTACCTCTGATAAAGTTAATGCTGGCTCTTGAATACTGAAACACAGGGATGCTTTATTCTGGCATGTGCTTGACAAGTAGATCTCGTATCTGACCCTCTTGTGGATGGCTCCTGATGAACTGTATAAAGAATAAGAGGTTTGATGAAATCAAACAAGAAAAAGGAAACATGGTCTATTTATAGTTTAAAAAAATCAAAGCCATGAAGAGAAAAAACAAACGCCAAAGCCCCCTATTTTCTGCCAGCCTGGGTAATAATGTCTCTTCTGTACTAATTTATTTTAAAGCAATCTTTTAGCAGCCTGATAGCCAGATGACAGTTTGGCTTTAGTGAAGAGACCTGGCTTTTCCATTTGCCATTAAGTCACTGCAGAGTTTTCACCTATGCCTACAAACCCCAGCTGATGAGGGTAGTCTGCTCCCTGAAGGGTTATGGGAGTCTGATCCAGCTCCTGGTGCTCCTGGCTGAAAGGAGGGAAGGATGAGCTGGCAAGTCCCTGGAGAGGAGGCTGAAACCATTGTCTTCCATTATAGGAGAAAAGATATTAAAAAAAAATCAGTTATTATTTGAATATATAGCTTTAAAATGTGTTTAGTTTATTATTTTTTCCCCTGATCCTTCCTCCTTAAAATTGCTAGATTACTTGATTCCCTTGGTCTAATCCTAATTTGCAGAAACCCCATTGCTACCTTCATGTTGTCTTTCAAAATCTGGAATAATTCCATAGGATGTCTGTACAGGTCAAATCTCCCTCTGGTTTTGGATCACTAAATAGCTGCTGCTGTGGGTTTTGGTTTGGGTGCAGTCATGAAGTAAAAAATTTCAAGTCTTTTTGCTGATGGCAGAGGAGCAGCTCCAGTGTTTCTCTCACTGGGGTGTGGAATGTTCTGGGGAGATTGGTGCCTCCATCCTGGGAAATGCTTCAGCCAAGAGCAGCAACTGTCCTGACATGTCTCTGATGATCTATGAGGCCAGAGGAAATCCACTGATATTTTTCATTTCTAAAAGCTGAGCCGTTCACTCCTCCCAAAGTGCTTGTGGATGGAAAATGACGGTGCTCAGGACACAGCTGGATCGAGGATGTGATTTCCCCCTGTCTCTGTTTCCTTGTTTCTCCATTTTCAGGCACTTTTGCAGTCATTTAATACCTTGTAGGCTGATTGTAAAGTGATTGCAAAATAGAACAAGCAGGTGGTTTTGATGGTTTGAGCTCATTTTAAACTCTCTTCTTGCAGCAGCAAATGAACACAAAGCAGAGCTGAATCAGGGCCCCAACGTGTTTTGTTAGAAGGGTTTATTTTTACTGTGTATCAAAAGAAAAGTAGTATTTTTGTGTTCTAATATCACTGAAAATCCCTGTAATGCAATGAGCAGCCCTGTGACTTATTTAGAAAGGTACAGGATATTTAAGACATCCCCATAATTGCCCTGTAGCATCTTTTCTTCTTAAAATGCTACACCAAAATGCATCCACAGGGTCCATGCTGGCACTGACCTACAACTCTGGGCAAACAGGAGTGAAATGTAATGCCAATGGGAAAAAAAACACATGGGGACAGTAATTTTTCTCTCAGATATTCCAGTGGATGTGCATGGAAGAGGTGAATTAGTACCTTGAGGATAAATATGGCCCATCATCATAAACACACGGGTTCTTTTCTTGCTGCCTGGAAATACTGGTTGGAAAATGTAGTTGGGCAAGGCCATAAAAGTTACTAAAGAGTCCAGTAGGCTTTGTTTGGTTTTGTACTGGAAGTAATTAGGGTTATTTGACAAGACTAACCAGACAATAAAAAGATTCCCTTTAATCTTTCAACTCTTATTAACTGGAAATCATCAAATTAAGGAGGTTCTCATGAAGTGTTGTCCTGCCTGTGTCAATGTCTCCAGACATGGTATAGTCCATAAATATTTGACTAGACATGGATGCAACAGCAGTGCAGAATTAGATACACCTGAGTATAAAAAATTACTTTGCCTTCAGCAGCCCCAAGAGCAGCCAACAGAAAATGGTAATTTGGGAAGTACAGGTAAGGTGAAAATACTGAACACCTGTGGTAAATCGGTTCCAATGGAAACGAAGCACTAAAAAAACTCTAAAATACCTTCCTTTCCTGGCAATGATGGTGGTGGCTTGGGGCGCTCATACAGCTTAAGGGAAATTCATCTGAATAAGGTTGTAATCCTGGACAGCCATCAACAAAATCAGTGCTTTAAAGGAGTAACTTTAAAAAATAAATCCTCTTAGTAGGCTTATCTTACCGAGGGACGCAGTGGGCAGAGGAGACAAAGGCTGTAACTCAGCCGGTGTGGGAATGCACATTATTACCTTCCAGAAGATGTCGGCTGTGTCTGCGGTGGAGTTTGTGCTGATGCAGCTCCCTGGTGCAGGTACAACGTACCAACCACTGCCTGTTCATCACATCCTTCAGAGCCCAGTCCAGGCACTTTGAAAACATGACAAAGAAATTTGTGTTTTCAGGCAGTTCTGTCAGTGGTGTTGACAGCGAAGTGTCTAAGCTGGTCCTTGTGGGTGTCTGGTTTTTCTCCGTGAGGGGGCAGAGGATGGAGCTCCTGCCAGAGCTGGATAGTGAGGGCTGAGCCTGGGTTCTCACTGGTGTGAGGTATCTGGATCAGTACAATAAACAGATCTCTGATGTGGGTACAGTTCTACATGTCTTACCTACATATTTCTATTTCTTCAGCAAAGCTCGACTAAGCAGTTCCTAAACAAACTCAAAAGCTTGTGACAATTAGCCAGTCTTAGTGTGTGAAAATGCCCCAAGTAGTTTTTTGAGTGCTCAGGGGTGCTGCTGAAGATGAGGTGCAAGACATGTTTCACTGGGCTTGGGGAGAATTTCAAATAGGACTTCAAACAAAACAACAAAAAAAGTCCTATTAGGAAAAGATCCATGGATCATCCACTGTGCCTGCTCCAGCCTGGCACAGGCTGGTGGGACTCTCCAGAGATGAGAACATTGGTGCAGAGAGTGAAAGCTGGGAAAGGGCAATTATTTTAATTGAAAGGGCTTAGCAATACCTCTTGACTCAGGGGGTACCATTAGAGTTGTCTTTCTCCATCCAAACAGGTCTAGTTTCACTGATTTCACCATTCCCTTTTCTTCCAGCCACTAATATGAGAGAAGTGAACTCTATTTTAGAAAGGCAGCTGGGAGAACTGGATGCTAATGCTAAAATTTTCCATTACAAGTTGGTTTTCAAATGATGCAGCACCTGCAAGAGGTGCTTTAAAAAAAAAAAAAAAAGAAAAGAAAAAGAAGAAACCCCCTCTGATAATTTTACAGCAAAATGGATACTTCATCTCTATGGAGAATAAAAGTGTCATTGATCTCTATGATAAATTGTATCTTGGTGTCTGAAAATATAGACCTTGTTTTTTTCATTATAAGGATGACCTTGCTTCTATTGTAAATCAAAAATAACCAGGGATTTGGGGCTCTTATAAGATCTGCAGGAGGGGAAAAAAATGACTCTGAAGCTGCTGCTCATTTTGCAGCAGAAGGAAGGTAAGGGCAGAGCTCCCAGTTTCATCAGGCTTCCAGTGGGATGGATTTCACTCTCTGTTGGATGGATGCTGTGTGCTGCTGCTTTCCGAGGGGGAGATGAAAGGAGGAGCAAGACGGGGGAGTTTGGTCTGTGGCCAGGAGAGGGTAGAGAAGTGCTGATTCTTCCTTAATCAGAGGAGTTTCCAGAAACTTTTCCCAGCCAGGGTTCATGTGCCAGCTGTGTCCTGTCAAGCAAACTCCCTCTGTTTATTCATAAATACTCGGTGATACTTCAAGTTGGATAATACAAAGCATTCCTTGCTTTGCTCCTTTTAGAGTTTGCATTAAAAATGGAAAAGTAGCACCTAATCTCATTTTATAAATGGGGGGGGGGGAGGTGGAAGCACAGAATTTTAAGAATTAAATGGTTTTAAATTGCAGCAAATTTCAGAGCACAACCTCCTTTGCAGGAGCCCAGAACTGATGTTGCAGAGGGCCATGGAGATCACCCTCCAAACTAGAGCCCTATTGGAAAGCCAACCTTTTGTGGCTGAAATAAAATTAGCTATTTTAACTATCACTTTCCAATCAGTTGTCTCAGATCTCAACTGAAATCTGTTTTGCCTGTCCTAGAGATGGATAATGGTCAGAGCTGGGACAGATTACAGACTGATGAGTCCTTTTGATGCTGTGGGGCATTGGTTGAGTGGACACTTTAGGCCTGTCTTGGAAGCACTTGTCTAAGGAACACGGAGGAGAAAACAATCTTGGAAGCAGTTTGCACCATTGGAAAGAAACCTCTGGTCTCAGAGGTTTTTACTCTCTCTGGTCTGAGAGTAAAACCTTCAACAGTATCAACCAGAACTTCACCCATAATAAAAAGTGGTAATATCCAAGTGGTGGAGCTGGATAACCATGGGACTCAGGGCATCAAGAGTAGGGATTTTGGGAAATGCAAGTGTGTGGTTTTTGTCAGGGGTACCAAGAAAATGTGTGTTGTGTGAGCCTCGTGTCTGTGGAGGGGGCAAAAAAGGCTGGAGTTCTTTCTTTAATTCCCTCAGGGTGTTGAGCACCTTTGATACCAACAGATAAGCCATTTCCCTGCTCTCATTAGTGCAGTGGCACATGGGCTGTAGTCCTGCTGACCTCACTCCTCATCCATCCATTGATGAACGAGGCGGGATCTTCACGCTGGAGTTTGTGTTCAGGTAATTAAAGACCATCTCATTATGCACAGGCACGAGGGGGCAAATGAAGGTTGCACAGTCTTAATTCCAGCATTTCCAACTTTGAAGTGGTTGACTTTGCATCTTTAACAACAAGGAGAGAATGTGATTGCTGCTACTCTCTCCCCTTTAACATCAGTTAGAGGAGAAGTTGGATTTTTTTAATAAACCCTGAGATAATAGTGTTTTGTAGGGAAGTTGTGCGGCAACTTTGCAACGTAACATTCATTGAAAATAAGCCTTTTCTATAGATTTTGAGAGTTCAGTTCTAGGCAGCTGACCCCTAACAGATGGAAACATGCAGTTTTTTTACAAATCTTGGCTTTCAAACAGCACCAGCTACTGGTTGAGCCATTTAAAATGCTGGTATCAGGAACACTTACTGCTTGTGCCATTATTGTTTCTCTGGGAGTTATTTTTGTGTCTCTGGCTTCTTCAGAGCTACCAAAAATGCTTCTGTGTACTTTAAGTCGAAGGGGAGTGAAAGATGCAGTGAAACTTGATTTATGTAATTCTCCATCAGGAATTGACAAAATGCTTGAGTTAAAGGGGAAAAATATGTCCCAAGCTACCCCAGAAAGCCGGGAGAGCTTTGCCAGCAATTTAGGTGCTGATACTGTGCCCACTACTACGTTGCTATAATATTACTGATATCGATTCGGAGTCTGCACAAGGACTGTCCCTGCAAAAACAACGGGGATTTACCCACTGCTGTGGTGGGGTCAGCACAGGGGACTCTGGTGGCATTGCAGGAGGTGGAGGGTGGCTCATACCAGCTCAGGGGCAGGTTATTCCTCCTGCTAGAGGCACATCCAGTATTTGTTCATGGATTTGGATTTGAGATGCAGAAAGTCTAAAAAGAAAAAAGAACGACACTTTGTATTCAACAGGTGTTTTTTTATTTCTTTTTCAACGTGTTTCTGAGCTGGAAGATTGGGCTGTACCGAGAATCTTGGCAAGGACCTCAGTGCAGAAATGGCTCCCTGTTTTACAGAGCCCGAGTGCAGTGAGGAGCTTACAACTGCTGTTCAAGGCAAATGGCAGCACCAGCTGAAAGGTGTTCCAGGCAATAACTCTATTTACAAAGAAGACTAAATCACTCTTCTTTGAGAGTCATGTCATGTATCATAATAAAAAGAGTAACAGTGAAACAAAAAGGCCCTTCCTAGGCAGTTAATGATGTGTTCTGGGAAACTGGACGTGTTGTTCATCCTTTAATTGCATTAGAAAGGCCAGAGGATTTTTCCTTCAGTTGTCTGTTGTTAAGCTGGTTAATGTTACCAAGAGATATTCATACACAGATCACAAACCTTTATCTTGAATGAGAAGACAATAAGCCAGTTCTCCTCTTGCTGTTCTCATATTTAAAAGATCCTTGGGAATGGTCTCAGTTCTTTCATCCAGCACTTAACTCTGGGCAGGATGACTTCCCTGCTCCCAGTCAGGATGCAGGACTGGGAGGATTGGGTGAATATTTTTTTGTTTGGGAGCGTTGTTGAGGTGAAAAAAAAAAGCGTAGAAAAGGAAAAGTTCTTTGATGTTTTCTCTGAACCTCTTCTGACAGTGCACCCAGGGGTGGAGGGGGCTCGTACCTGACATCCTTGTGCCAGGGTGTGGAAATAGATAATGTTTGGGGCTTGAGCACAAAACAACTGTCAGGAGGCCAATGTGGATAATGCACTTTAAGACAATAATTCCAACACTTCGGTGTTAGTTTGCTTTTATGATGACATCGTGTAAAAACCTACTTTGAAAATTTATTAACTCATGTCTAAGGGAGTGAATATTTTACAAGGCTTGCACTGAACTCTGGTTTTTATAGGAGGATTTGTAGTTGTTGAATAGCAATGTTTCTTTTGGCTTATTCCTGAAATGTTGGTGGTTTCAGCCATTTCTTTGAAAAATGCAGCAAACTAACTCAGAGTTTGTCTCCTTACTGGGAAAAATACCCCAGTGGGTGTTGGAATATTTATCTGTATGAGCTAATCAGTTAGGCATTGTAATTTCGGCTGATGGCTATGGCAGCTTCATCATAATATACTTTCATTATGTTTTCTATCTGAGGGATCATATGCTTGAGTAGCTGTCTTGAAATACCTGTCATACAGAGCAACAACTGCACCTGTGCCAGTTTGTTCTTTGGAGCCTTTTAGGAATATCAGGATGGATTTTTAGAAGCCAGTTGAACAGCTAACCCCCAGAGTGCAGTGAAATAACTTTATTAGGCAGTATAAGTAGTGCCACTGAGTTTGTTTTGTGTCTCTCTTCTTAAATCAGCTCAGTTGGCTCTTTCTTTTGAATCCCTACAGTTATTAAGTCCTCATTCTAGAGCAGAACCGATCTTGTATTTCCAAGATGACACAAATGAAGTTTCAAAAGTTTAAGGCAGAGATGCTGTTGGCTGTGAACTAAGGTCTAATTAGGTGTCTTGTGGGTGAAGGCTGCTGAGCATCAAGGTTTGGTGTCCTGGATTGATGCAGGGAATTGCTGTTCCAGCTGTGACGCTCCCTGAGAGTGACCCCAGCAGAGTGACCATCAACTGCTGGCTGAGGTGGCCAGTAAGAGATTTCTGAAGTGATCCTGGTAATCATCAACAGGAATGCCCTTCAGAAGAGTGAGGTACTCTTTTGAATTCAAAATACTCACATTTTATCAGGCTAACATTCCTGAGTCTCTCTGCTGGGCATCTCTTCGCCTCTCAGGTACCTTCTGAGCACTCCTGGACACGACTTGTAATCAGAATTTTCTAGATCAAGATGCAGCAACATAGCAGAGAACTGGTTTGGTTGTTGGACCTGCCTGTGCTTTGAGAAGGTGTGAGCTGAGATTTGAGGTCAGCGATGAGCAGTGTGGGAAGGAAGCAGGTTGGAGGAGTCACAGAATGTTTGACTTGTGCATCTCAGATCAACTGGAGGTTCAGGAGTTCCACATGGACCAGCTCTCACCAGCCCCTCTCCTGCTCTGCAGGTTATTGTGGATGTGGGAATGCTGAAGGATTGTTGATGTTTTTTGAATATTCAGGGTACTC
This sequence comes from Pseudotriccus pelzelni, assembly GCA_035584735.1. NCBI lineage: Eukaryota > Metazoa > Chordata > Aves > Passeriformes > Tyrannidae > Pseudotriccus > Pseudotriccus pelzelni. Next base: position 3,207,596 of record JAWMRA010000023.1, on the reverse strand, counting down.
CTTCAATCGGGCAGTAACATTAGTTACGAAGCCTGGACTAGTAATTTCTTCCTTTTTTTTAAAAGTAACTTTAAATCCCATGTTTTTTAGGAGTGTAGAGTGAGTTGAATTTCCTTTATTGAATGAAATAATCTTTTCCCTTGAAAACTAAATGTAACAAGAATTTAATAATTCATGAATTGAGCTTCAACATCTTTTAAATAATAGATGGACTGTCATGCCAAGTTCAGCTGAAAACTTACAGAGCATACATTTTTATGTTTTTCTTTGGCATTTCGAGGAATTACAGAACTACAAACATTTATTTTGTATTTTTGCTCATTGCAATATTTTATTCCTTTCAGGTTGATTTAAGAAATAGAAACAGCAGTTTAAAAAAAAAAGTTAGTGGCTTCAGGTTTTGATGGGAAAAGAGAAGGGAGAGAAGCTGTAGGTATACATTCATAAATGATTCACTGGACTTTTGGCTGACAGATAGAATGGTTTCATAATAACTTTGTTTATTATTTTTTCTTATCAGTGAAATCAAATGTTAAATAGCTTTACTGGAAAGTGCTGTAAGGTTGACTAACAATTACACCTCTGTCACCTCTGCTGTCTTTGTCCTTTTCAAAATAATCAGACTGGATTTATTTTATTGGTTACTTCTCCCCTCCTCCCTCCATGAAATAGAAATGATTTTCAGGAGATGTGGCAAGCTGCAGAAGCAGGCTGTCATTTCGTGGTATTTTTGGATAGGAGGAGGATGGGTAGCCTCTTGCTTAAAGCAAAAGGAACCCAAAAGTTGTCCCTGCTGCAGACTTGGTGACTTTTGGCTTTGCTGTGTTATAGCCGTGGATGTGAAGTGCCCCAGGAGAGGTGGAGCCCGTCCTGGAGTGTGGTGGCCCCTGTCCCTCTGCCCTGTGACGCAGCTCTTTGCTGTCCTGGGTCTTGTTTTCAGGGGTACAGGCAGCCCAGGGTGGCTGTTTGGGATTGTGGGCTGTTCCCTGAGGAGGAGGACAGCGTGTGAGCAGCCTGTGTCTCTGCTGAGTGGAGCAGGAGGGCTCTGCTCCCTACCAGCACTGAGTCTGCAGGTCGGTTTTGGCCAAGAGTAGCAGGAGGTGGAGCTCTCAGACAACATAAACTCCTGCAGTTCTTCAGAACCTTAGGATTTTAGGTTCTCCATCTCTAGGATTTCTCTGCTCTCTTCCATGTGTATCCCTAATTAGGCAGAACCCTGGGTCACCTACTGAACAACAGGTAATCCACAGCTGAGGGTGATGCCATATATGTTCCCGGTGATCCAAAACAAAAGCCCAAACCACAACAGTTGTTAGGTCTCAGAGCATCCAACACCACATCACAAGCCTAGGAGGCATCAATTCTGTGATTCACGTCCCTACTTTGTAATATCAATTCTGTGGAGGAGCAACTGACTCCAAGGTGATGGATTGCCTCATCTATCTTGGCAAGACCTTCTGAAATCCATGGAAAACTACTACAGATTTCATGAATAGGTAGCCTGTTCTCTCTCTCTTTTTTTTTTTTTTAAAGTTCTTCAAGTTCCAGAAATGAGAAGAATATTTTATTCTTCTTTTATTCCCATGAAAGTGCATCTTTCTTTCCAACTCCCAATCTTCCCATGCAATAAAACCTGTTACTGAAGTTGGTGAGAATAAAAATATGTTGTTCTTCAACTAATTGCACTAAATGTATCTTTTAGAGTGTCCTAGTGTGAGTACTGCTTAGTTAGAGGTTTGAAGACTTTGAAATAATGTTGTTAATTTGTTCTGTTGCACCAAATGTGGAATCAGACAATGGGGGTTTGTTTGAACAGGCGTAGTTGCCATTCTGAAGAGTGGGTTATAAAAAGACTTATGAGATCTCCAGCAATAATTTATTTTCATTATTTCACCCTTACTGTTTTAATCTTCCTGCTCTGTGTTCAGGAGTGAAGAAGCAGAGGGGTCAGAAGTACTTAAGAACCATATGCAGATTATTTAAGTGGTAGCACTGTACCTGTGCCTTTGTCTCACACTATTTACAAACTATGAACTTGTCTTATTAGGCAAAGGGGAACAATCAGAATTTCACAGGAATCATTATCTTCCTACTAGATATTCCGAGCGTAGAAAGAGAACATTGGCACTTACAGGGCATTAACTGGCAAAAATAATTCACAACTTCCCTGTGATAAATGTTCCCACTTGTGAAATTACAGTGGATTTGTATTCAGTTCCAGCTTGTTCCACCCCGTGGAAATACTTGGGTAGTTTGGGTTGGTACTTGCAATAACTCATCAAGCTGATAATAGTGTTTAGTGCACCATATGTTGTCACTTAAGACTCGAACTGGAATTTCTGCAATCTCGTTGAAGGGGAGAGAGGTGAATGTTGAAATCAGAAGAGCTTGGCTTTGCTTCCTTTTGGTTTAGAATCTTGAACCTATTTCTCGGAGTCTCCAAAAATGTAAAAAGATTAGGAGAAATCCCTAATCACATTAACTAATTTCTGCACCAAGTTGGATGGATCTCACATGGCTCCTTTTGTAGAACAAGGACAGGAAAAGTGATTTTTCTAATTTTGTTTGTTTGTAGCAAATAAATAGGGGTTTTCTCTCCGTTGCCCGTAGTTTGGAGCCCTGAGAGAAGAGCCAGCTAAGTTTAGTTCCCAGCTCCATCAGAGATTGGGCTCTTGGCCCATGGAAAACCTCACAGAAAGAAGAAGGCACAATCTTCCTTGCCTTGGTATTTTTAGCACCGTTTCACCCAAATGCTCCCATTGTTATCACTAGTCTTTGTAGCATGATTATGCCCAGGAGCATAATTCCTGGCAAAGATTTCTTGTACAAAAGGCTATAAAAATTCCTTATTAAAAAGTAATTTCTGCCCCAAAACTTTTGTAGTTTGAGATGGAAGTTGTGTTAACTGGCATAATACCATTTTGTTCTCCTTTGTAATGTCATTTAAAAGCTGGGCTTCTGAGTTCACTTCTGATTTTCCTTTCTTTTTGGGAATAAAAAAATCTGTTAAAATGAAAGTTTTTCCTCAGTCAATCTTTTATCAAGCACCTTTTCACCCAGGTTGTTTGGTTTTCTCATTGGGAACATTGCAGGCGACTTCATCCCAAGGGGAAGAGAGTGCAAATATTCAGTGGTGGGAGAAAATAAATTTGAGTGTGGTAGTACAATGGTAGGAACATTTTGATTAAAAATGCAAGAATATTCAATCATTCTATCTAGCAGACCATATGTACATGAAAAGCCTATCTTCATTCTTATCATCCTGGGTGCTCATCTTCAGCAGGATGATTGATTGGCAAGATTCCTATTTTTACACCTTTCATCTATCTTCAGTACTTTCATAAATGTTGAATTAAGCAGTTTTTATGAAACTTATCATAAACTGGAGTGTTCATTGAAAGTGACTGTGACAAAGTGGATTCCCCTACTCTTGAAGTTCAACAGCAATATTGCACAATACATTCATTTCTGTCTGGTTAAAAGCACAGGGTGGTTTTTTTTTTTTCTCCTTATGCATTTTTTCACCCTAAGAAAAATTAAAGAGAAGGGAAAACTGAAGGGCTTTTGAGAAAAGGAACAGACAGTGTCTTGACTGAAAGTTTTGCTCCTTATTCAGGCACTTGGAAAGAGAAGACTGAGCCTTTGTGAAGTTGACTTCTTCCTTTTGTTCTTTACATCGCTTTGTTTTGGCCTGTTACCTCAGTGATTGCCTTTTTATGGAGGGAATACCTTGAAACCTTTGTCTTGGATTACCCTGTGCCTTTGGAACTGGTGCAGTCCTACATTCACACAGATTATTTTTGGCTAGAACTAAATTGTCTTGTATTAACTCTTGCCTTGTAGATACCCCATGTTGGCACAAAAACCATTGCTGAAAAAGGTTAAATTTTTTTGTTACCTGTGGCTGACTTTGGGCTTTAGAAAGTGAGAAGGTGATCTCTCAGATCTGTAGCTGGACAGAACCACTAACAGCTTATTCCAGCTGAGTGACCCTCATGAGTCTTCCCATGTTAGAACTGGATAGGGCTAAAGTTCCCACTTTCCCCACAGCAATGCAGGTCCAGTGATGTTCAAACACTCTAAATTTTATCAGGCTTTTTTTTTTCCCCCCTCTGAGGGTATTGGAGCCACATCACATCTGCTGGTGCTTCTGGTACTGTGATGTTCCGTTAAGTATCTTCCAAATTGGGTTTATGGTTTTCCTTGGAGGGGGAGAGGGGAAGAAGTTCTATAAATGCTTGATTTATGGGAACACATGGCATTTGCAGATGTGTCAGTGTCGCTGTTTCCCCCAGTAACGGAATTAAATGGCTGGAAAAGGACAATCAAGGTGGCTGTCACATGCCATTGCATGGGAGTTAGTGCAACATCTGCTTTGCCTGCTGTCTCAGAGATCACTGGTGCGTGTCATAGTCGGGAGTAGAATCTCTAGTGCTTCTTTTCTTGTTGGCGAAGGCCGTGCATGGGAAACGTTTTCAGTTCTGCTGAGAATGGCCCTTTGCAAGCTATGGCAGCAGGTTCATATTTTTACCGTATTCAGCATTTAAGTTACAGGAGGCTCAGGAAAAGGGCATTTCTCTTTTTCTGTACTCGCTCTGACTTCTCTCTTTCCAGCCCTCAATGCTCTTCACGTCCTGCCCTGGGAGTGCCCCCGTTCATTGCCTGATGAGTATTTTTGATACATACAGCGAGTTAATTGTAACTCTAATCACTCGCAGCCGTTGATGTTTTGCTGTTGTAATTTGGTGTTTTCTCCCAGAACCATTAGAGGCAGATGAGATACAAACTGCTAGTTAAAAGCTCTGTGATTCATGGGCTTTCTGGAGGCAGCAGGGAAAACGAGCTATTGGTAGCAGAACCTCCAGTTAGAAGCGTTTATGTGGCTTCCCTCAGGGACTATGATGTGAGAGTAAAACTTTTATACTATCAGATGCTTGTAAGCAATTCTCCATCTGGGACTTTAGCTTGGAATAGCTCTATTACTCATTTGTACCCCAGAACTCCTTGGATAATAATCTGCATCATCTTCTAGCTGTGAGTGGCCGTAGTCACACGTGCTGCTGGTGGAGGCACAAATGAAATGCTGCTTGCTGGACGTGGAAAACACAAACTGCAGTTCCTGCACCACCAGATGCTTCCTGCGTCATCTTGGGCAGCCTCTTGCTGATGCAAAATTATTTTAGGCGCAATTAACTCACTGCACACACATCAACAATACTTTAGTGACTTGTTACAGAGATGATTTCTGTGCTCGAGTCCACACCCCTGATTTGGGACACGACTCTGGGGATGTGGCAGAGGTGGAGGGAAGGTGTTGAACCTCATTGTCCCTGGAAGAGCAGTTCTGAAATTAAGTGACCATGTGGAAGCAGGAACACAAATGCCACCTCCCTTTTCCATGCTTATGTATGAATTGGTTTAGGCAGCCACCTGGTGTGTGCATTTTTGGGGGGTCCAGCCTGGCCTGCCTTTCAGGTTGGCTTATAGCAGGGACAGGAGGCTCACTGAGAGCTTTGGGGCCAAGTCACACTTGCTGCATGAGCAGAGATCAGGGATAAACTCTCCTTCAAGTATGGTTTTTATCATCTTTCATTGTTTGGAAGGAAATATAGTGAAGGAATAGGTCAGTGCTGAGCATTTTTGGCTCAAGGAGCACAAGAAATCTCCTGTTAGTGACTACATGTCTCTAATAGCGTAGCTGGGCACTGGGGAGGACGTGTCACTGGCTATTTAGTTGTTGTCTGTGACCTATTGCAGGCTGTCTTGCTGTTTTCTCATTATCCCAAATTGGATTAGTAGATCACTGAGCAGCAACTGGAAAAAGAAGCAGAGTTCCGTGTGCCTTGGGTTTGGCAGCCCTGATTCCAGCTGGTAGAACACAGCAGCAGGAGCTGGACTTGCCCACAGGGTGCCCAAATTGTCAGTCAAGTCAAGGGTCAAAGAACCAAATTCAGGCTTGGTGTGTTGTGCTGTTGGCTACAACAACCCGGTGGCTGCTGACACCAGGGTTTTGCAGCAGAAGGAGCTTTAGGAGAATTAAGCTGTACTCAGATTAGCAGTACCACAATTCCTTGTGTTCTGAGGGTACTGCCAGTGACTGCACACAGTGTCTGTCACAGCAAGTGCCTTTGAATTATTTATAAGTGACTCGATTTGCAATCCTAGAATATGAGTGTTTCCCCACCTAAAATTCGGCTATTACTGCCTCTCCTGGAGCCTTTCCTGGTTACCAGAAGTCACTGCTGATCACCAGTCCCAGTGTGTTAAACACTGTTTGCTACCAGCTTCTCAAACCTACCTGAACACGGGACATCTTGCTGCACCCTCCTGGTCAGGCTCCCAAATTCTGGAAAATTAGGTGTCCCTGCCCATGGCAGGGGGTTGGAATGGGAGGATCTTTAAGGTTCCTCCCAACCCAACCCAACCCAACCCATCCTGTGATTCTACTCACAGCTCTGTTGGACTGCACTGGGCAGCTGTGGCTGGAAAGGGTCCTTGGCCACCCAGAGAAAAAGGTGGTGAAATTCTGAGTGTTGCCTCAAAGCCTGATGCGTTTTAATCCACAAATACTGACTCGGTGGATGTTTTTACTTACCTTGTGGGTGAGGATGCATTTGTGAACCTATTAGCTTAGGAACTGAAATTAATTTGTGAGTTTTTATCTTTTAATGAGTTTAGCACAGCAACATCAAATAATTTTTCTCACAATTTAGCTCAACATTGATTCCTCATTTAGTTAAAAATTTCAAATCTTACAGGCTACACAAGAAATTAGGTTCTTAATGACTGTTTTATTCAATTATTACAGAGATACTTGTCCTATCATAGTTAATGTTCCATTGTGAAATTGGCTTGAGAGGGAGTGTAAAATGTTATTTTTCTCCCCAATATCCTCATGAGTAATATCCTCACATGACATTTTAATGCCGTTTTTAACCATGTTGGATTTCTTCGTGCAGTTGTATTTTGTTTCAGAATTTTAACCAAGAAATCATTAAAATGCAGTTTAAATTGGATTTTAAAAGCTCTTTTTTTTTCACAAAGATTGTTTCTTACCAAGTTTTTAGCACTTTTTCCAAAAATTCATTTAAAAAACCTCCTTCAGTCGTGCTTGTATTAGGATAAAAGCCTCCAAATTCTTTATTTAAGTAGCACTAACAGAAACTTAATGGTTATTGCAATCCTCTTTGTTGATAGATAAAATTCTTTGACAGCAATTGATTTATAGAAAACTGCCAGATAAATCTGACAGGAGATATAATCCAGCCATGAATTTTCCGAGGGAGTGGGGGATTTTTAGGATAATTTTTAGACGTTATTCATCACGAGTGAAAGCCGGTGGTCAGTAGTTAGATGAAGAGATAACATCTCTAGACTTCCCAATTTCCTCATCACAGATGACTAATGGGCTTTTTCTGACAAAAGGGAAAGATTTGATAATGAGAGGAGGTATTGATGATGAGGAGAGGGCTCCAGGAAAATGGAAATATGTAACAAGATGAAATGGAAGGACGTTTTGGAGAACTGCACTGGCTTATTTTGCAATCCAAGAAGTGATTTCCATTTAAACAGTGAGACTGTACAGTGGGGTCTAATCCACATAAATCCTGAGCAGTGAGGTGGCAGCTTAAACACATGGTATTTGGGGATAGTGTGGGCACTGCTAAGAGTAGTTTCTTTTAAAGGCTGAGTACTAAAATGTATGGCAAAGATTTCAATGCTTGCTACAACAGTGAATAAACAAAGTGCTCTGCAGGGGGATATGTCCACCTGTAGGTGGAGAAAGAGGCAAAATATCCATGGAAAGTGGTCAGAGGGGAAAAGGTGGGTCCAGAAAGTTTGATTAAACCCACAGAGCAGTCTGTGTGGTGCTGTGTTTAAACCACTTTCCAGGTGGTACTGGAAATTTGTCACTGGGTGTTACTTTGGGAAAAACGAGCAAGAAGTGGCTTCGGATGGGGCTGTCACAGGGTGTGAAAGGGGAGCCTGGGCAGGAGGGAGAGGCTGGGAAGGTGATGGTAGATGAACAGGAGGGCAGGTTCTTGCATCCCCACTCTTCTGACCTTTCCAAACCAGTCTTGGCTGAACAGTTCAGGCTTTCTGTGCTGCATTTCAGGTTTATCCCTTCTGTAACTGCACAGGAAATATTTAATATTTTGTCACTTGGCTGCAGGGCCATTTGGCCTTTATTGAATGGGGAGAAAGGGTGGGTGTTTGTTTGTTTGTTTTTGGTTTAGATGTGTGTTTTTAATACATGTTTTTGTTTTGCATTTTTGTTTGTTATTTCCCCTCCTGTTTAACATCCTGTGTGATCCAATGCACTCTGGAGCAGCCTTTCTTTCCATTCTGAGTGCTGGAAGCCTCCCAGTGTGCTGAACACCTGGAGAGCTGTCCTCCTGTGGGTTTGTAAGCCATCTGACAGCTTTAGCACTGTCAGCCTGCAATTAAAAATCCACAGGGCCGTTGATTGCTAATGAGGGTCAGATGGACAACTCAAAATTACCGGCATCTCCCCACCTGATCAAGTGCTTTGCAACAGTCGTTTGCCCCTTGTAATTATACTCCATCAGAGCAGTGTCTGCACAGAGGGGCTGGAGATGGAGAAGAGCTGGGGCAGGACGGGCCACGTGGAGGGCAAACACCTGGAGCTGCAGCCACAGAGCCTGGAAAATCCAGCTCTGCACATGCAAAGTGTATAATAACTATTTGTGCACTCCAGCAGGACCTGTAGGTGCTGGTGACTTCTTCTAATTCTCCCATTCTTCCTCCTAGCTGTCTTTAAGTTATCTTCTAGGCTCTCTTACCTCTTGTCTCCCTCCTCATCTTTCTTCAGCTCCCACCTGAAGAATCAGTTCTGAATCTCTGCTGGATAAAATGTGCTGTAGGTTCTCATCCTAGAAAGTATATCTGCTGTTAAAGCAAATAGCTGTTTAATTCCATTTGGTTAGGACAAAACCCAGCCTTTTATACCCTTCTCATGTGCAGCTTGTCCGTGCCATTGCTGGAGTCTGTCTCCAGTTCCAACTGAGCTATCCAATGACATGCTCTGGGGAGACAGAATTGCTAGGATAACATGCTAGTTACCACCAATTAAGATGAACAAATAAAGACCAAGTATAAATACATGTTCTAATTCCTTCTGAGTGAAGTCCTAAGAACTTCTTTATGCTCTGAGATTGGTCAAATATCTTATGGAAAGTGATATTTTTGACATATATGCCTTAATGTGCCAAATTCTGTTCTTCCAGAATTACAGTTTCTGAGTTCTTACTGGTTATAAAATAGAACTTGGAAATTGGATTTTTTTTCCCTATAGGGTTTTTTTTTTTTTTTATCTTCTAGAATTTAGGAAGAATTATCCAGATACGAGTTTCTTTAGAATCTCAAGTGGCTGATGCATTGACTTGAGTGCTCTCCCAGGGTCTTTAAAAGCTCCCACAATTGCAGGTAGCAGTGTTAGTTCATTGTGTTCCCATCCCATGTGATGAGCAGGCTTTTTAAATAGAAGGCTCACTGCTGGCCTATTGATTTAATTCATCTTTTACTGTGGAGTATTGCCTTGGCCACCGAGGTGGCTTTGATTGGTCTTACCTGTGTAAGAGTTGTGAGATAACAAACCTTTTTTTTGTAACAGCTTCATGGCAATTAGCATTAAAGACTGCATGCAATCATCCCATCCTTATTTCAGGAGAAATTAATACTCGTTGAAAAGCACTTAGGTATGAAAAGGTGGAAAGTGGCTTTTTTTTTTTTCTTTTCCTCCTCTGTACCATTTGCCGAACTTGGTGCATGGACACTTTTCTTTTTCCTACCTGTTTTTGTTTTAGATGGAAGCTGAATGATTCTATTCATCTGTTCCTCAGTTATTTCTTTGATATGCATCGTATGTATCCCTTGGAAGGGAAAGATAATTCACAAGTTGTCTACTGCCTGGAGACACCCAGCAGAAGTGCACATACGTATTTGATTATGTATTTCTTTCCATCTCTACAGGGCAAAATAAAGGCAGAAAATGTCAGGGCTACAACAAAGCAGTGTTCTCTTCTAAGGAGAGATGTTGTGTAGCTTCTCTGGCTGAGATGTGGTCCAGGAAAAAGGTACAGAAGTGGTGGGAAGAGCTGTTGAAGAGAGAATTATATCCAGTGCAGAGCAAACATTGAATATCTGACAGTATAGATCTGACTGTAATCAGTAGACAGTTATGTTTCTTTTAGTAACAATGATTCTTGGCGTTTTATTTGATTTTCCAAATTGTAATACGGGTATAATGATGCCTTATTGACCTTATAAATGTTGGGGTTGTGCCATGGACCTTCTGAGTTCAGTACAGCTGGCTTTGAGTGACCAGGCAAAGTACTTGTGAAACTGTTTAGATCAGTGTAGTACCTTTGCTTCTCTGAGTAAATCAGCTTAGTTGGAAGTTTCCTTTTTATACCCAGAGCTCTCAGTCTGGCAGAAGAATTTAAATGTGAAGTCTGAAATGAATCTGAGCGCTCTGCTCTGTGTATTCTGTGAAGAGTAATAATGTGCTTATATATTTGCCAGCACCAAACAAGGTACACAAGGATACAATAATCAATATGTGCTGTAGGAATACCAGCTCTTTAATTTACTGCATATTACACTGAATTGGATAACAGTCTGCTTTGTCTTTTACTGTGCTTTAGTGCAATAACCTTTAAACCCTGGTTTATTTGTTCAAAATAAATCCAAATCTTTTTTTTTTTTTCCTCAGTAACTTGCTTTATTTAATAGGCACTTCCTATTTCTAGTCCCTTTGCTGGCATTTATCTGCTTGCAAATGGATTTATCGTCGAGTAATCCTAGTTTTGAACAAAATGTCTTTTGCTATCTCAAAACCCCAGGCTCTTCTGTGTTTGCTCTGCTACCAATTAAGTGGAGTGAGTCAATGAATCCCTTCCTGAGAGCATCATCCAAGTAGGTTGTGTGGAATGGAATCCTGATGGCTACTCTGGAGCTAAAGCAGGTGGTGTATAATGGCTCATTTGCACACAGGGATTGGGAGAAGCAGGGAGAATGGATATTTCTGGCAGTAGATTCCTTTACTCTTTCTGCCTCGTTTCCAATGAGCTGTTCCATCCCATACCTGTCTGAAATGCTGCAGCAAGAGATCTCTGCAAATAAGGGGGATATTTAATAGCCAGCTGAAGCAGAACCAGGACCATCATGATGCCATCACCACTGTGGCAGCTCAGTAAATGGTATTTAGTTGCTATGTGCCCACTCAGAGAGGGAGGGTGGTTAAAATACAGTAATAAAACATCAACATAAAGGGGTCTGTGTGAAGTTGTGTGGTAAATATGCTCTGACAGAGGAGAGGGGATGGGGATTGCTGTGATGGAGAATGTGACAGAACTACCCTTTTTAGCAGTAATCTCATTTTTAGTTTAGCTTAATCCAAGAGGATTGCTGTGATGGATTTGCATTTTTGTCAGTGGCTCTGCTCCGCGATGTACCTGCAAATCCTATCTTGTCTTTCTGTGCTGGGGAGGTGTTTTAGGTCCCTGTGAAAGGAATTCTGCTGACTTCATTGCATGTTGTATTGAACAAATATAAGACTGTAGGTACTTTAATTAATTCTGCCTTTCACATTTGACTGTGACCTTCTTCAGCTTCAGGATTCATCCCTATTCAGAGAGCTGAGAAAGTGTCCCATTTCCATAAGAATATCTTTTCCCATGTATGAGTTGTTACAGCTACGTGTAAATACCAACAGAAGAACAATTGTGAGCAGGAATAAGCAGATAAGAAAACTATCAGCCATTTATTCACACTCTGGTCACAGGAACTGCGTCTTTTATCCTAGGATAAGTACAAAAGTAATCCCAGCCTGATAGCCCTGATACTCCATATCTTTGTGTCAGAAGGTTGGGAGTGAGGGACAGAAGATAAACTGAACTGTAATCTTAAAATTTAACTGAGATGAACAAACAACACCCCAGGAGAATCTCTACTTCTTATTTGTTTTCAGCAAACCTGGACTGATGCTTATCCTTCTCTTATATTTATGCAGGATGAACTCCACGTGTTTGCGTTAGGTTGAATAGCATGTTTTGGATGCAGATATTGTGTGTTTAGGCGTGTGAGGATGCTGCTGAACTCTCTGAGGGAGGTGAATTCCTGGCAAATGCCTCAGCATGCAGCTAACTCACTTAGCTGTGCTGCCTGGCTTGATTTAGCATTCAGAGAGGTAACAAGCATTTAAAACTCTGAAAGGTGCAATAGAAATTGCTTAGCCTTCCTTTTTTACTTCTGAAAGAACAGTGAGCATATATAGGATGCTCCTATATACTTATGACGAAAGACAGTCAAGAATTCTAAATGGATCCCAACCTAAATCTATCATATAATGAACTTTGAGTAAAATATAATGACCTGGATTACACTGTGCTGCCAGACTAAGTCTGCAACCCAAACAGACCCAATACAGCAGCATTTAAATAGTTCTGAAAAATCTCCCCGGTCTGTAGTGCAGGAGGAGAAGTCAGATGAGGTTGGAAGGATCTGCCAATGAAGTGGCAGGTGGGCAATAAAGAAGAGGGGCTGAGGCTCAGAGTGCTGGTCCAGGGACTGGAGAATTACTTGATAAGAAGGAGAAAAATGCATATTTTATGACTATTCATCACCATTATGGCAGCACAAAAAGACAAAGAAAGAGGCGGAGAGCAGTAGGCTGGGACACATAAATGTTCCTTTAGTGGTGCTGTGGGTTTGCTCTGATGAATCTGTCTTGTGTCTCACCCAGAGAAAAGAAGTTGGCTAATGATGTGCTTTGCAGATGGATCAGCGCTGGCACTTCAACAGTTCCGTATCTGGTGCACAGGTGTTTGATTTTGTTTCTGTTAACGAGCCAGTAGCAGGCAGATTTAGGGAAAATGGACCACAGTTACTGTGCAGAGACAGAGTTTCTCTTGCTGCTTGTAATCTGACTCCACCATATGTTCAGCACACGAGCCCAAGCCATGACACATCTTCCAGTCAATGGGCCAACCTCGCATCTGGTGAGAGATAAGAGTGGAGCTGCCCCTACCCGTGTTCCCGAGCCCCTGCATCACTTCACAGTCCTGTTCTGCTTTGTTGAGTTAAGCCAACACCTCTGACAAGTCTCCCTGATTGTTTGTCTTGTCACAAACTCCTTTCCCTTTTGTTGCTGCTTGTATCCCTTCCAGAAAACACTCTGCGCAGCAGATGTTGGCTAATGCAGGAAGTGTTGGAGAAATACTTGTGAAAAGTAAATTTCAATATGGTTTTTTTATATATGTACCAGGTGCAGTTATTCAATATGAGGATTAAGTAGAGAAGTTCCTAGAACTGGGGAAGTTTTCAGGTCTATTTAGAATTAACTGTAAACTTTCAGTGAGAATGAATCAACACAGTGTCTGCCAGCAAACCTAACACAGGAAATGCAAGGAAATGTCCTGATGGAGGGTGGAGGGGACAAGAAATCGAGGCAACATGTAGATGCTCCATTGGATTTAGAATATATAACCTAAGAAATCATTGCTGAAACTATTCATGGAACTTTAGTGGAGGAATATTAGGAAAAACTCATGTGCCTTTTGAGGTCAGTTTGTGAAAAGCATGGGAAAACCAAATGGAAAACATACCATGAAATGAGTAGTAGGAAAGGTGTCCTCTCCCATACTACTGATGCTTGCAGGTAGACTTGGTTAAAGGAATTGGAGGTAACACAATAATGCTGAGCTGTTCCAAATATAAAACCTCAAGGATATTGTCCACTGCATGTGCTCTTTACAGGAGCAGTTTTGTCAATAAAAGCTTATTTAGTGCTGGAGAGAAGGCAAGTCCTTATTGTTACTCACCCTGCTCTCCAACAGTTGTCCTTTTTTTTTTTTTTTGTTTAGACTTTTTTCCTCTTTTTTTTTTTTTTTCCTTCTGGTTCTTTGCCCTTTTATAGGAAGGGCATCTTTGTTAGTTAGTTTGTCACAACTGGAAATGAAATAATGGAAACACCCTGCATCTGCAGGGTAACAGAAGCTGCTGCAGAGTGGATGGCAGTCACTCCTTGCTTTTCTTGTTATCTTCCATCCATGACTGATTTACAAGGCAGCCAATGCCTCTCCCCAGTCTGCTGACTCTCTATTAAAGTACAGCCTAAACCACACACGTGCAGTTTGAGCCACAAGGGAATATATTGTAAGAAAACAGTGCTTTGATTCTTTTCTTTGGTGGTGTAAACAGAGAGGGTGAACAAATATATCTGCGTACTTTGAAGTCAGACAGTGCTCCAGGGAGAATGGAGAGGGGATGCAGTAACAAGCTGGGGCAAACTCTTTTAAGAATGACCAAAAAATCATGCTCTAAGAAATTCAGAATTCAACAGTTCTCGAACTCTTAGACTTTTAACTTGCTGGTGTCATTTTATCTGGGATTATCAGAGTTTATTGTGAAAACAGTGTAGTGTAGGAGTCAAGGGATGTGTGGCCTGTGTTAGTCATATTTATTATTATGTTGTGAACTAATATCTTAAATTTTTATGAGACAAAGTGGCATTTATGAATAATTCATTCATGATATGGTAAGCTGAACTGTAGCAATTTCTTCCCAAGAGTTATTTGGAAGAGCTATTGATAATAAGGAAAACAGACACTTGAAGTCTTTCTGAAAACTCTCTGGGATTATTGGGATAGGTGGATAGAGGGATGGGATGTGCAGACTGACCTGTGCTAACCTGGTGTCAGGAGAGCTGCCTGTGGCTGTAGAGTTGAGTCAGGAGTAGGTGGAATGGTCTGGAATGGTGCAGCTGCTTGCACTGGGGAAATGTCTTTCCAAGGCCCTGGTTCATCTCAGGACTGGGAGGGGAAAAATGAGTCTGTTTTCTTCCTTTTTTCTATAAATGCAATTTCCCATTATTTTTAGCAAGCCTGCTGGCTGAGCCTGCTTTGCCCATGCTCTGCTCTGTCTGGATGCAGATCTGCTGCAAACCAAGTGTGTGCAGCTCCGGCGGTGGCAGCACAAGCCGGGCAGGGAAGCGCTGCTGGGAAGAGCTGCTGGGAAGCCCTGGTTTCCCTGGATCGCTGCAGGTCCTGCACGGCTCAGTGTGGGAGCAGAGCAAGGCTCTGCCACCCGACAGCCCGGTAAATTACCCCCCAAAGGCAGAGCAGGGGCTGTCACCCTGCATTTACCACGTCACAGGAACGTGGGTTGCTCCCAGCGAAGTCACCTGCGCTGCGGCATCCGAGTCCCCCGATGCTGAACACGCTCCAGATCCTGCCTTAGTGTTTTCCTTCCAGTTGACA
This sequence comes from Pseudotriccus pelzelni, assembly GCA_035584735.1. Taxonomy (NCBI): domain Eukaryota; kingdom Metazoa; phylum Chordata; class Aves; order Passeriformes; family Tyrannidae; genus Pseudotriccus; species Pseudotriccus pelzelni. The sequence continues at coordinate 3,192,315 of JAWMRA010000023.1, read as the reverse complement.
GTTGTTTCCTTTATTATGTGGCTGCTCATGAGGGAGCTGTTTCATAGGGATTTCAAATGTCTTACTTGTAAAATCTGCAACTTCTCCTCTATGCAGCAGACGGGGCGTTTTTATTCCGCTTGTGCCGTTTCATTTTTCCTAAACTAAGCACTTTGCTTCAAAAGGATGTCCTTGTAAATCTTTGTCCTTTTAAATTCAAAGGTCAATGATACTTTCTATATGCAAATTCAGTTGTTAAATGTATTGCACATTACTACTCCTGGCAGATGGGGAAAAACTGCAAATTTATCATGGTGATGGCTTTAGGAACAAAGTAAGTAATTATAGACACAGTATGACAACTAACAACAGTCTCTTTTATTCTCTAGTCTTCTCAGTAGCCTCTCAAATGAAAGAAGAGAAATAGAAGGTTACCTTAGCTGTGTATCTGAATCTAAGATAATATTACCAGAAACTACAGTGTATAGCCTTTATTATTACCCATTAGAATGCAATTTAACTCCTGCCCCCTTAATAAAACTCTTTCCAGAGATGCATTAATAAACAGAAGTTTATTCTGGGTTAAACTTTGCTTTTGTTTCTTGTGCAGTACAAGGAGTTATAGGCAGCTGGAAGGAGAGTATTCTGCTGAGATATTTTTTTCTAGTTGTGTTCCGTGTTCTGGATAAGCCTTGCTAATACTCAAAATAAAATTAAAATATAGAGAGTATTTGGGCTGGTTTTATGTTGATGATGATGGTGGCTACAAGTTCTAAGTGATCACAGCTGCACTGTGACCACACAGTAAGTGCAGCAGCCCACGATCCAAATATAAATGTTGATAAAGAGAAGGAGAAATGGAGGCTTGTAATCCTCTTGGTACAGGTGAGACTTTTGAAGAGCTTCTGGAGGGAACAGAGAGGGACAGCAGAGCCAAATCACTCCCTGAGGGTGTGTAGTTCCTGCCTGGCCAGGCTGGCCAGCATCACCCAGCCTTCCTGCTGCTGGGCTGAACTGGTTGCTTCACTTAGAGCCAACAACAGCAGATGCCTGGGGGCAGATCCTCTTCCCTTGCCTCCCATCTGCACCCTCTCAGCTCAGATTTGAGCTCCAGCTCTCCTTCTACACTCAACCAGATTTCCTTACCAGCTTGCTGTCAGTTGCTATATATTGATCCTTTCTGGATGCAGTGATCTGCAGTCCAAATGACTAATTAAATATGCCATAAATCTGCAAGGGAATGTGCTTCAAGTGAAAGAATTCCTTTTTATGTAATGAAAAAAAATCTCTTTTTAAAAAAAAAAGTAAATCATGTTCTAACCACAAGTGATTAAAACCTAGTTTGAAGTTCTTTCACAGAACTGTATAAACTCCTGTGCAGTGATGTTTACAGAGCTACAGAGATTGCACAGAAATTCAGAGGTCAGAAGTCCAGTGGATAATATTCACAAACACCCAAAGGAAGAGAGGTAATGGGGCTAACACATTATGTACCTCAGATGTCACATTTCTAATGTTTTGGAAAAATCAAACTAATTCCTTTGGCACTAATGCCATTGGAGAAGGCACCAGGTCATGCTTTCTTGGATGTAGCTAAAGAGGCTTTTATGAGCCATAATCACCTGTGTTACCTCATGCTGACAAGTGCAGTCCTCAAGGAAAATCACCATGTGCCAGTGCCTGTCCTGCCTCCCCTTGCACAATGAATTCAGGTGGGCAGCTATTTTACTTTCTCTCCTGGAAGGAGTTACTGATAACAGAAGTGTCATTAAAGTTATTCCTGGCAAGAAAAATGCCTTGTCCCTCCCCAGGCAGAGGGAAGGATTTTCATGGAAATCAACTGTCTGATATTGAGTGGCTGCGAGTTGCCAAACTACAGTCCAGTAGGCCAGAGGCTCCTTTAATACTGATCTGGGACTGATTTATTATTGAGGTGAGGAGCATGGTCTGTGTGTCTGGTGTCTTCAGTGAGGCTTTTCTTAGATGTCTGAACACAAAATACACTGCCTTCATCCCGTGGTGTTAACTTGGGTGCTCCTCCTTTCCCTCCTCCCCGTCTCTGGCAGCTGAATAACCTCTGTTTCTCCTGACGGGCTGAAAGAGAAGTCAGTTCCTAAACTCCAGCTTTGAGTGCCTCCCTGTATCTTCCATTTGCATATCCAGATATAAAATGATACCGACTGTTATTCTGAAACTTACTGAGCACTGCTGTAGATAAGCAGGAACATTTAGGTAAACAAACAGTCTGTTTAGAAGGAGTAATTTAATAAGCTTTACACAACTCTGTTGATAAAAAAAAATTAAGTAAAAAAGACGAGGCTGTTTCTCGGCAAATCCTTGGGCCATGGGTGGTGCAGCAAAGATCTTCAGCCGTGCTTTACTGAAAAATGCCTCTGTTCAGTGACCCTCAGACTTGTGCTGTCACCTAAAAGGGAGGCGCTTGGGATCTGCTGGCGGATCTGAGGGGAGGACAGAAGGTGTAGGGATGCTGCCAGGCAGACCTGCTCTCCCAGACCTTTCTGGGAGATGTCATGACCTCAGAGATCAGAGCAGTTGGATGCCTCATTCCCAGGAATGTGACCTGTCCAAGGTGTGATCACTCCAGGCAGACTCTGTTAGGTGATGTTCTCCAGCAGAATGATATTCCTGAAATTCCCTCATCCAAAGAATACCTTTATGTTCACATTCTAGCTGCTTGCTGGTTTTTCTCTTACCTTTCCACTCAGATGTCTGGCAAATGGCTGCAGTCTTTCTTCCACGTAGTTTTTCTTCACCTCATCCTTTGTCATGAGCAAATGGTGTTGCAATATTTAGGATAAAACCCCAAATGGTGATTCACACATGGTGAGCTTCCCCTCAGATTAGAACTTGATCACTGGACAATTTCCATAAGTGTCTTTTATCCAAAGGCACATGTTGTCGTCTTCTTTTTTTTAACTGTATGATATGGGTTCTCAGGAAGAAAAATAACAACCCCATCCTTTGAAATAATGAAATAATTAACTATTGATTGGGTATTTCAGAGCTGCTTGTGCCCTGGATGTTGTCTTTATTTTCAGAACCTCTCACAGGGAGGGTTCAGTGCCAATTTTAGCACAGGTATGATCTGTCATAAAATGTGTTGGAATAGTCAACACTCACTGAATAACCTCTCTCCGACTTAAAGATTCACGTCTGCCCCATGTTTAACAGCCAGGTTTATGGAGTAGTAAAGAACAGAATATGCAAATACCATTCCAGGTGTTTACAGGTCCTGGAACATTATTAAAATTTCAGCAACATGTAAAAGATGCCAGTGATCTCTTAAAATGAAACTGTTTCCTGAAGCCACACATAGTCAAAAATTGAACTGCTTGGGTACAGTGATGTGATAGCGCAGGCCTGGAAGAACTTGTATGTAGAAAAAAACTTACTGAAGTGTCCTCTTTGTTACAGGAATGTGGTGGCAACTACAGCAGAATGTTAGTGAAAATTAGTTAGTTGACTTCAGTGTTCAGTGGGTGGTGTGGGCTCTGCAAACAGTCCCCAGCAAACACATTCAGAAATATATTTAAATAATGCAGGTAAATGTGTTCTAGAAAATATAATACATTTACAGGAAATAATATAAATTATGCATAAATATGCATTCCTAAGTATGTGGCAAGCATAGATTTATGAGATAAATAATTAAAACTGTTATGAGTATGTATTTCTCTTATTTTTTTGAATATTCAAGAAAATGTCTGATATTCTAATGAAATTATGGCTGTTCCATTTGCTTCAGTGGATTGTGGTGATTTTATCCAGGTCAGAAAAATTCAGAGAGTCGAGACCAAAATATATCCACTGCTCTATCAGCTGTTATGATCCCTGATCTTTTTACTCTCTTGTTTTGGCTTGGGAGATTTTTGTCTTTCCAGTGACATTTCAGGGCCCATTTCAGTCGATGCACAAACGAAGAGCTCCCAGTGATTGATGCATTTTTGTTACAAAATGTCATGGCTTCAGTGGGAGTTTTAGTCGCGTATAGATTACAGGATCGAGCTATCTAAAGCCAAACAGCGTTCTCAGAAACATTTACTAAACAATAGAGACCTTTGGAGGGTGGCCAAGCCCCGTGTGTGGATGTCAGCACTGCCCCTTGGCTAAAGAGAAGCTGCTCCTTCCTTTCCGTGTCCCCCCCATTCCCCTGGGCCATGTTATGGATAATGCCCTGTGAACACAGAACTGGAGAATCACTGGTTTGAGGTTGAAGAGCTGTTAAACAGGGGCTCCCTTCCTATTTGAAATTTCTCTGGCAAGTGAAACAATGATGGGAGGAAGTGTCAAATTTTGCAAAGTAAAATTCAGGTGCTGCACAGCAACCTTGGCTTTGATTTGAATCACAAAGATTCTGAAATTAAAGAAAAAACAAAGTGCTTTGAAGTTTTAGTAAAACATTCAAATTTGCTCTCCTGTTTCTTCACCAGCGCGACTTTGTCTGCACGTCCAGACTTAAAAGCTGTTATTGACACGCACAAATCTCCTTTCAAGTGGCTGATCATCACTGTGGCCGTGCTCCTCTGCAAAGCAGATTGGAATGTAGCTTTTAAAAAATGACCCTACATGAAAGACAGTTCCCCCCCACCTTAAAAACCATTTTGAACAAAGTGAGTGCTGTTCCATCTCATAAAGACAGATGATTGACATTATATAGTGCATGAAATTTTCCCTTTCAGAATCCTGACATTTTATAATAAAAGTTGAGATAATGCTGGGAGCTAGTAATTACACTACATCCTCCCCCAACAAAAAAGATCCATGGGGGGAAGAAATGAAAAAATATGTCTTTACAAAGAATGCAATTAAGTAAAGCCAGATTAGAGGAACCACTGAGGGTAAGCGACATGCCTTATTATCTCCAATGTGTAAATTTAATTTTCTTTTTTCTATCATAATTCTTATTTCCCTGGCATTTTTCCCCCCCTCACTCCGCAGAGATCAACTTGCAACAGCTTCATTTTCCTATTGATCTATTTAATATTTTTCCATTGTGCATAATAAAATGCTAAACAAAATTTGCTCTCAATGTGGGAGCAGCCTTTCTGTCTCAGCAAAGAAAGAGATAATACTGTTGCCAAAATATTCTCCCTGGGGTAGATGATGACATTAACATTTTTGTTAGGGAAGGAGTGGCTCAAAATTAAATCTTGAAATTACCAGTATTTATCAGAGTCACTCACAGAAGTGGAGGGGAAAGGTGAAATGGCTGAGTAAATATCATCATCTCTGCATCTCTAAAGGCAACGCTAAAAAGGCATTAAAATAAGGATGGAAAGACTCCCCTCAGGAATATTTATCAGCGGTGCTTCATCTTGGTGGCAAATCTAAGAGAAGACATGCATGGCAATATCTGTTGATATGAAGAGGTTTTTAATAACAGGTTTGGTTTTCTAAAAGTGATATTTTGCCCCCAGGGTAGGGAATAGCTGTTTTTGTAAACGGAAGGACGTATCGGAGATTAGTTCCGCACAATTGGACCACGAAAGGAGTGGCACCATCTGCTAAATAAACCACTTTTAGCTTTGAATTCTGTGAATGCCTTTTCCCTGGTAAAAAAGGAAATTGTAGCCAAAGTGGTCCAGGAAAAGTGTGCAACTAGGGTTTGTGTAAGTGGGGATGTGTAAGGAATTATGCTGTAATCAATTGTGCTCACGGCTGATTCAGGTTGTAGGAAGGTTGGAAGACTGTGCCAAAGTTGCGTTCAAAGAGCTACATGTGTGTTATCGTTTTTGGTATTGTCAGAAACAGAAATCTGTATTTACAGTAGTCACAGTGCATAAAAGGGAGATTTAAATGGAGATCAGCAGAACATAGTCGTATATCTGACTGTAATGTCTGGAAGCAGTTTGAGGTGCAGAGTGATCCCCTCTTCTCCTGCAGGGCAGACACAATGGATATGTCTCTGGACTCCGAGTAAGGAATAAATTTTACATTTGACTACAGTATTTTTCATTGTACTTGTTCGTTACACAAAGAGGAAAATTGTAGTGTTGGAATTTATCTTGTTTTATCTCGGCTGTCCAAAACACGGGCACTTGGGCAGAGCTGGCCATCCAGAACTGCTCTGTGAGCAATGGGGAAAGAGGGCCCTCCACAGGGGGAGATTCCCTTCATGCCTTCGCTGTCTGTGATGAATTACCACTGGAGAAAAACCCTGAGGACAACTATGAGCTTGGGAGGAACTGAGCCACTGCTTTCCACTCTATACCGTGTTCTTTACATGACTGAAGGTAGATGAGGTGAGTCCTCATGTGACTTAGAGCTCTTACAAACATAGAACAGACCTTGACTTATTTACAGTTTGAAGATTATCGATGGATCAAGACTCGCTGTTGCTGAAAGAGGTGAAACATTTTGAATGATGGCAACCTGAGCATGGGCAGGAAAGGGGAGATTACTGGTTGTGAATTCCTCCCTGATTGGTATTTGATATAATTGTCCTTGAGAGCCCAAAAGATGACTTTCTGCCATTCCTGTCCTCGTGCCATAAAAATGCCTGATGTGGGAGAGGAGCCTTGCACCTGAGTTTATTGCCACACAGTAGATAATAACAGCACAAATCATAACTGTGTAATTCCTGATGTGTGCCCCAGTTGCACCAGGTGCATTTCCCCATCCTTCAGTGTGTCTAGGGGTTGTTTTGGTGTATGGACTCGTGCTAATTATGAATGCTGCACACTGAGCCATGTCAGCCATGAATCTTGGCACTGGAAGGATAAGACAAGACTTTATAAATGAGATTCGTTTAGGCAGCATGTCATCAAATGACCTGATAAGTAGAGACTCATCTGAGTAATGATTAGGTTTTATGTACTATTACAAGGATTGATTTGCTGGAAAGACAATGAGCAAAAAAAACCATATCTACAGCAGATTTTATCTGGCTGAGCAAATTACCTGACAAGATACGCAGGTCCAGACCAGACTTTTAATTTCTGAGAGGGCAAGATTTTGACTCCTTATACAAAATACTATGTGTTCTATGTTATAGATCACTCTGCTTAGTTTGAACATGGGATTCCTTGCACACTGTGATAGGCCCAGTAGTCATGAATCCAACAACGATCTTGTGGTGACTTCAGTGAATGTTTTTAGAATGTGATCTTATGCTCGTGAAAGTCGAAGGCAAAGTTTTGACTGATGGTTTTGCTTTACAATGTGAGACTTAATTTTCAGCCTTAGGAAATCTTCCATTTAGGTGAGCAGTTAGTATTATCATAATGCAGATGTTTTGGAGGTAAAAGTGTATTTTAGGTGTAGATGAGCCACGAAGTCATTAGTGATTAGCTTTCACTTCCTTCAACTTCATAAGAGAGTAAGCATTAATTTATCCGTTTTCTTTTTGTTGTTGTTGTTCCAGAGGCATAAAAAAAGGCATTGTTTCCTTTGACTTTGGCACAATTTTATGAACTTTTTTCTTTCATGTTTGCCCTTACTTATTGAAAAAAAAAACCCACTAGTTTAAAGAAGAGCTGAGTGAGAATTAACGAGTTTCTGCACTTGGAATTTGTAAAGGTAGAAGAAAACAGCCATTTATTTTGATGCAAACAAAAGGATAGCAACATGTCATGTCTTTCAGATGCCACTCTGTGTTTCTTTAATAGGCATTATTGGTATGTTAGGAAGGCTGGGCCTTGATATTTGTGTCTTCAGGAATCCTGAATTAAACCCAACTTTGATCTGGTTCCAAATTTCTTGTAAGAAATTTGGCTTGTGCGTTATAGTGAGTGTAACTGGAAGTTTATGTTCTCACCTTATGGAATACTGATCTAAAATATAATGTGAATGAAAGAACTGCCATTAACCAGTGCCGGTTCCATGTTGAAAAGACAGTGTATACAGTGATTGTGTACAGAGTACTAATATTCAGAAGTTTTCTACATCCAAGTGTCCTCATTCTTTGTGCACTCTGCTTAGTGATGCTGCCTTTGGCAATCATGGATATAAATGTGAATCCCATGCAAAAAATATGTATACTTATAAACCCCCACAAATATTCAACTGGTTGCTGCATGGCTGCTCTCTGATCCAAAAATAAGGGGTGTTTTATTGAACCAGCTCCTAGAAGCCCACAGCTTCTTTTTATATTACTTTATTTTGGAAGTTGTGGGTGCATGAGTCCTGCAGTTTGTAGATTTATGATTGGGCTTGGCAGAATTATACGGGGAATTATTTCTGCAGTGTGCATGTTGTGATGAATCATATTCGTGCCAACTTCTGGGCAGTCCCTTTGAAACAAAAGCCAGACCTGGGGCTGAGTGTGTGTCTTCCAGTGCATTCACGTAAAATAGGTATTTTAGAAATCAAATCTTACTACTGAATTATTCATGCAGGAGGGGAACTTTTATTTCCACTGCCACTGACCTTTCCATCCTTTTCTCTATCTTTCATTTCCCTGGTTTTCTCCCTAAATTTGCCCAAATACCATGACTGTTAGGAGGCAGGGTGACTGCCTTCCCATTGCCCACCTCGTGTCGTTACCTCAGTAATTTGCGTTTATCACACCCATCTGAGCCGTGTGACACATTTCATGGTACTGAGTAAACACCCCTGGAGGGAAAGGGATTTCCCATCACACTCATGGATTTTTAAGCAGTTTTATAAAAATTTTCTGACCAGTAAGGCCGTAGAATGTGCTGACAGGTAAGAAGGCTCCCTGTTGCGTGTGCTGTTTTCCCTCAGCTACGATGCTGACTTCAGTTCGAACCAGCAGGAAGGAAACACTGAGAAATGACATGATTGTGCTACCTGGGCAATAGAGGGAGAGTAAAGGTTTAAACTCGGTGGCTGGGGCTGGGAACAAAGGTTTAGGCTTGAGAATGAGTAGGGTTTGGCTTTTTTTTTAATAAAATTAATTTCTTATTCTAAACCATCATTTAATCCAAACTCTTTTGTGGCAGTGAGGACCATTTCTGTTAAATTCAATAACATTTGGATCACATCGAAACCCTTAATTCAATAAATGCAAATTGAAATCGTTGATAATGAAGTTTTTCAAAAGCTCCAGAATAGGAGCTCAGTGCCTGAATTGCTCTTTCTGTTGGATTCAGTATTGACTTTGCCATCTCATTTGCTTCAGTTCAACTCGACTTCTGGAAAAGCTGCCTCGTGTTATGATGGTGTTCTTTTTCCATTTTTTTTTTCTTTTCTTTCCTTGCTAAAAGCTGAAACAAGCGTGATTAATTTGAAAGGATGAGATCTGTTTCAACTAGCCAGAAATATATGAGACCACCTTGTAAAACAGCTTCGAGGCCTGGAACGTAAATGGCCATTGCAAAGATTCTTTGTATTTAAGCTAAAAGACTAGACAGATATTAATAATGAAAAAGGCCAATAAGTGACCTTTTCTTCACTTTTATAAAGTAAATGCAGTATTGAATTTTTCATCTGTTGTTTTCTTTTGAAATGTGAAAGATCACTCAAATGAAAGCAGGTGAATTAGACTCTATTCTCTACAGACACAACCTGGATGCTGTAGCAGTGTTCGGATACAAGAGAATTATTTTTTCATTTATTCTGTATATTTTCTTGATCTCCACACAGCCTTTTAGTGCTCCGTGTTTTCATGAGCAATATTTGAATGAGATCTAATTTTATTCATTTTTACAAAGGTAGTAACGTTTCTTTTGTTGTTTTCTCTAAGCTTTCTGTGCTGTCATGTGTGAACTCTGAAGAAGTTTGTTTTCCCAGTGGTCAGTGGGGCACCGTTCTCCAACCATCCCAATATAAATCAGGACCAACCCTGAGAGACCCTAGAAGAGAAATAAGTTTATGGGTAGCAAAAATGGCTTCTATTATACTATTACCCTATAATTAAAAACCATAAATCTGTGCATTAAGAGTGGTTGCAGGTTAAGTTTCAGCACTGGGGAGGTGCAGGGTGGGATCCTGAGTAGGATGACAGTGGGAGAGCAGAAAGGATGAGGATTTGCCCTGGGGTGTCTGACGTGCCTCCACATCAGCTTTGCTGCCTGTTCTGTGTTGTATGGGGGTTCTACGGCACGGGCCAAGGAGCTGAGGGGACCTGTATTAATTGGGGTGAGCAAGTGGAGTATTTTAAGTAGTCATTTCCCCTGGACGCAGGCTGAGCTGGCCAAAGGCTAAACCTGCCTCTGCCTGGGGCAATACAGGGATGGAATTGTCTTAAAAATGCTCCATCCCTCCAGAAACAACCCTCACTGCTGATGGGACACCCTCCAGATGGTGGGGTGTGACCTGAGCCCAGCCAGCTCTGCTTTCCAGGCCCGTGAGGCTCATGTGTGAGACATCACTGTGTTTTTCCCCAGTACAGGGCAGGGTGTTCTGCCCTTCTCTAACTGTTTGCTTGAGTTTGTTCAGCTTTCAGCTCTTGTCATGGCTTTGTTCACTGCTGAGGCACTAAAATGCTCATTAGAATTGCTTTCCTGGACGTGTCCGAGCTTGGCGGTTCCTGTGAGGACCCTGCCCACGCCCCAGCCAGGGAAGGGGTGGGTGGGTGAGCGGGCAGCCCCTCTGCCAGGCTGTCAGGCCATTCCTGGGATCCCTGTCTCGTGGTCTGTGGATCCCCGGGGCTGTGTGTGCAGCAGGAGGGGTTTGCTGACAAGGGCTGGTCAGTAGGTGAGGAGCTGCTGCCCTTGCCGAGAGGTGTCGGACAGAAAGGGGCACTCAGGGAGTGGCTGTGCATGAAACCCGGGGCTTATTGAGGGGGAAAAAAAACACTAGAGAAAAGGACTTGCAGTCTGCCCATGTGTTGAAGGCTGAATTCTTCTGAAGGACGAGGTGGTAACCACAGCTTAAAGCTTGTACCTGTGGTGTGCTGAAAGGCTGTGCCAGGAGCTGATGCTAATTTCCCTGCCCCTCCTGCAAGGCAACAGCACAAATCCCCGGGAGTTTTATTTGTTACAGTACTTATTTATTTATTTTCTATTTTAAAGCTTCAGCTGCTGAACTACTGGAGCATCATTGTCCGTGTTTAAAAATACAGTTCAATGCACAGTAATTCTTTGTGCACCAGGAGCAAGAACACTCAGCCTGGTGAGATGGGTTTGGGCAGAGCTCTGTGTTGATGAAAGGGGAGTTTGAGTCACTGCAGAAGCATGGAAAAGTATGAGGGGCCAATTTCTTGGTTTCTTTTAGTTTAAACCTTGTATCATTAATGATATCTGGACTGGGGAAGTGGAACACAGTAGAGAAATTTTACAGGAGAAACATAAGAGAGAACCAACAGAGCCTTCAGGTCTCCATGGCTGTTTTAGCATCTTGTAGGACTTGCTTGGCTTTTAAATGGGTGTAAGGGATTCTGGAATCGATGTATTCTGTAGTCAAAGGAAAAAAAAAACCTGCAGCAATGGCTAAGAAAAGCTTTATAACGATACACAATCTAAATAAGAAAATGAGAAGTACTTATTGCAGTGGAATATTCATGTTCATGAATCCAAACCCAAATGAAACCAACAAAATGAGTCTCTGGGCTTTTTTCTTTCTGGATTTTTCTTGTTTCTGTGCCTACCTCTACACAGTAACTTCCTGAATTTTAATGGCTGAACTCCAGTATCTCTGTTTACACCAGCTGATTAGATTCCCTGCTGTAAGCTCCACTGTCAGGGATAAGTCTGCAGAGACCAGTATTTGCAAATTTATCGCCTCTCTATTTATTAGTAGGTAAAATATTCTCCAGTGATTCATCTCATCACCAGAGAATGCTTTTCCAAATAAATTGCATTGCTTCCTAAAATTTAATTCCTATTTCATATTCCTATTGTTTGCTTAGTTTACATCCTTTATCAAATGGCTTTCAGCAGGTTTCTTACAGCCTTGAACTTTCATGTCCCCTGATATCACTCATGCATTTCCATCAGTGTGAGCGTGCCTGGCAGGTCTTGTGCCATCTCTGCGGGTTGAAATCCAAGGATGGGATTCCATTTTCTGTCGTAAATATTACATTTGTTGGAAAAAACTAGCAGAAAGCCAAAACTTGGGCATTGTGAGTGGTTCTGATGCATATAAGCAGAATGGATATAACTGCTTTTTGTTTTAAACACCCCTCCCCCCAGCAGAACTTGGACTTACTAAAAATCAGCTGACTCAGCTCATTTACAGTATCTGGGAGATGCTGGAAGACAAGAGGTTTCCTTCAATAGTTTAACAGTTGTGGGTTTATTCATATTAATGTTGTATTTTGAGTTCCAGTCACACACCTTAAATGCTAAGGAGCTTCAAAGATAGGTGAAAAAAAAAGAGCTCTTGCTTCAGAAAGTTAAAAGTTTTATCAGGATCCAGGAGAGTGCACAGATTATAATGCACGAGAGGCACCATGAAGTAACACTGGTCAGCATGACCTCTGCAGCCTCACAGCTGTGAAGTGTTTTAATGAAAGCTCTGTATGGGCACAAATATGTTTTACTTCGATAGTGGCTTCTGTTTCTTTGCAACTTAAACCAGACCCTTGGAGAGGAGGCAGATTAAAAAAAAAAAAAAATTAGTTTTTGGGTCTATCAGGGTGAAAGAAAAGCTTTTTTATTATGGTTGTGCTTAAGATTACGGTCAAGAGAGAAAGTGTTTCTATTGTATTGTGCTTGATCAAGTATCTATTTTATGGGATTACAAATGCTACTCACAGTTCGGAATATCTGCAAGTTACTTTTAACAGCCCAAACCTGCTGCTGAGCTGCAACCCAAGGGTGGAGGAGGCTGAGACCTGCAGCACTTGGAGTAACTCTGGAGAGTTTGCTGCCTATCTGGTGAAGTTCTCCTCCCTCTGCCATCAGGAATAAATTGCTGGATCCCTTATAACGTTTCTAACACCTTGTTGAAAAACAAAGCTCTCTATTCTCCATTAGTTCTTAGTGCTTTGAACTTTAAAAAAAGATGTAAGCGAGTACATTCCAGTGATAAATGGCCTCGTACCCGGTTTTATGATAGCTGAATTATTGGAGGAGAACAAAGTGGTGGGAGGATTCCAGCAGACCTTGTCCAAATTACTGCCCTACAGTTTTCCTGTGCTGTAGAGCTGTTTGGTGTGGGTGGAACTGGAGAGCCTCTGGCTGGTCAAGAAAGACTCAGGAAACAATGCATTTGGGGCTTTTTTTTTTTTTTTTTTTTATTCCCACACAGACCTTCTAATTAAAAAATATGAGTAGAAATGCTGCTGGTTTTTCTGAGTATCAAAAGTGCTTTTTCTCTTAAAGCCAAGACCTCCTTTTAATTGGAAGGATTGTGTAATAATTTGTAAAAATCTTCAAGAATTCATTGTGAATATGTTGCCCAGGTCTCATGGAAAGGTCAATGCAGAGAAAACACATTAATGCTCCCTGTGTTTATTTGGCTTTCTGTGTTAGGATTAGTCCCATTAGCTCTGATGAGGTAAGTGGGGAAGCATATGGAGAATTGGTGTCTCAGCTGGAATCAAATGAGTTTATGAGTGTTCATAGTCTCAGCAATGGGACTTGACTTGCAGTTTTACTGTGGCTTATTTATCCTGTCCCATCTGTAAAGAGAAAAGCAGAGATACAGAGGGAACCTTTGCCTGTCTGTGGTAGAGCTGCTGTGAGTTCTCAGTGCTCCCTGGTGCTGTCCCCTGGACACAGGAACTTTACAAACTTTCACAGCTCTGACCAAAAAGAAAAAGCTCAACGGAGCTCACAGCAGCCAATTCTGTCATTCTTTCCTCCATTCACTTAATGCTGCAAGATAAAAGTCTGCTCTTAACATCAGCATTAGCATACTCCTACATGCTCTTTCATCTCATACATAATCAATCTACTTAGCCACCAATAGCAGAAATGAAAAAGCAAAAGCTTTAACTTAACCCAAGGATAACACCACACCAGCCCCAGCTGTAATCAGATCATTGCAGTGATTTGTGCAAATAATGATATTCTCCACCTTGCCCAAAGCAAACTCCCTGAACTTGGAATCGTGTTCTCCCCTACTACACCAGAAGTAATTGAATGTCCAAATGTTTTGTCAGCAGTAGCTGTACAGCTATAAAGAGACCGGTTGTAAAGCACTGTGAATGCTCCCACTCCTGATGAACGCTTCCACCAAAACTAGCCCCATGCCAAGAGCAGAAAACTAAATATACATCCCTCCTGGACGTGCTGGGGGCTCTGCCTTTGCAGCAGCTGCTTCACAGACAAAAGGAGACGTGAGCAAAGTTGTGCTCCTTGGCAGGATGTCACTGCAGGGAAGTGACGCTCCTGGGAGGACAGAACTGTTTGGAGACACCAGCCAACATTATGACATTTCCTTTCATGGAGAGCATCTGCTGTCGAGGTGGTACCCGGCCTACATGTGTTGTTTTCTGAGGGATTTGGAGTTGCTCAGCAGATTCTTGGGATCTGAGCCAAGTTGTTCAAAGTTTAGATCAAATAAGTTCGAGTGCAAAGCGAAAATGTTGACATCGATTTCTCACGCAACACATTTCGTTGTTGTGCTCACTGAAGAATGGAATGGTGGTGGGGGAAAAAGGGCTATGCATATTTTCGTTGTTATTGCTCTTAAACTGAAGAGAGAGGGTCCAAAATCTCTTTTTTTATTACTATTATTTCTAAGAAGAAAAGACTTAAATGAACAAAATTGGTAGCTGTTTACAGCTTTCCATGTTAGTATTATCGTTTTGGTGCCTAAGTAAATGGTGATGTTGTTTATTCACAGCATTTACCTTCAAGTATTCATGTTTTTTGATGAGATATCCCAATGGGGGAACTAATGCTCTTATGAGGAAAAATTTAAAACCCTGAGAATAACTACAGACTCGAGCCCCAGAGTACAGATGTGTTGCTACATAGTGAGAATAGGAAACAGCTCCAAGGATCTTTACCGTGAGGCAGCTGGAAGCACGTGCCTACCTGGCTTGTGTCCTGGATCACTGAACCTGCCAGTCTCAACATCCAAACCAGGATGGGTGCCCTGCCCAGCCCAAATGCAGGTTCTCTGTTCTCAGTGGGGTAGAAAAAGTTCTGTATGCTGAGGAGTTTTAGCTAAAGAAGTCCTTACCTACACATGTTGGTTTGCAGCTCTTCTTTCTCGAGGAAAATACACTCCTGAAAAGCTACAGTCCAGGCATCAGTGCTCCAAGATGTGTTGAGGATAAAAAGATGGTGGGATGTCTGTGGTTCCAGGTGCAGAAGCTCTTTGCAGTATAACAAGTGGCTGGGAAAAGGGGAAAACAGAAGGATGATGAGAGCACCCTGCTATTCATTCATTACGTGTGGCTGGTGAAACTGTCTCCGAGGAGGAAGGAACTGCAGGAAGGCCAAAGGACTGATTTGTTATTGCCCTCCTCGCACTGCCATCTGTTGCTGTCTCTTTACAGCGTGAAAGGGAAGCATTCACAGTTGGTTTTCCATCTAAGAGCTGTGCTACACCTACCAGGAGCAGGATAATCCGTGTCTGGATATGCTTCTCGGATGTTGCAGTGTGAGACCACTGTGCAAATAAAGCAGGCAGACCTCTCTTCTGGTTAAGGTGCAAGATGAAACCGCTCCCAGGGTTTGTAAAAGAATGAAAATTTAGATAAGAATTAATAGGTAGCTACTGAGACTGCTAATTCTTGAAAATTTCAAAGGTGCAGTAATATATTGTGGAGAGATCCACGGAGCAGGTGGCACTTTACATACAGGAAAATTTAGCCTAAGTCTTACGTATTGCTGATACTGTCACGTCTGCTCTGTTTCCAATTGCTTTCTGGCACAGTGGGTCCTCAAAGTCCCTGTAATGCTCCTATTTATTCTGGCACCGAAGTCATTTGGTGTTGCTTATCTCCCTTGGACAAGTGTCATGAGTCATAACAACAAACAATCCTCTGTGGCATAAACGTCTCTGTACTGGCCTCGTTTGCAGGTAGAGCTGCTAATTGCAGAGAAGTCCTTCAGAGCTGCTTTGATTTCAGCTATACTCACCCTGGCCCTTCTTAATTTTTCAAGGCAAACAAAGAACAAGAACTGATAATATTTTACATTTATTCTTTACACTTGTTTGTCTAAATGACATTAGAGAAGTGCCTTATCTGATATTGTTCTCCTTCTGGTGGAGCAGCTGCCATGTGTGGTTTTGGCAGGCAAAGCTGCTCCAGCTACCAGGAAAACTGCAGGTGCTATCAGAGAATGTTTTTCTACAACTGATGACTGATATCCAGAGATTTAATGTGGAGATCCTTGCCGGTGCACCATACGGTTGTGGCTCTGATGAGGAGAATCCTGCCAGGGCTGAGAGGCTGGAGGGTGTCAGGATCTAAGCCAAGTTTCAAAGAGTTAAATGGGGCTAGAGAGGGAGCACAGGTGTAATAATTAATATAGAATATCAATTAAATTATGGGTTAGATGTTCTCTCTAGCCTGTATCTTCCTACTACATAGCAACAGCCTTTTCCATGGGATTCTGCTTTTCTCCTTGTGTGCTTGACTTGAAAATGAACACTATTTTTGTGCAACAATACAACTAAGCATAGGGCTGAGCAAAAATATTGGCAAATAGCACTACTGAATGTATTCAGCTCCTGAATAAAGCCTCACATGTTAGCAAAGGGATGGAGAATTGGGAGGGAGCTGTTTGGGTGGGAGAGGTGCCGATGCTGGGGAAGCGTGTGCTGCGTCCTTGTCCTTACTAAGCAAAACGCTTTTTGTCCAGTGGGAGCTTTGCCTCGACAGGGATTGCAGCACCCAGCCTGCAAAAGTTGCAGATGCCTCTGGCCCCAGCACCCAAAGGCACAATAGTTGCTGCTACGTGTTTTAATTTAGTTCATTAATAATTTAATAAGCTTTTACAGTAGCTCCAGGATGCTGGAGCACTTCAACTCTCACCATCGTGTGAAATGGCAAAGTTCCCTGGGCTGGGATTGAAACTGGTGGTGTGGGGAGAGCAGAGCTGTGTGATTCTGTGACTGCTTTTGTATTGATCTGTGCCAAACAGATATAGTAAGAATTACACAATAAGTGTGATGGCAGCAGCTCCGTGGAGCAGTAATTGTCACCTGATCTGCCCATAAGATCTTTACACCCCTTATACCCTGAATTTTGCATAAATTTTGTAATCAGATAATGAATTATACTCTACAAAGCAGATTCTGATATACCTGAAGGGTTTGGCAGTTTGTGATTTCCTACAGCATTAAACCACAGAAACAAATTGGTGTTTAATGTAGATTTTAGTTTTATTAGCTTCCTTCCCCACTTCAAGAAACAAGTGCATTGACTAAAATAAATCAGGGGTTTGAGACTTCAAATATATCTTTTTTTTCCAGCCTTCTCTATTGAGGGGAAATAAAAAAAGACATTTTCGTGCAAAATATAGCTAGTAGAGGATGGAGGGGAAAAAATGTGATCTTCTCCAAGTGCATGGGAAAGATTCACAGCATTAATGAGGCTGTTCCTCTGAAGGCACTCTGGCGCTATCTCCTCTTCTTCTTCTCAATATCCACTGAAGTTTTTAAATGTTGTGTGTGTCCTCCATCACAAAGTATTTTCAGGGGTGGAGCTTTCTGTGCCAGTGATAACATCATTAATCTTCTTGATTTTTGGGAGAAGTTGAGCAAAAAACCTTTGTGCAACAGCCCCAAACTGGTATCATTAATCAGTGATCATTTCAAGGTATTAATTAAAGCACTGGGCTTTTTGCCTAGAAAACATACTTCAAGGCTTTTTTTTTTTTTTTTACACCAATAAAGTAAGTAGTTTCCATTAAAGGGCAATTAGCAGAGACACAAAAGCAGGGAAGTGCTCCATCTGATTCATCAACCCCATAAACAAGGTGCTGCCACTATTTCTTCAGCCTTAGATGAAAAAAGGCTTATAAATGCCTCTATTATCTGTATCATCTGTTATGGAAATCTGGAGGTGCTTTTCCTGTTGAAGTTTAGATATTTTACTGGTTTTCCCTGTATTTCAGTAACATGCAGTAAAAAGCCCTTTGTATTGTTTATTCAGAGTTTCTAAAAACATTTTAATGATGTGAATAGAGAGAGGATTTTAAGGAAATGCAGAGTTCACAGTCAAACAATACCACTGAAGTCTCTTACGTGCTATTAGAGAGGGACTGCTGTGCATTTTAATTGTGTTCACCAAACTAACGAACCTGGGTTTCTTTTAAAGTAAGTCGTGGCAGCACTTTTTTGCCAGCCAAGCCTCCACAGGCCATTAGAGATCCTTTGAATTCAATTATTTCCTTCTGGGTTAGGAAGAACTAAAACCCCACAGTTCAGAAGTTATTTCAAAAATCCCTTCCTTCTGGATAAAATATATGCTCCAGCTGAAAAAAAAATAAATAAAAAAATACAGGGACTGGAGAGATGGGGAAAAGCAGGGGTGAGTCTGGTGTTTTGTTCTACAGCTGCTGTGAGCAGCATCACTCCCACCCTGTTCTTTTGATGCTGAGGGTGCATCTTCATCCTCCGTGGAAGCCCAGGCAGGGAGCGAGGCTGTATCCTCCGCTTTGCACGGCACTGGGATGCAGAAACATTTTATCCAGTCTGTTTTGAGTTTCAGGCAGCTGTGAAGGTGCTCATTTGAGCCTAACATTTCTCTGCTTCTCGGGTAACTTCACCCCTGAGACTGACTCGATGTGCCGTTAGTAGACATTGAGTTGCACTCACAGCAAAAAAGCTACACGGGAAGGGAGGGAAATGTTGGTTGGTTTTTTTGCCTTTGGGAGCCCCTGTGCATAAGCTACTTCATGATAACATATATTAAAAAAGCAAATTAGTTTTGCTGAGGGGTGAACAGTATCCTCAGTCTGGGTTTGAACTCGAGAGATTTCCCTCTAGGAACAGCAGAAGGGGCCAGATCTGGAGCAGGGGGTGGAACACAGACTTCTGTCTCAGCAGTGACATTTTTCTGGGAAGCTTTGGTGCACCAGCCCTCTGTACACAGGAGCAGCCAAATTTCACAGGTGCCCTGGTTTTGATCTTTAATCCCCTGAATTTCTTCTTGAACATCAGCTTCTCTGCATGTGTTGGAAGTGCTTCCATCCAGACAGGGCTGCATTGGCCAGTGTTGAGGACACAGCTCCCTGACATTCCTAATTAGCTCTAAATTAGCATTGCTGTGATTTAGCACTCTGCTCTCTCGCTGTGGCTGCCTATTGATTTACTGGATTTTGTTCTGCTGTTCCTAATTCAGACCTTTGCAGGATGAGGAGCCTGGCTGTCTAACGGCACTGGAAATCACTCCCTGAAACACAAGCAGTGCTGTACCAGCTGTGTCCAAGGGGTATTTTTTGACTGTTTAAGTTCTGACCTAGTCCAAGACAGACCAGGAATGCCCCTGGGAAGATCTTTGGATAGTCTTCATGCTTTGACTTACATTGCACAACGGTTTCTAAGTGCAAGAGTTCTGTATTCCTTGAACAAAAGGCAGAAGAAGTTTAACTGTTAACAGGCATTTGGGCTGTGGAATTACACTAGAAACAGGTGCTGAGTGGGTGCTTGGACAGGCTGTACCACCAGTGTTGCTCTGTAGGTCGAGTCCTGTTGTGCTGCACTGCTTGCCAAGATGGATACAGCCAAAGAGACTCTCCAAAGAGCCCTTGGGTTTGGGGTGACATGACAGAGCAATGAGTGTCCCTCAAAGCAGTATCAGTAGTTTAGGATGTAGGAATGAATTAGATGTGGTTCAGTGGTGGCCTTGGCAGTGCTGGGTTATGGTTGGACTCGATCTTGAGGCGTTGTTGAACGCAAACAACACTGTGATTCATTGAACATGGAACAAGAGTGTGACCTCTGTGCCAGGTGTGGAAGATGATGTCTCCAAATCAGGCTCAAATCCTCATTTTGGCGGCATCTCTATCATAATGCTCGATGGCAACACCTCCCAGCAAGCCACAGGTTTGGCCTCCAGTCCTGTTGACAGAGCAGTGGCACAGTAACAACACCTCACACCTCCCCACAGCTCCTCTGTGAGCTGAAGCAATACGAAAGGTTCATGGTACATATCCTTAAGGGGTCATTTTTCTTTCTAGCAAGAAGATTTACTTCACGCAAAATGAACCTGGATGTTTCCCGTTATTGGAAAATGAATGTTATGTTCAGTATGAATCATCCTGGCTGTTATCTGACAGATGCCAATCATTTATTTGTCCTCGTTGAAGATGAAATAGAAAGGAAGTTAATGCAGTGATTTGTCTCCTCTGAAAGAGGAAACATCTGCCTGAACCTTGTTCCCTCAGTAGGACACAGGGTGCTGGTGATCATCCAAATGAGGCTGGGGGAGCACTTGGGTCCCTCCTTCCCAAACTCACACACATGGAGCAGCTCTCAGCTCTCATCCACTGTGCTCAATTGACATGTTCAAATCTCAACACGATGCTGAGGCCAGGAAAGGCAGGTTACAGGTATGACAGAGCTCCTGTGACTCTGAAAGGCGTTTGTAGTTCTTTGTAACCTCCTGACTTTTTCTGTAAATGACTATCTAAATTTAAAACATGAAGATGCATTAGCATTTTAGAGGATTTTCTTAATGTATCACAGCTCCCCTCATTATATTTGCTCGTGGTAATTAAGGTTGTGATTATTCAGTCAGTCCCACTGCAGATTTCTTCTTTTGCAGAATAAAATGGATGGGAGGGCTTTCTTGTCTTCAGGAAAAAAAAAATGGTTCCAAAGCATGTCATATTGATTCCATAATGCACAGTTTGCCTCGTAGTCATTTTTTTTCCCCTCCTTGTCCCCAGTATGTGCTGCAAGGATCTGGTGTCATTAAAATTGGCTGTCTGTCATATAAGAGTTATTAGAGGGAAAAAAAGAGTAATTTTCTGATAATGAGATGAAATTTTAATGGAGAAAAGAAAATAAAGTCACAGGTAACAATTTAGAACCTTTCTGAAAGACCACTGTTCAGAAATATTTAATAATAAATAACAGTACAAATATACGTATGGGCTATTTCTCATAGAGAGCAGACTCGCTGACATTGTGCTTGGCAGGAGGGAAGGGGAATTGCACAGGCAAAACCCCACCTGAACCTGAGCATCTCTGAGTGAATCGAGTCCTACCCTACATTCCATTATGTTGACATTTACAGACCTGCCTGTCAAATATTCAGTGAAATTTTATTCAGCAGTGAAGTCTCTGGGTGTTTAATGGCAGAAAACCACAGTTGCGAGTTCTGTACCGGGAGCCGGAGGTTTGACAAACAGCAGCTTTATTTATAAACGGTTCTCCAGGACAAAAATGATGGCCCCTGCTTGGAAAAGTGTCTTAAATTACCAGGATGTGCAGTGGTGAGCAGTGCAGAGCGCAGCATTTTCTGCAAGATCCTTCTCCAGATAAAGCTGCAGCAGACAATGTATCACCCACCGGCTGCGGCGCTTCCCCGAAGAGCTTGGGATTTGCTCTCTAATCTCTTCCTGCAGGACTATTTTCTCGATGCTTTTTCTTTTACAAAACAGATTAATAAGTCCACAGCGGAGCCGCCTTTTGTGCACCTGTCCTGTATTCAAAATACATTCGCTGAGATGGGTGAGGAAATGGAAGTTAAATCGTCCCCGTGCGACCACTAAGATTAACTGCTGCGTTTTGGGTGTTTTTAAAATGTGCCTCTTGGAGGTTTTTTTTTTTTTGGTTAGACTAAGATTTTGCTATCTGTCTCAGGGCTTTAGAAAGCTGTAGATTGGTTGCTATCGGGATGTGAAGGCTGTGGGTGCAGAAGGAATTGCTTTTTAGGCTAACACAAATACTGCCCCTGCGTTGTGTTCTTTGTAGAAATTGGGTGCAATGGATAGAAGGAGGGAGAGGAGCTCGGCGTGTCAGGAAGGTGACAGGGAAGGCAGCCAAAATGCAAACGGATGAGAAGCAATGGAAGTGAGATAGATGCTGGAGTGGACTGTGGAAATCACGCTGAGAGATCAAACAGAGCCTGAACCAGGCATGAGAAAGTAAAGTTTAGCTGCAGAACAAACATACTGAGTGACAACTAGGAATTGCTTGGAAACACAAAGAAAATAACCCAGAGAAGAGCACAGAGCCCTGATTCAGTGAGAGGCTGTGAAGGGCTGCTTTTTGCATGAATGAGAGGGGAAGTTGTAAAGTGGCTGCGTGGGTGGCTGAAGCAGTGCTGTGAAACGGTCCCCTGTTAGATGGAGCAGATATATGAAATTATTGATGTTGCTTTGGTCTATAGAGCTGGCAGGAATTCTTTTCCCTGAGCGATGCATCTGTGCCAACTGAAAGGTGATCTCTTTCTCTGTGGCAATGTACTGTGTGCTTTAGGGGGTGAGTGAAGGGACTGACTTTGCACAAGGGTCACGTAAATACAGAATCTGGGTGAAATTCAGGCATCCATCTGTTGGACTCCACGTGTTGTACTGAAACCAGTGAGAAGCCAAACACGTTCCTAATGTCTGTGTGCAAGTCCTGGGGAAGTGGCTGCCACCAAACAGAGAAGTTTTCGTTTGAGAAGTGTGTTGCAGTTTGCACATAATAAGAAGACTTTTGGTTGAGGAAATATCTGCAATCAGGAGCTTGGAGTTGTGTTTTCCTGTTCTTTTGCTGGGAAGCTTGAGTCTCTTGCTTGGCACTACCTGTCTGTAGGCAGCTTCTTACTTGTCTTCCAAAGATTCCCGACACTGTAAGAAATGCAAAATGAAGTGAACCCGAGGCAAACAGAAGAACTAAGTGTGTTGTTACCCACACCATGTTACTGCCCAGGAACCAGGGGAGGCTGGAGAGTGATGTGTAAGCAGTTAATTTAAAAAGTTATTAAAAGGAAAAAGTGCTGAGCGAGAAAAAGGGAGTTTAATTTCTAAATAAGGAGGAGAGCTGCATAGTCATACTCTAAATGTCGGTCTTGTTTTCTGTGATTCTTTTTTTTTTATCCTAAGGATTGTTTTGGGGCTAAAAAGAGACTCTTTGCTTCTGTGTTACTTCCCTCCACAGGTTCTAAAAGATCTCTATAGTTTTCTTGAGCATACAAAATCTGAGGTTTTTATTAATAGAAACATTATTTAGGAGCATCCAGTAAGTATAGATCTTCTTTTAAGACAGCTTTTAAAATGGTATCTTTTCATATTTCTGGTAATGAAATTCCACATGGACTGAACCACTTCAAAGCTTGTAGCACATCCCACAGGATCACCTGCAATTTTGCTCGTAGATGTTTCTAAATCCAGTGGCCTCCCCAGTGCTTTTGGTTCTTTGGTGATTAGCTCCAGTAATATAAAACTTCTACAGCAAGTCTCTGAAGGACTTGGCTTCTGTGCAGGTCTCCAGTGCATCAGCTTTTCATGTGTCAGCATTTAAATGGCTCAAAATTCTTGATCATTCTTAAAGGCAGGAGTGACCTGCTTTGCTTCGCTGCAAAGCTCATTATTTCTATAGCTCTGTCAGTTCTGCCAGAAATATTTGCAAACCAAATCACATCTGCTTTGGCTACTATCAATCAATAGATGATGAAAGAGAGATCATTGCATCTGTTTGGGAAAAACTAAATGGCAAGGCAATTAGGATTTCTTGGATTTTCACCTGTACTTCCTGCAGTTTTACTAATATCCCCTGGCTCTTCATTTTTAACACAGGGAGGGGGAAAAGACAGGATCAGTGTGTGGGACTCCCTGGCATAGTTTGTTTCCTGTTTTGCTGTGTTATATTTGTGTTATCACACCCCTCCTGGATGCTCTACGAAGCCAAGGTGTTGTTCTTTCCCAAGGGAAATGCCACCTAAACAGCTGAAAGGGACATCGAGTAAAAAGCTGGGATGTGACTGTCCCCATCTCAGGGTCGGGAGAGCTGAGGCACAACGAGGAAAGGACGTGCTAAGCCACGTGGTGGGGCACTGTGTGGCTTTCTCAGCTGATTTCTCAGAGCTGTACGAAAACGAGCCCTGATTTAGGGCTGCCCAGCAGCTCCATGTGCGCACCTGGGCGAAGAAATTCAGATCCGTGAAACAGCCTGAACCTTTCCCAGCTGGGATGTTCCTTCTCAGCCCTCCAGATGTTTCCCTTCTAAGGCTCGTGCAAGGCACAGCGCCCAGCCAGCCCGTGGGTTTGGTGCTGAGGGGTGTCCCAGCTCTGTCCCGTGCTGGGTGTGCTGGCTCTGGGAGGTGGTGCCTTTTTGTCTCCTCTGTGTCCAGCAGGGGCTGGGAAGCACATCAGCCTGACCCACTTAAAACCGAGACAAACTCCAGCTCCCTGCTGGTGTAAATCAAACTGGGGCTTTGGAAATCGCAATGGGGAATGGATTTACCCCAGCCAAGAAATTGGCTCCTTAACCAGGCACAGTGGGACTTGGCAGCTTAGAGAAGGGAAGAGAAGACAATTTTGCAGCTGAACTTAACTCCTTGTTGCTGGCAAGTGAGTAAAATACCCATTAACACGTTTGATGTCCACATTGACGTAATAAACATTTAGGAACCAGGGCTCTGGTTGCTCACCATGGGTTTGACTTACCCACTGATGTCAGCTCTCTCCACATCAGCCCCAAACTGCCTTTTTCCAGGTATTCCAGTGTTCCAAGCTGACATCCAGGCTGTGTGATTAGCCACCCAAATTGCATGCTATTTTTTCCTGCTTTGTAATCGGATTACTGTAATATTAACAAATAAAAGCAGGAGCTGAACAACAATGAAGCTTTAATATGAAACGAGCAGAGAGGGAAGGGAACATCAGCAGGCAAGAGATTTAAAAATATAAAAATGCTAAACTGATTTGTTTCTTCCCTCCAGCTGGAGCATTGTGTAAACTCACATTCACACATCACAAGTCCCATGGTACAGCTTCCATGTGAACAAGGGAGGAAAGCTGGAACTCATGAACCAGGGAAAAGTTAGATTTGATAGGTTGTAATTTCATACTTCATGTGCAGAGAAGGAACCTTTTTTTAATTTCCTTTTTTTAGTTTTCTTTTCCCTTAATATATTGAGATTTTTGTGTACACATGTGCTTGATTTATGAAGGAGATAATCTCTTCCAGAAGTTTCACTTATGGCTTTTAACTGAAAAAGAGCAGGTTTAGGTTAGATATGAGGAAGAAATGCTTCCTCATGAGGGTGGTGAGACCCTGGCACAAACTGCCTAGAGAAGCTGTGGTTTCCCTGTCCCTGGGAGTGTTCGAGGAGCAACCTGGGATAGTGGAAGGTGTCTCTGCCCATGGAACTGGATGGGCTTTAAGGTCCCTTCCAACCCAAACTGTTCTGGGATTCTATGATGAATGCACTGACATTTTTTCATGCACATGTGCTTGTTTTATACAGAAGATATTCCCATTTGTAAGTCTTTGCCCTGCTGTGGGAGTTGTCACCTCTGTGGGGACTCACCTGTTAGAGCAGAAAGACTTGACATGCCTTGTCTTCCATCTCTGCAGTTGCTCACATGAACATCCTTGAAAGTGAATAAAAGTACCCTCAGAAGTGAACACAAGCGTTTTATTGAAACAAGCAGATTATGAAACGGGATTTAATATTTGGCAGCAGTTTCTGGCTGCTCTTTCCCGGTGTGATCAATCTGAGTTGACCAACAGGCTGACATAGGAGGGGGTTTCTCTGTTCCCAACATTGTACAGACAGAAAAATGACCAACCTTGGCCCCAAAATCTTTCAGTCTGGTGTGAGTGGACCTAAAACCTTTTGCTTAAGCGTGGATGACACTTTATTGCTCAAAAATTGACAACCCTGGAGCAAAGCTGCTGAGATGGTGGATTTTTCTGTGGGATTTTTTATGGCCTCCTGAGGAATATGCTCTTTCCACCATGGGAATGAATGATGGTGCTGGCAAATTGCTCCCATTTTTTATGGGTAAGCAGACAGTTCCCTATTCAGCGATTCCTACATTAACTTCCAGGTTACTTGCAGTTTTAAAACAATAAGCATATACCCAAAAAGAGAAAAACTGCCCAGGTTAAGTTCTGCTCTGTGCAGGTGTCAGGTTTAGGAGCCTGTGTGCTGCCTGCTGTAGTGACCACAGTAGGTACATTTGAAATGCACAATGTTTACCTGGCTCAGGCCGTGGAAACATTCAGAGATGGAGGGAAAGGGGAGCTCTGCTCTCCCATGGTATCAGAAAGCATCCTTTGGATGAGGTGTGAAAGAATTCTCTCAGTGGTGAAGGCCTCTAGAAACTTCCTGACCTTCTGCACCGTATGAAAGTGTTTTCTTTTCTTGCCTCCCATCTCTAAACCCATAAGCATATTTCTGCAGGAGCTCCAAATATTACCCACTTCCCACCTCCCTGATTCTCTGCTGTTTCAAAGGTCAGGGGGAAATCATCACCTTCCTGGTGGTGGCACATTACAGTCTTCATGGCAGAGGCAGCACTGGGGGAGGGCTGTGCTCAGGGCTGCCAGGAGGACAGGGGAGGTGATTTGTACCCCCTTTTGCACTGAATTTTATTGTGCTGTAAGTCTGCAGAGAACAGGGAATGGTGTTCAGTAAGATGGGAACAAGTAACGTGAGGAGGGCTCAAGGCAAGAATCACAGAGCAGACCTTGATGTCAGCTCTCAGCAAGGTTTGTGAGAGACCAGCAGTGAATTTATGATTTGAGTTCCCTCCTATTGGCAGGAATGAAGTTCCTCCTTATTTTTCTCAGAAAGAATGGTTAATGTGCATTGTTGAGTGTCAGTCATTAAATGAACAATATACCAAATACGACTTATGCTGTCAGCTCCCACAAAACTTTTTGATGCAGTGGACCTGTGTTTTAGGGATTTTGCTTGGGGTTTTTTTTTGTTTGTTTGTTTGTTTGTTTAAGTAACTATTTCACATCACTTTATTTAAAACTCCTTTCACATTCCTGCTGAACAAAGCTTCATCTTAACTGAAAAGAGTTGAGAATTGAGAAGAACTGATGGACTATCAGGGAGATGCAACAAGAGGATATGGCAGGAAAAAAAGCTAAACCATTCAGCATAGACCTGCCTTACAGATCAGTGTGGCTGCAGGAATTGATATTTCTGTTAACTTAATGAGCATTTAATGTTACAGATTATTTTTCCACAGTCCTCTGCATTAGTTACTAAAATCTCTCTGGTTTGGGCTGGTTTGGTTCCTGTCAAGTAGAGCCCGGTTTCCAGAAGCACAAGAAGGTAACAGACCACTTAGAGTTGGATGTCGCATCATAATCTCTTAAATAAGATAATTTAATAGAATATTGATCCCACATTGTAAACTTATTGTGGCCTATTGAATAGGAAGCACTGGAAAGCTGTAATTGAGTTGGAGAATTCTCTGGTCAGAATATCAGTTCTTTTCTGTTCCTACTGACAAAATGAACTCAGTAGAAGTATTTCCAACCTGAACTATGTAGACTGGTGGCTGAAAGGTCACAAGTCCTGGGTTTATTTTAGATTTCCAGATGATTAAACACAAAACTTCTAATTAATTTCAACTTTACAGCAGCAGTTGCAGTTTTCTTCTTTACTACTAAGTTCTTCTAATATTTCAATTTGAGGATGTTTCAGATATTTTCCTCCAGAAGACTCTTTCCTGTGGTGTTGTGAGGGCTGAGCCACTGTTTATCTACTAAAACCACTGCATAGTTAGTTTATTTAAAATGAAATTTCAAGGAGTTTGTTTTATTAGTCTTGGTTTTTAATGTAATGATGTTTTATAGCATCAGAAAATCTGTGGCAGATTTCTGGAGTGTGGCTGCATTTTTATCTTCCAGGATTTAATTTCGTTTTGATTTAAAACATTAAAACATTTCCCCAATTCCCCCTCCTCTCCCCCCAGAAATCCAATTTCTATTTTAGTCAAGTACAATTTCAAGAGGTGGAAATATTGGAAAATTGAGGGTTATTTTCACTATTAGTATGTAAAAAGAATTTATTCCTGGTTTTTGTCTTGAAATATGAAATAACTTGATTTCTTAAAACTATTACCATTTGTCCAGAGAAATCATGTCTTGTCTTTTCTTTCCCCAGAGGACAGATGTTATAGCATTATGATCACAAATGGATCTTAATCTTACCTCGGTGAGAGAGAAAAAGCTAATTCATGCTTTTTTAAGTAGCTGATTTGGATAAATAAGAATTTGTTCTCTCTGATGAAAAAAATCCCTTGTAAAAAGATCTCTAGAATTCCAAAAAGGCCTCCAGGAAAAGTAGCAGAGATAAAATTTTAAAGTCATAAGGCTGTTCTAAGATTAAAACCATCATATTATAAATACATTCTTTAATGATATTTTAATACATTACAGAGGAACAAAGAAAGAAGCTTCATTTTTTTTGTTTCACAGTGACCTTTTATTTCTAATCTTACCTGGAACATCTAATTAGGATTTTGTCAGTTGTAAAGACAAGTTGTTTAGTTATGGAAAATTAAATACAGGAATCTACTGACTGAGAAGTGGAACTGTAGATGAGATGAGTCATTTTTGAGGTGCTCTGACTAAATTGTATATCATGGTGACTCCTCAACCTTTTTACTTGCCAACATTCCTTCAGGGGAACAGCTCCTAATTTTAAAAACCTCATGCAATATAAAAGGGAATTGGCTGTTCAGCCAGAGGTGCTGGCAGGGGTTTCTTCCATCCACCAGCACCGACCAAGACATATCAAGAGACATAAGAATATGAATAATATATATGAATAATAATTACCATGTCGTTATTTTGAGTTGATGTAGGAATAAGTACAAACCCCCCAGACTTTACTATTCCCCAATAAATCAGGTGCTTAACTGAAGCATCTTCGTTGGTCACAGCAGCTCTAATTCACAGGCAAAAGCAAGAATTTAGCCATGACTCCCGCAAGTACTGAGTAATGAAAACCAAGTTTATGCATAAACCTTGTAATTGTTGCTTTAATTGTTAATCCTGTACCTACAGAAAAGAAGCCTCCCTTACCTTTCCCTTGTGCCATGACCCCACTCTCAGGCAGTTCCTCACTGTGTCTGTTCACGACAGACCAGACTGTCCCTGGAGTGAGCCCCTGGATCCACCTGCATTACCAAAATGAATGAACTGAGCCCAAACAGTCTAATCTTTCTAATAACTTTTCTGCACCAGGGGCAGGAGAATCTGTGGGGATATCCATCCAGCAGAATGGGGCATCAGTAACTCGCCGTGATGGCCTTTGTGACGGACAAGGTAGTTGTAATAACGAGATACGTATCAGTGATCAGCAGGATGAAGGAAGGAGACATCAGGCCCAACAGCCATGGCTGGAAATGGGATTTCAGCCCCTCATCCCACAAGGTCCCTTATGGGAATGTGTCACATATCATGTCCTGTGAACTCTGTCTTGAGCACAGGTAGTTACTTTCTGTTCTGCAGTACCTCTAAGTGATAAATGGAGATAGGCAGGATATTGTTATCTACAACAGCTTTACCTTGGTGACTGCTCCTGTACTTCTACAGGATCTCTTTTTCCGGCTGATGTGGCATTTTCTAATTCCTGGCTCTGTTCTTGATTTATATCCTTGAATTTTTTTCTGAGAACGCAAAAGAGTTACCCCTTGAACCTGAGAACTGATTGCCTCCCCTTTCATGTTTCCTCGGGGTGTTCTGGGCCTTTGTTCATTGCAAAATGAGAACAGGAAACACCACAAAAATCTATTTGCAACAGCCTAAGAAAAACTGGCCACATGATCCCTGCAAAGATGGCAGCGTTTCAATCTGAAATGGATTGCGGGCGATAAAAGTTACGAACAGGTGAGCTGTGCCTGTAGAACTGTGGGCTGCCTGTGCAAGCAGCAGTAAATGCTGACCTCCTTTCTCTATAAAGATAAGAATTTCAGCTCTGTTCGTGTGGGGTGAGGAATGATGTGCTCATAACCATACCCCTGTAATAGGGAGCACACGGTTCATACAGAGCCCTCTCCCTGGCTGGGAGCTCTCAGATGCTGTCGGAGCACAAGCCACCCTTTTCCAGGTGTGAACTCCAGAAATGGGAGTCAAACTTTGTGGGAACTGGTAATAAAAGGGAAGTAAACCCAAGATTGTAGCTTTTTATCCATTTATTCAGGTTGAATAATCCAGTAGCTGCAGATGAGATCTACAGCTGGCATGAAGAGCCCTGTTGTCTTTAGAGAACATTTACACTCACTGTGGAGTTACCAAGGAAATTTAACTCTATCCTGAGCTGGTGACTGTAAATCAGGAGCTCAGTTCTCCTTCTGGTTGCTGTAACGTAACCTCATCTTAAAAAAACCCATGTTTACTTGGGTCTAAATTAAGGAGGCTTTTTGGGGTGGAAATTTGGCTAAATGACAGTCAGGGTGTTCCACAAGGAGCTGAGCTGAACAACCTCCTGGGGGAACGAATATGGACCATGATGCTGAGCTTTTCTGTTAGGAATTGAAGTAGATGATTAGTTTAATGGTACCAAAGTGTACTACTCATCAGTGGTAAAGGTCTTGTAAAATGAGTGCTGGTAGTCGGGATATTTAGAGAAAATGAAGCTTCGGTGAGAGCCTGCTAAACTAACAAACATTTAGAATTTGTTTTCTCCACTGCCACTGATGTTCCATCCCCTGGTTGTAAATATGCAGGTAATAATAATCTTCTGCATCTGAGGATGGAATAATTAATAGCCTGAAGGCAGCTTTGAGGGCTCAGAGTAATGGGACCTGGCTCTCAGGCCAGAATAGCCAATGGCCAGCGTTGAAGGGGTTTGTTTCTGCAAAGCAGGGCTGTTTCCCCAGGCTTGCTGTGCTTCCAGAGGGAATGATAGCCTGGTGGAATGATATCCTGGTGGTTCCAAGGGTCACCCATGTCCTGCACTCGCTTTCTGACCTGTGTCTCGTGCCGTGGGTCTCCCAAACCGGTGTGAGCTACTCTTAGAGGTGAGAATTACCCCAGTGTGTGTGTTCAGCGATAAGATTACACATCTAATATTAATCCCGTTTTGGAACATGAATAGGCTGAGTAAGATAATCTTTCCTTCTCACTGAAAAACACTGAGGCAAGGAGCAAGTGTGGGTGTACCACAACTCTGACATTTTCCCCGGTCCCTGGCATTTTGTCCGTTTCTATATATCATCACCATGACTACAGTGGCAATGTCTAAGAGAACTCCAGTATAAATCTGACAGCACCTCCTTAGAAGTACTTAAAATCATGTAATTAAGTAAGAAAATGCTGCTGATTGAGGAGGTTAGAGCTGCCTCGCAGAAGATTACAGCACATTTCATGATTAACAATCAGAACATTCTTTTCCAAACCTCTGCCTAATTTAGCAGACTAAGGTTTCAGCTGAGACTCTGCTCTTAATGCTGCAAAGAGGAGGGAGAAGGGCAATTTCCCACCACTGCTTTCCTGGTGTTTACTCCAGTGTCAGTCTTTGTTCTAATTTTGCTCTCCAGGTTAACTGACTTAACAGAAGTACTGAAAAAGCAAAAAGGTCAATGCTGCTGATCACAGCACTGCAATTCACTTCAGTCTCTTGGCACTTTATAATTAGGATGGAGGAATAGTACAAAAACAAGTCATTTTGGTGACAAAAACTCCGCACCCATCAGTTAATGTGCCAAAATTAATCTTTTCTCTTTGCGTCCCTAAAATTATGGGTTGGTTTCAGAGATAAACTTGTGTTTACTTGCTGGAAAACACATTTCTGTGAAGCTCTGTGGTTAAACTGTTTGTGGGGAAGAAAACTAATTCATACATGGCATATAGGGGTGTTATTCAGAGATTTCCATACAGTATGTTATTATGGTATATAAAATCATAGAATGGTTAGGGTTGGGAGGGACCTTACAGATCGAAACAGATCAAAGATATGAATCATTTAAGGCAGGTGGTAATATGAAAAACCACAGACCATTCCTGTGTTAAATTGCCCAGGGAATTTTCTTGTGAAATGTGCTGGTTTTGAGGCAGCTCTCAGTGAGGTGCTGGTGAAGCCAATCCATTTCTCTTCCCTCTCTGTACCTGCACAGACATTTACAGATGGCCTCATTAGGGAAATCTGGAGTTTGTAGCCAAAGTGAGGTTTTTTTAGAGGGATGTCTGATGTGACACTGTGGCAGGATAAGTAAAGTCCTTCACCTCCACATAGTTCTGTGCCAGATACTTCTATCTTCCTTCTGACAGTTTTTGGTATATTATTGTCCATGGTGTTCTGGCTGTGTTCCCTCAGCTTTGGTGTTGTTTTTTTCTTCAAGATATGTATATGAAAATAAATCTGTAAATTGGCCACCTATTTTCGTGACAGCCTTCAAAAAAACTTTGCTACTTCTTGACTCTTGGTGCCTTCCATGTTCCCACGAGTCCATTTCAACCTCCACCTTTCTCTGGGGACTGTTTAGCTTTGCCTCCCTCACTTAGTGGAGTGACCATGTGGTGAGTTGCAGAAAGAGAAAATATTCCTGTTATCTAATCCCTTTCTATACACCCCCACTAAAAATGGGGTTTTTTAGTTATATTTAATACCTGTTATGTAGAAGTGTGTTAAAGGTTGGAGAGAAACTGGAAGTGCTGCATAAAAGGTTGTTTGTTTGTTTGCTTAAAAAAAAAGCTTCTAATTTTTTTAAAACAATATTTCACAGAGTAAATACTAACTGCAGGCAGGGGCAGAAGCCCTGAGAAAAAGGAGAGTCAACATGTACAGTCATGGAATTTTGGGACTTCTTGTCCCCAGATCCTGTGAGGGAACATTTATTTTTTTTGTAGTGCATACTGATTTCAGCTGCTCTTCCTTTGGGCTCTGTCATGCATAATTTTTGCAATATTTTATGGCTTTTTTTTTTTGCTTTCACGTGGCAGTTAATAATTATGAATGATCATGGAGAAAACTAGCAAGCTTTCACCCCACAGTACAGTACAGATTTGCATTTCCAAGGCCTTTAAAAATGGATAATGCACCATGTTTGCATCTTTATTCTCCTATTGCAAAATTCAGCATGCTTTGTGGAGAGAATTAAAATTAAAAAATACATTCCTGATCCTAGAGGCCTAGTTTGAGTGTAAATACTGTTGGAAAAGTCCTGTGTCTATGTCTGCACGTCCCAGTTGTGGAAAAGATGATGATGAATCTGACTTTTTCTTAAGAACTCTTGGGGAATTGCTGGCATAGATATCATTATTAGCATATGTTAAACCAGAGCAAAAAATACTCTTTACATAAGCAGCTACTGCTGGAGTGATCAAATATCTCCATTGCTGCAGGTCAGAATGTGCAAATTAACACGAATATTCAAGTCTCAAATCACTCCCAGTGAATGGCAAAAGGTTTACAGAAAATAGGGGCTCTGTGGTGTTTTCCATCCACCAGCCTGGCTAAAATGACAAGATGATTTGCAGTCCCAAGGAATTATTGACTCCAAAGATAAGGACACGAAGTAGGCATTTAAAATTCAAGTCTGTAATTAACTTACCTCAAAATGATGTTATAGGATTTATATTACTGAGGGTTGTGGGGTTGAAAAGCTGGAATTTTACAACTGAGCAGGCATCGCTCAGGTACACAGTTAATCTGAAGAGGAAAACACTTCAGTGTTTGGAATTCATGATGCTTGTAATAAAATAAGGGAAAAAGGAGCTGCAAAACAGGGTATGTGACAGACATTATCTAACTCTGTGTGTGTCGAGAGGCTGAGAGGAACCATCGTTTATTGTCAAGTTAAAGCAACAAAATGAAATTCTTGTACAGAGTTCCTTTCTGTGAACAAGCCAGTAAGTTTGAGATAAAAGTAGGTAGGGATGTGGTTGTAACTCAGAATTATGTAAGTCCCTTTAATGCAAGGATTTTAGTCCTTTTTGAGGCGGAAAAGCTTGATGCTTGTATCTAGTTTTGATATTGGGTTGATGTTATTTAGGTCACTCTGTTCCTCCGTGAGATCCGGTCTGTAACTCCAGCGTGTTTGGCCTTTTCCAGCTGGTGTATTGCACTTATTAGCACCAGTCAATACTCCTCCTTTATCTTCCTCATTCCAGGAGCCAAATGTCAGGGGACCTGAACGTCCCCCACTTGTCCTACAAGAGGGAGCTGAACCCTCATGCCTCGGCTGCTTCCACCTCTGCAGGAGGAGGGAGGGCAGATCAGAGCCCCGTTGAACACAAAGGGGAAGCAAATGAGATGAGTGTCGGGGTAAAGAGCTGGTGATGAGTTCCCTTTGCTTAACAACCCAGCTGGGATGGCCAGGGTGAGCCCTGCAGTGGGGTGCACCTTTCTCAGTAGCATCCCCATGAACAGTGGTGATGGTGAGGCTCCAGGAACACCCCCAGGTGGGCTCTGCCTCGCCCTGGAGGTGAATGATTGTGCAGTCGGGGCTCTTAGCAGAGTTTTCTGCAGCCTGTCCAGGGCTGTCTGTAATTTCACTATTACCTTTCCAGGGGGGCTTCTTTCACAGTGGTAGTTGCAGGATGGTGAAGGCTGTATTGAAATGGCTTCTTGGTTTTGTGAAGCAAACTGAGTTTATGTTCCGGCCAGGAGGTACTTTGAAGGCATGCAAATGATTTAGGGGTGCCCAGTGTTGGTTGCACCCAAGGCCGGGTTGGATGGGCAACCTGGGTGGCATCCCTGGAACTAGGTGGTCTTTAAGGTCCCTTCCAACCCAAACCATTCTGTGATTCAATGAAAAAATGCTTTGCTGGCTCCATGCATTAATGCAAGTCAGGTCATAAAAAACAGTTGTAGCAACATGTTGTATTCTAGTTCATTACATAACTCCTTTATGTGTTTGCATTCCCACCTGTACCTGAGAAGTGCTGGATGGAAATTGGACTTCCAAGCATACAGGAAAAACTATAATATTGCATGTTTTTTCCATGCAATGAATCTTTTTGCCTCCTGAAAAATAGTTTATCTTCAAGCTCCAGCTTTATTTCAGGCCAATGAATGGGCACAAACCTGCAATGTTTTTCCCAGTGTTGCCTTTTTAGTTGATATTATCCCCTGAGCGTAAAAATCTCGAGAATATATTTTCAGATTTGAAAATTGCAGTGTTCTGTTTCAGATGTGTTGAAGTGTTGTGTTACAGCACTAGTAAATAGCTCTTTGCAGTTTTTAAACAAGATGTGGATTCTGACATGTTTCTGGTACTTGTGTTTTGATTAGTCAGAATTAGCCAACAATAAAAATAGTCTGCCAGGGAGGTTTTGGTTGCCCTGTTCTGCAGCTTTTTAAGTACAATTTTTCATCCATCTGGCATCTGCTGGCCTTATCCTCGGATTTGTGCATCTCACGCAAGAGTGGCTGACTGTGAAGTATTTTTGTTTCCAGGTGGGATGTCAGCCCAGCTGTCCTGCAGTTCCCAGGTCAATTGGTGAGAAATGCCATTTCTGACCCAGAGGTGTGGCTCTCAGAAGAATAGCCCAGGGACTACAGAGGGAGGGAATGTGATTTTAAGCTATTTTTAGGCTTCCAGATCTACTTTGCTGAGTGAAAGTTAAGATAACCCTGAACACGATGGCTCCAGTGCCTGACATGCTTCATCCTTCCTCTGTTTCTTCCAAAATATTTGTGAGGGGATACATCGTCATGGATGTTTCATAGAATCCCTGAATGGTTTGGATTGGAAGTGACCTTAAAGATCATTTTGTTTCACGCCCTGCTGTGGGCAGGGACATCTTCCACTAGACCAGGTTACTCAGAACCCCGTCCAGCCTGGCCTTGGACACTTCCAGGGATGGGGCATCACCAGCTCTATCCCGCTGTGGGATATCCTTTATGGCTGAGTGAACCCTGAGAGCAAAGCAAGCCTTTATTATAGCCCATGTATTGAAACTTTGCTAGAAACCTGACCCACACATTGTCTCCTTCCTTTAATCTGGCATTTCCATGATTTGTGTCTTAGTTTTATTCTGAACCGTTCCTCTGGGTACTTTCTTGCTCAGTTTGCTACAGGTAGGGTTGAAATGGGGATGGAATAACTCTGCTGCGCTAGATGAGCAACCCCAAATTTGATGTGCCTGTTTCATTCTGATTTATATGCTGAAGAGCTCTAGGGATTCATTTGGGTTTTCTAAGTATTCCCAGCAAGCTTCCAGTGTGCTCAAAGGTGCAGTTGTGTAAGGAGTAGATGGAATAGCACGTTTCAGAAAGAGTGTGTGGACTTGGATGCTTGCACAAACAAAGCAAAAGCTTCTGAAAAAGTCCAAAAATCCAGATATATTGAAAGTCAGAGTTAGAACTGAGGACCAAGCAACCAACATGGTTTTTGCTCTGACAGAAATGGAAAGATGAGGGATGAGTTAATCAGCGAGCTGCTAATTTACCTTTAATCAATAACATCCTTAATAAATACATGTTATCAAAGGAAAAGCCATAAATTGCTCTGCTGCCTCCCATTACTGTGCACAGCAATCAACATTCACACTATTAATAAAATAGATTTAGATTTTATTATCATGTCTCGCTCTAAGCTTTTATTCACCTCTGGCTTGAGTTATTTCTGTTTTCCTCAATTGATACAGCAATGGGGACTCTCTCCAAGGCCTTTGCATGGGGCTTTTATTTCAGGCTGGAAGGGGAATTTAATTGACACTTTCCTGATATTCAGTCTTGCCTCACCCACGTGGCTCTCACAGGAATTTTCAATTCCATTTCACCCTCAGATGGAAACAGCCACAAATCCAAATGCCTTGCTGAAGCTGCACAAAATGAATTATGTGGATAACAATATTTCATCAGCCTTGGAACGCGGCTCTGTTTTGTCCAAAGCTGTAAAATTGTGTAAATGAATCGCTAAAGTCACTGGAATATTCATGACTTGTATCTCATCCTTTACCAACTGGGGGGGCAGAGAATCGCCTCTCACCTAGGTGGAATTTTTCTTTATTTAAACCTACAAACAAATAATTAAAAAAAAAAAGTCCTTCATAGGATGAAGTAATTTTATGTATTTTCAGTCCCCTCTGGCCTTCTGCTCCTCGGATTTGCTATTTTTTTGTGGGTTTTATTCAAACCCTGTAATTACCCCTGGCCACTGTGGGCTGTGGGTCATTGTTTGGGGTCTCTCAAAACCTCTGCATTCAGCCAACAGCTTTGGTCAGTTCTGCCACAGTCCTGGCCAACCCTCCTTTTCTGTCTTTATTGTCCTTTAATTTCTCTTGCTCCATCCATTAGCCCCATTAGCACTAAAATTCCTCCTTGCTTCAAGCAGCTTTGAAGATAAGCTTCAGAAACAAGCTAACTACAAAAATAAACCCCAAAATAATAAAAAAAGGATTGCCCCACCTGCAAAATATTTTAAAGCATTTTGGTCTTGTTTTTCTTTAACTGCATTTCAGGTTATTGTAACAAACTAATAAGCAACTCCCCCAGTTCTGTCTGTCTTGCTCAGTGAGTATCATGCTGTACTAAATAAGAATAATGGAAATATGGTTTTTCTTTAAATGTTTCATAACTTTGTATCATCAGTAATAATTTTTTCTGCTTTTCCTGAGGAGTCCTAAATCCAATAAGGCTTTTATGGGAGCCAGCCTGACCAGCACATGATGCCATATGAGAGGCACTTCAGTTGTCTGTGCATCCCTTTTTCAAATGATTTCCTGGATTAACTTGAGTAGTTTGGGGTTGAGATATACAGAATGAAGCTTTCTAGAAATCCCTATCAATGTTTTTGTGATACTTCATGGCAATCTTTCCCCTCTAGATTTCCAGCCTGTGTTTCTCAGGACTGTGGGCTGTGTTGTAACAGCAACAATGAGCTTTGACTGTATGATGCAAACTTTGGGCTTCTAATGGAAAAAAAAGTGATGTTAAAATGTTAAACACCAAATATTTTCAGCTCTTGTGTTATGAACTTCCATGGGCAGCTAAGTGGATTGCAGATGTGGAAATGGAGATTATTCAGCCCCCGTTTGTTCCTGTCAGCTCACTTATCACACAGTCTTAGGGCATAAATGAGTCTTCAAATATGATGTAGGGGATGTTATTCCAAATCTGGAATTTGTGGTGGGAATCCTGCTGCCACCTGCTGTCAGATGAGACATCGAGTGTTCCTTTGCAGAATCTTCTGATTCTGAGTATTTTTAAAAAGTTCCAACTTCTAATTTCCGAATTTTTACTAATCATCACATTTCGAGCTCCATGCGTTTCCTCCCTCAAGAAGACACTGGTTTCATAACTTCTATTTCCAATTTGTTTTCTTATCATACCAGGTCTGTCGAACATCTGTTTGGCATTTCATGTTTAATATCTCCATAAAAAGCAGGGGTGGGGTAAATTGCAGGGTGGTACATTGATGGCTCATGTTTATTGTAGGTGGGATGGGGAGGAGTGGAGGGCTCATCAGCAAGGGAATTGGAGTATATGAGTTTGTGTCCCAAAGCATTTAAACACGGACTTTAAAACAGCCAGATGTTGATATAGATGGAGCATTTCCAACATGACTCAGAAATGTTCCCATCTGCAGTTTTGTTCTGGGCTGGAACATCAGCAGGGAGTGGAGGAGCTTTTTTGGTAGAAGGAAGAGCTGCTGTTGTAACAAGTGGTTTCGTTTTCAGGAGCACAGAGTTGATGTATGAGCCAAAGGGTAACTCTGGTACCTCTTACTTCAGGCATCAAGTCAGTGGAAATAGTTGCTGAGAGCACCTGAGTTGCCAGTTCATACCAGAGCTCTGTTAGAGCTTCACTTTAAT
Organism: Pseudotriccus pelzelni; assembly: GCA_035584735.1. Lineage (NCBI taxonomy): Eukaryota > Metazoa > Chordata > Aves > Passeriformes > Tyrannidae > Pseudotriccus > Pseudotriccus pelzelni. Next base: position 3,153,888 of record JAWMRA010000023.1, on the reverse strand, counting down.
GTAGTTACAAACCACACCTTTCTAATCAAAACTAATAAACAGAGGTGGTTTTACACCTAAACCAAGTCTAGCTATATCAAAGTTAGGACTCCTGGATCCTGCTTCACTTCTTTTTGAGAATAGAAATCATGATCCTCAGGTGTGTAAGTCATTTTGAAGTTGTCACCTGAAGACAGTAAATTTGAAGGAAAATACAGCCCTGGGTCTCTTTACTGTCCAGCACTAGTTGGACATAAAGTCAGTTGGAATTGGTCAGAATTTCTTTCCCTGCCAGCCCTTCTTATGGAATGGTAAGGCTGACCAAATCCCACTTTCCTGACAAAGGAATAATAAACAGCACAAGAAAGCTCTGCTGCCTCTTAGGAGGGGGAAGATGTTTAGATAAACTTTAGGCAATTTTTGGCAGCGATTCAAATTCCACAGAGCTCCTCAGCATCGCTGTTAAAACCCGCACTCAGTTATCCCGCAGAAGACAGAGGCTCAAAGCTCGATGGCTCTGAAGCATTTTCAGAGAGATGCCAGAGCTGGTGGAAGTCTGACAGACTTGGGTCACATTTGAAAGTTGCCTTGTCGAGGTCCATTTTGAAATATTACTGTGACTCCTGCTGGTTTATGGAGCTGATACCCCTGGCTGGCCCTGGCTGCTGCCCAGCCAAGGGCTGTGCTGGTGGGTCACTGTCCCTCAGCAGTGCCCTCGGGACGGCTCTTCCTGATGAGCATCCCATCAGCAGCTGCCTGCTGGGAGGGGATTTTTTTTTCCCCCTCTTTGTTTGTTGTGTTATGATGCATTAGCAGCGTTTGGTCAAATTTCTCCTGCCTAATGTTGTTGTTAATCATTGTTTTGGGGCTGACATTGCAGCTGTCCTGCTGTGGGTGCTCCGCTCGTGGCACTGGCAGGGCTGTGTTTGCTCCTCATGGCACCGAGGGGCTTCCCCTTGATTATGGGAAAGGGGATGTTTATGCTGAGATGCAAATATAGCTGTGATTGCATGGAAACTTTGTCCTTGAACTCCTCTCTTCCATGTTCACTCTGACAGTCTCGACCTGCCTGTAGGACTGACTGGTTCTCACTCACAGGAGTAAAGCTGCAGTATCCAAGGAGTAGCAGCAGTCAAGGCTATTAATTTCATGTGTGCAGTGCTTGCCTTTTATTCAATACAGAAATCTCTTGCCACGGCCCTCATTGCCTTCAGATTTAGGCTTTCCTGCCCTTTGCTGTGGTATCCCATTGACTTGAGGTTGGAGTGCAACAGGAACAGCCTGACTTCATGTACTACCTAAAAATAGCTCATTACTGACATGTGCTGCTGGTTGGGTACCACTGCTCCAGGAGACAGTACTGATTACAGTGCATCAACATATTTAGCCATGCATTTTCCTGTTGCAAGGTATTCAAAGGGAGAAATGTCCTTTCTAAAATGAAATAAGGCTTAGCTGGGTGTGGTGGCTGCGGTGGGTACGTAACCTGTGGAGATCCTGCTGGATAGGCAGGAGAAGTCCAATACAAACCATATTTAAGTTTAATCCAGTATTACTCCTCATAAGCAGTTACCACTGTTAAATGCTCGTCTGCTGCTGCTCAGGAGCTGCACACTTGTAGTTCACTGGCACACTGAGTTTGTTTAGGCTACTTCAGGTTTACAGCTAAATGAAAGCAGTAAGTTCCTAGTGCCTTCCCCATTTTCATCAGGGACAGCAGACCCCTGCATCAAACATCTGGCCTCTCACTCTTGTGGTTCTAAACTGAGTTCATCAGTCATGTGCAGGTGCTGTGTTGAGGCTGTGATGTGTATTTTGGTACTCACGGGTCTCTAGGCAGACAGTGCCTAAGACCTGTCATTTAAAGCGTGGCTTACTTTTGTCTTTTAGCTCTAACACCCACTATCAAGGAGCACTTATTCTGTCTTTTAAACAAAGAAGTGGTACATAAATCCAGGAGATGAAAAGGGCATGGGATAACAAGGTAGATTCAGCATTGGCTCTCTCCATGAGGCTGATGGATGGTTGGATGGATGTCCCATTCTACTCCTAGCATCAGTCACTGTTCTAGGCAGGGCATCAGCATATACCTATACTGAGGATTCTAAGCTGAAATGAACTGCAAAATGCTGCAAATCTGTATTGAATTCATCTTTTAGGCAGTACAGGCGTGATCTAGAGCTCCTTGAAGCCACCGAAAATACTCTTTGGCTTCAGCAGATTTGGATGAGTTCCTGCAATCTGGAGGAGCTCGGCTCTTTTGTAATAGTTATCTTAACAAGTAAAGCTGAAATGAAAGAATCTGCTGGTGTTATGGATGGAAGGTGCTATTTAAACAGAGAAAAGATCTTCTTTCGCTTTGCCTTTTTTTTTTTGCTCTGATTTCTGATGGTCACTATAGCAACAGGAACCAAAGAGATGAAGAACTGGAAAACATGCACTTCACTATGACAAGTTCAATTTACAGCCAGCTCAGCAATGTAACAAATCTGTGTCATACTTAATGAGAAGTTGTGCAGCAGGTAGGGGAACAGTGTAACACTGTGATGTGCTGTGAGGTGGGGAAACCTGAGTTTGACTACATATTAATGAGCCCTCCTCATTAAAGAGCTCGGGGTGAATGAAACATTAGGATTACCCTGGACTTTTGTCAAAGGGGCTCAAATCTGTCCTGGAGAACATGAATTTTAAATTTTTTTTTTCTAAGTCAGCATTTTTTGATGCTTTAGGTGTGACAGCAGTGGGGATGTGGGGCCCTGGGCTGCAGCAGGACTGCAGTGCAGCCTTGGCACTCACTCCATGGGAGTGGATCAGCAGCCTGGACCCCAGAGGGAGCAAGGCCACTCCAAAAAACAATTCACTTGTACAAACAACTAATTTGTAAAAAGGTACCTTGAAGGCATCTTTTTCTTTGAAGGTGGTTACAGTGTTCACCTGGGAGTGCCAGGGCAGCTGGGAACATCCAGTGCTGGGAACAGCAGGGCTGTCCAAACTGCAGGATTAAGAGCTTGGAAAATCTGGATTAAATATTTTTTTTATTTTTTTTTTCACACTTTGATTTATCCTGAAAATTTAAATGGAAAGCTCCTTAGTGTAGGAGCTGTGTCCTCCTGCAGCAGATGAGCTCTTGTCTTGGTGCTTGGTTCCCGAGAGGTTCGCGAGCATTCGGGTGCCTTCCCACTTTCGGGCTGTGTCATGTGAGTGGCAGAAGGGTTGTTGTGGCGTGGGGGCTGGGGATGGACCGCAACTATGGGAAGATGTAAATGGACATCAGAGAGTCCTTTCACCTTCCTGCAGTGCCAGGATGCACAGGGAGCCCTGAGCATCACCTGAGCTGAGCCAGGACCTCTCCCAACCCACGGACACGTCTTGCAGCTATCAGTTGTATGAGTATTTCTGTATTGGACTAAGTAACTATATAAAAATACTGAACTGAGAGGGGAAAAAAGGTAAAAACCAGTGCTCATTTTGAGTGAGAACTGCTCAGATTTAGGCTTTCTGTGTAGTCACAGGCTGATGCCATGTAATTTTTGCTTAATGCTTTGTTTCAGACGGTGTCAGTGAACCACATATTCTAGTTTGGCATCCAGAATAGATAGCAGCAAAGTAATTGGGGTTCTACAAAAAGAGGCTGCGGGCCAGTGAAAGGAAAACCAGCTCTTGCAGGGGACCTGCTAAGGAATCACAGCTCATAGGCTTTTGAAAATGCTGTGAAATAACATGCTTGCCTGGTTACTAAAGCTGTTTGTGTTGGAATTGCTATTAAAATATTGAGTTAAAATGTACATAAGCCATTTTTTATATATCTATATATTAAGCCAGTTGTGATACAATTGCAGTGATTTTTGTTTCCATTTTGCTAACTGCTGAGGCTACAGCAGTCGCAGTGATGGGGCATTGATTATTGTAGCATTGCAGAAATGTGGGAGGAAGGCATTGCCTCGTGCTGTGCTGGTGGGGACAGGCTGAAACACTGGATTGCACGGGATTTTTTGGGGTTGTCTTGTACCACAGAGACATTGCAGGCTTTGGTAGAGAATGTTTTTCTAAAGGAAAGCAGGTGTGGGGGTTGTAGGGGGGACACAGCCCCGGCCTCACACAGCTACCTGCTCTGCATCCCTGAGCGTGGGATTCTGGTTATTGTGTCTCGCCCAATAACATTTCCTTCTTTTCAGTTTTTGCCTTATTTTTTTCCCCTCCTGCAAACAGCCTGATTTTCTCTCTGCTGATTAGGCCATTCTGTGCATTTTTGACTGTTCTCTCCAGCACATCTCTCCTGCCTGTCCAACCCCCTTTTCCTCTCTGTCTCTGTGTGCTCCCTACTGTGATGTGAGCACTACAGATCAAGAGGACAATCAGCTGGAGAACAATATGACAGCAGGTGGGGATTATTCTCTCCCCTCTGATGTGACTCAAATATCTGTCAGTCACCAAACAAAAGCCTGTTTCAGTTTAGAGGCAGAAATAGATTGGTACACGGGTAAATCAGCAACAATAGATTTTTTTTTCCCCCTCCGCAAATCTGCATTTTTTTTCTTTCTAATGCTGCTTTTATGCATCTGACTTTTAGCAGCTGTGACTTCTGTTCCTGGTGAATGTACATAGATTTTGTTCAACTAGATCAAGCACTATTGTGTCAGTAATTACTGTGATGGAGCAGTTCAGTACTGGGCAAGGTGGTGCATGCTGTTAATATTATGCCTTACTGGTAGGACTGTACTTGTGCAGAGTCTTTATGAGGTAAGGAGTATAATCAGAAGATAAAAGTGGATTCTATATGAACAGGATTAGATGAAAAAAGGTTTAAAAGGTTTAAAGGAAAGCAAGTTTGCCTTCAAACCATCAGTCTGTGAGATGTGAGAACCTGGGTACACTGGATCAACCTAATCCCATGTACAGCCTGTCTCTTGCTGTCTTAACACTGTCATGACTTAACATAACAAGCACTAAACCCTCTCTGGAGCTGGGGAAATTCTCTCTGTGGGTCAGAAGATACACACTGTGCATTTTGGGGTTGCTGTTGGATGAGGGAGGAGGCAATAGCATCCCACCATCGTGCTGCCGTGTCCAGCACAGCTGCGTCCATGGACAGTGCCCTCCTTTATCTGCACTTTGTAACTTGGCTCCTTTCCGTTTCCATGCCTTGTTTGTCCATGGAAAGGGGACTGTTTCTCAAAAATTCTGATCTTCTGCCCATATCTCTGCAACCTGCCTGTCCCCTTGTGTTTGGGTGAGTGACCCCTTCTCAGGAGCACTCCCAGTATCAGCCCCCCTGTCCTCAGTGGAGCTGCCAAGGTGCTTTTCCCTCCGCCTGACCTTCCCACCTCATCTCCACTTGCTCACATTTTCCACTCCATCACACTCAGACTCTTTATTCTCCCTTTCATTTCTCTTCAAAACTCTTCTCTTTCCTATTTTAATCTCAGACTTTATCACATCTCCTGCCTCCCCTTTCTTCCTCTTCATCACTGCTGCTCCCTTTTTCCCATAGAAGCTTCATACTTTGCTCAGAAATGCTCCCCTCGCCCTTTGAATTAATAGTTTGATTTCCTTCCTCCTCTCTAGTGCATGCCCGGGTGAATATTTGTTGATTTTCCCTTATCTAATGAGAGTTTGATGTAGTGAAATAATCACTGGAGCTTGGGCTGGGACCCCATGTGTCCCCTTTTCTGGATGAGCGCTCTGAAGTAGGCCCAGATGATGATGATAAAAAAACCCAACACTCTGAACAGCACAACAAATCTTCAGATATCCTGTACAAAGCAGAATAGCTTCAGCACAGCCTGCAGGCTGGCAGCTAGGGCTGCCTTTTGGGAAACAGGAGGTATTTTGAGTCCAGCAGCAGAGAGAATGGAGCCTGAATTGCTGAGCTATTAGAGGAAGGCAGCTCTGCTGTAACACACTGCTGATCTCCCTCCCTCTTCTCATGCTTTAAAAAAAGGTCATGGCTCTGGGATGAGGAGTTGGCTCAGCCCTGCGTGTCCTACATGGAGCAGTGAGCTCTGTGCCCTCCCCAGCCAACCTTTAACCCCTCTTTCCCTGCTCAGTGTTTCCTCCTGGCCAAGCAGGCAGCTCCTGCAGGTCACATTTTTGGTTCCCAGCTTTCCCCTACACAGCCTGTGTGTTGCCTTGGGCAGGAACTCAGGGCTGCAAAGCCCCAGCTCCTTCCTGGATCCAAGCCCTTGGAGGGGTGTTGCTTTGGATTTGGGGGAGGCTTGGTGCTCTCTGCAGCCTCGTGGCTGTGGATTTTGATGTTCCTGGCGTTGCAGGCATGTCAGTCAAGTTGTGGGTTGTGGGCTGTGGGTTGTAGCTCCTGGCTCTCAAGCCTGAGGAGGCAGCGCCGGGCTGGGCATGGAGGCTTGTTCATTGTGCACATCATGTGCTCGGGAATGCCAACCCAGCCTCGTGTCAGGAGCTCTGTGCTCTTTGACAGTATCCCTTTCCCCTCTCAGGACCAAACCCTTGCAATCTGTGAGGGGCTGAGGCAGGTTTCAGTGCTGGGTTGGGTGCTCAGGCAGATGTTCATGGCTGGGGGCACGTGCAGCGTTTGGAAACCCACGTTTCTCGGTCCACTGGCCTCTGCTTTTATCTCTACTTATGTTTTCCCTTTGTTTTCCTCTGCCTAAAATAATTAAAAAGCAATATGATCTTACTTGTCTCAGTTCAAGAGCACCAGCTTGCTCTACCCTTAAATGCTCAGAGGACTTGGGGGCAAATTTTTTCAAAGTACTGCTTTATTTTTGGGTGAGCGGTATAAAGTTTTCTAATGTCTATAAAACTTCTGATTGCTTTCTGCAGTCTCCAAACAGGTGATCACACAGCCCTCCAATCTTTCACTTCTTTATGGGATATCATCTTGTGCCTCTTCAATTTTAAGGATTTTTTTAAAGCAAGTGCTGCTTCTCTGCTGTACTTTCATCTTGCCAAGAGCTCGCTGCATCTTCTTGTTTGCTACACGCTCAGGACTTGGCAGACTTTGTCTTTCTGGGGATACCCTTTTGGGCTCAAAGTAACTTTCTTTAAAACTGGAATAGGTATTGAGTTGCTTTTATTTTTATTAAGAGAATTAAAATAATAATAATCCCAGCAATAATCTAAATGGAACGTAGCAGCTGAGATATATCAAACTATTGAGTTTTTGTCTTTAGGAAGAATCCAAAATGTCAAATTCTTATGGAATGAGAACAGCTTTTGGATATATGTTTCTGAAAAAAAAGTTACTGATTACTTGTGTATTTTACTTTCCTTGATCCTTTGTTTATATCAGCAATAGTTTAGCAAAAATCTGTGACTTTTTTGGTTTTTCTTGAACCTTGTCTTCAAGCTGTATTTAGTTTTAGCAAGATACTTTAAATCATATATATACATATATAAAAATATATCTGGGGATTTGGTGCTCTGTAATTACAGCTTTATAATATTTACCAAAGCCTTCTTACTAAAAAGAATTTAATTTTTCTTTAAAATTCTTATTTGGAGATGGCCAAGCAGGATCTTTGCTCCATAAAGAACATGCAGGAAAGAGAAGCTGAAAAAGAGCCAGGGAGCTGTGAAGTGGAATAGCGAAATGGTGAGGTTTGTTAATCACAAATAAAAGTACTCAGGAGTGCAGGAAGAAGACAACTGTGTAAAATCAATCATTCAGTCAACCACAGTACCGTGTGCTTTAGTGGCATCCATTGAGTCACTTAATACAACCGTAAAATTAACAGCTCAAATAATAAGTAAGTCAGCTCGAACAAGCGAGTTTTCAGCAGGAACGTGGGAAGCTGGAATAAGCTCTGCACGTATCCCAGCTGGGAACAACCAGCCCTGGAGCTGTGATGCCTCTAACCCTTGAGCTGCAGGGAACTGGCAGCTGTCCTGGTCTTACTGGTCTGCACAGAGCCCCTCAGAGCAGGGATGGTCATTTGGTGGGCTCGGAGGGCGAAGCAGCTGCGGAAAGGGATGAGCTCGAAGGAAGGGTCCAAGGGAAGGGCTGGAGGTCCCCGAGCACGCCAAGAGGTGCAGGGCCATGTCATTGCAAAGCACTGGTGCGGGTGTGGTCCCAATCCTGCGTGGAAGTGGGATGCTGGGCAGGAATGGGAGAAGCAATAGACACGTAGGATCTGCCCCTTTAGCAGGCTTTGCTGTGCTGTGCCTCGTGGACACAGTGTAAAACCAGCTCAGAAAGGTCTCAGATTCAAGAGAGGGACAAAAAGTAATTTGGCTGCTCTTCCTTGCACGTGTTCCTGCGAGGGGAGATGAAAAGCCTGCAGGTTTGGCAGAAAGTGGATGCAGTGATCTGAAGCAAGAGTTTAAAAAAGAGGAGAGGAAAGAAGGGAGGGCATTGGGCAGAAAGTGAGTAGATTTGGTCAAAGTGTGGATACCAGTGGAAGCAAACAGAGGAGAGCCACCTTTGGTGGCTTCCCTTTAGACAGGGTAGCCTGTGGACTGTGCCATAGGGTTGTGCTGCCAGCTTCCAGAATGTAAATTTGAGCCATGTGATACCTTTAATTTTCCTACTGCCCATGTTCTCTGTCTCCTGTGATCGGGTGAGGAACTCGGTATTATTTTTAAGCACGTTTCTAACTGTCCTAATAGGCAAAAACCCGAACAAGGTAGTCTAAAGCCAGGAGGCAAATTTAAAGACATTGCAAAGCTTTTAGCTGAAATCCTCGTAATTTGGGGGTTTCATTCATTTTTATAAAATACTTCTCTCAAGTATTTAATTTCGCCCCCTGGTCTTTCTGCAGCCATCCTGTTATACCCATGCAGCATCCATTTGGCTGTAATTACAGTCGTGTCGTTCAGCTTTCATACACCCCCTCAGACATTCTCCTGGCAAGTGGAATTTTAAATATAAAGCAGGAGTTAATCAGCAGCCAGATTGAAGCGTTGCAGAAAGACAGCGAAACTGCTTGATATTCCTAAGAACTCTGGTGGCTGCTTTATGTGTGTTTTAAACCACGCTGTGCTTGATGACCTTGTAATGATGAAGTCTGAGGGGAAACAGAGACTGAATCATCACTTCTGAGACTGATGGTTTCGGCAGCGGCTGATGCTCTGTGCACGGTCACGGAAATATAGCTCTTGTTCAAAGGTCAGGACGTGGATTTGGCACCAGGCCCAGATACCTCAAAACATCTGCAGAGCTGCTGTGGTGGCTGCTGATGAGCAGGATGCAGGAGGAGGTGGCGGTCTGGAGCCAGATGTGCTGTTTAGAAGCTGCTTTGCCCCCCGTGACTGTGTTTGGGAGCCCTGCCATCGCCACCCCTGCTGCTCTCAGGATGTCCCAGGAGTGACATTAACACAAAAACAGTGTCATTAACTGATCAGAGCCGAGATGGCTGCAGAAATTGAAATCAGAGATGGGGCAGGGGGCGTTGTGTTATTTGAGAAACTGAGTCTCACACCCTCATGGAGAGCCAGGCACCAAACCCAGCTGATGTGCAGGTAGATCTCAGCTCCAAGGTGGGAGCAAAGCATCACCCTGGATGCTCTGCCTGCCCTTCTCTCAAGAGCACATGACATCCATCACTGCTTCTGTGGCAGGGCAAGGAGACACTCAGGGACCACAGCCTCCTAAACCAGCCCTTGGTTCCAGCTTCACAATTCCGAGTGTCACGGGGACATGGCTCCTTTATCCTGGGCTGCACGTGGCAGCCTCGATCTTTCCTGGCATCTGACATGTTCCTGGCAGTTTTCAGCTCTCTCCCTGGAGCTGCCAAGGTTGCCTGATGGCACGATGCTGTCTCCAGGCTCTCTGCCCTGCAGATGAGTCTCCAGCCTCCTCCCAGGTGTCTGTGCTGCCCCTCCTGGTGCCAACTCCTCCATCCCAACCCCGCTGGTCCAAAGCCCCTGGAGGCTCCTAAATCACCGCGCAGGGAAAGCTTTGGAAGTGCTGAGCCCTCTGTGCCTGAGCCTGGACCCCACACCAGCAGTGGGCAGGGCAGTGGATTGCTGGTGTGCTGAGACAGACCTGGCAGCATCCCAAAGAGGAAGTGAGGGCAGGGAATTGAGAGCAGAGTCCCCCCAGCTGCCAGCAACACGCCTGGAGGGAGACCAGCTGCTCAGATGGGCAGCCAGTGCCTCCAGGGAAGGAGTCCAAGTCCCACACAGCCCCTGGGAAAGGCAAAGATGCATCACCTTGAAGGCTTGTCCTTGGAGATGGCGGCTCCTCTCTGGTCTTGAAATTAAACAACCTGGTTTTTTTCTGCTTTTCAAAAGATAGCTGAAATATTTTGGATACTTGATTATATAATTAGCTTTTAGCTACTCTGAATACCGTGGCTTAATTATTCTGGATTCCACTGTTAAATAATTAGAGCTGTCTTGTTTACTAGCAAATTTTCTGTTTGTTGCTCGAGGGTGATTTGTTTTATATTAAATTAAGTACCCAGGGCAAGTAGCATTAAAGTGTCCCACATGCCAGCAAAGAATTGGGTTTGTTTGTTTTGCCTCTGGGCAGGTTTGAGATGTTCCTGGAATGGACAGTAACGAACTGTCTCTTGGTTTAAGATGCTTCTTTTTCCCCAAAACAAAGCTTTCTTCTAATTTTTTTTTTAGTTCTTTTTTTTTCCTTTTAATGATTTCTCTTTAATTCTGTGTTGCCTGAATAGTACTTGGAGTTTACTCCCAAGCTGAAGATTGACACAAAAGCCCTGGCTTTGCCCCTGCCCTACCTGGATAATGGGATGAGACTCTTTTCCCCCATGGGACAGGTACTTGTCAGCTCTTCTACCAGTTCACCGAGTTGACCATTTGTGTTTTGGGATCACTGTTGCAGCCACAGCTGCTCCAAAATGCATGGATAAAATTTGTAGGGGAAAGAGGATGATAAAGGGAGGGTCAGGAGTCAAATTGCAAGGATCACAGTCATTGTTTAAGAAGGTTGTGGGTGGAGAGTCTGTCAAGCCGACTGTCAGCCAGGGCCTTTTCCCTGGGCAGTTTTCCAGCCTCTCTTCCCCCAGGCTGTAGCACATGGGGTAGTTGTGACCCAAGTGCAGGATCCATTCCCTGGCAGGGGAAGTGTTTTTGTGGAGCTCTGCGTGCTCCTCTTCAGGCTGGGAACACGAACCTTTACCTTTCCCCTCCCTGCCGTGCCAAGGCTCCTTTGGCCTTTTCCCATCCTCATGGAGAATCCCAGCAGTCATTAAAGGAGCTCAGTTTTTTGTCACCCAGCCAGCTCTAACTATAGCTCTCTGTTGACAAAACCTGTACAAATACATTTTATCAAAAATGCCTTTTATCTTAGATGAAGAGGAAAACAAAGCCAGAGAAGGAGCTGTCTGCAGAAAGGCCCATGTCCCTCATTTATAAATGTCTGTGCAAAAAACAAAGTGAGAATAAAGTGGCCACCCTTTGCTGCTGAGGTCAGGAGCTGGGCTTTTATATCAGGTGCAATAAATGAATCAAAGGCATTACATTGACATGGTGGAATAGGAACAAAACCATTGCAGTGCCATGTAGGACCACCTTTCCCTCTCAGTGGTCAGCAACAGCTGCTTTGGAGAAAACCAGGAAAATCTAGAAGGATTTATGTCTTTCTCCTTCCACGTGGAAAATTACGTGTCACCTATTCATTTGTGTTTTTTTAAATCCTCTGCAATGTCTATTTGGATGCCTGGGAAGGGGGAGGAGTGTGTGTCCTCCTCTGGTGAGACTTGGCAGGGAGTTTGGAGTTTTATAAGCCATGTGCTTGCTCAGTTATTTTTAGCCCGTTACTACCAGGCTGCTTTGGATTATTTCATGTGTGATATCAACTCCTTCCCCCAAAAGCTGTGCAGCCCCTCTCGTCTCCCCCTGGGCAGGCTGGGCTTTGCTGGGAGGAGCTGCCTGGCCCAGGGAAGAGCATCACCCATCTCTCCTCTGCCTTTTGCCAAGCCTGATATTAGGCGCCGGTGATGACTTTTGCTTGGTCTCTTGAAAGAATTCTCCCACTCTCTGGTTGCTGGATCCCACTGATGGAGTTGTTAGAGCTCCCAAGGAAAGTCCTGGAGAGCCTCTGCAGCTCTGAGCTGCAGTGAGTGATTGCCTGTGTCCTCTGCCCGTGACAAATACAGGCTCCTACCCCTCTGAAATACTCTCATGCCAACCCATTTTTCTTAATTTGCATTGGGCTGAAGCACTGGTACAGTGGGCTCAGTGAAATGGAGTTGCTTGTTAATCCATGGAACTTAATCATGGGGCTGGGCACTGGCTGGGCTGGCTGGGTAATTTACCATGGCAGGTAGTTGTTGCATTTATGGTTTTCAGACAACTGATACTGTTGAGCTGGAAGATAAACCTTTCACAAGCACACAATGATTTAGCAGCCGTGGACAAAATGTATGGGAATTGGGTATCTAAACTCATTTAAAGATCTTGCTGCATATTCTTATTTCTAAAATGTGGCAGTGAGCCAGTTTTAAATACTGACAGAAGCACTCAGAATAAAAGTCCTATGAGGTGATTATCTACATCCTTAAACTTCTAAATTCTTTATATATATAGCATTTAAAAGCTTAATTTTCAAGTTCCATTTGTTTGAAATAATTCAATGTGTCCACATTGCTTTTAACCGCTGAAGATCTTAGTTCACACAGGTATTTTTGTAATAGGTTAAGTATCATAATCATCAGGAAAAGACCCTAAATTTGAATTTATTTGAATTGAGTTCTTGAAAACAGTTAATCTTTCCCTAGCAAGAAATTTTTAAAGGTACAGCTCCATAGAATGATAGATAAATAAAGAATGTTTTGGCCAGGTGTGTGGCAAAATGAACAAGGTCTGCTTTCTTCACAGAATTATAGCATTGTTTTGGGTTGGAAGGGACGTTAAAGATCTAAATCTAGTTCCAATCCCCTGCCATGGGCAGGGACACTTCCCACTAGATCATGTCACTCAGGGCCCCATCCAAGCAAGAGGCCGGGGACCTCCACCTCTTTTCCAAGAGGTGAAGAGATTGGGCAGGAATGCACAAGCTTAGGTGCTCTCTCAGGACTCTCCAGTGCCAATAGATCCATCACTGGAAAGTTGCCATGGCCAGAACTGGGAGGAGGGTGATGCACCCCACTGTTCATGGTGGTGCCCCGGCACTGCCCTGAGGGACCGAAATTGCCAAGGCTGGACCTGCTCCTGCAAAAATTTTCCTTTGAGTTTGGTGCTAAGTGGGGGATTTGCCCCTGAGAAAAAGCTCAGGTTGAATAAAAAGCGGGTGTTTTGGGCTGAATGGTTTTACACATGTTTTCTGAGCTGTGGAGCTGGTGGAGGGCTCTCTTTGGCTGCAGGCTATAAACTGCTGCACAGCCGTGCCTGTGAATTGCAATAGATTGTTACTAACACTAACTAGAGAAAAATGTGACTTTTTTATTGTTATTTATTTTTTAATCAACCCTGTGTAAGCCTGTGCATACATCTGTCATCAGAGACCCTCTTCCTTTTGCACTTAATGGCATTTCTGCTGCCAGCCTGAAAATTGACTGTACAGGGCTGGCATTTTTCCAGCGTCAATTTTTCTTCTTGTCAGCTTTTCTCTTCTTTCTTTCTTTCTTTCCCCCCTTCTTTCTTTGGTGACAGTATTTCTCTGTTCAGCTTCATTCCATGCTAGACTCTTCCACACCCCAAGCCCCGTGTTGGGACTTGGCTGTGTGTGCTCAGCAGAGATAGCAAAGCACGCCTGGAAGTGGCTTTAAATACTCAGACACGCAGGAGACGTCAGCCAGCAAAGGAAATGTTTAGCTGCACAGTAGTCTGCAGTTCAGTGGATGCATGGAAATAAATTTGACTGCAAGTTAGGCCTGAAAGGTATAAAAGTGTGCTGGGAGGAGGGGTTTGTCAGAAGAAGTGTGTGAAATGGCTCTGCTGGAGAAGGAAGAGGGCATGAGGATGCAGGACATGGATTTTGGGCTTTGTTTTGTTATGTATTCATAGAGCGTGGTCTGGAATTTTTATTTTTCCCTTTCTGACATCAATAGCAGTGTTTGCTATTGGCCTGGCAGCCCATGCACCAGCTCTGTGCTGCTGCTGATGCCTGTACCAGAAAGCTGACACACGCTTGCAGCTCCTGTGGTCCTCCATCCTTCCTGCTGTGTTGTTTATGTGGCAAGACCGGGACTTGGACAAGATCTGGACGGAGATCTGTTGCCTGTGTACATCCTGGATGTGGGGGGCTTTGGAGTCTGAGTTGCCAGGGCTGGAGAGTGTGTGTCTGGCTGTTCTGTGCTGCTGAGTCCTGGCACAGGGTGTGGGCTCTGCAGCCTCCAAAGGAGAAACCCGACATGCTCACCACACAGAGACCGCTGAGGGGGAGGAGAGCAGCCAGAAATGATAACGAGGCATCCAGGGCAATGGAAAACAGGAGCACCTTTCAGGTTTTAAAGGTGAGAGGTGCGAATATCTCTCGTACCCAAGTTTTTCTACCTGCTCCAGACGAGGCAGTGAGGGGCTGACAGCCTGAGCTCAGAACACTCTGTGAGTTGTCAGCATGTTAATTCACTCAGGTGAAAAAAAAAAAAAGAGCCTGGCTTGGCCATTTGCCTCAGACCTTTCTGCCTTTGCTTTATTCCGCAGGGCAGCCTGTCCAGAGCTGGTTCAGGCTCAGCAGGAGCAGCTGCAGCTCCGCTGCCTTGACAGAGTTTGTGTTTGCTGTGCTCAGACCTGACCCAGCTCCCAGCTCTGTGCTCTGGGGAAGCTGCAGGCAGGAGCCCCGCTGTTCCAATGACACTGAGCTGTTTTCTGGGAAAGGCACTGCAATGAGTGCCAGCAGCTTTACTGCTCGGAATTAAATGTATATCGTCCTAAATGATGATGGCTTGGAGATCTTTACTTTGGCACATTATGGAATTTATGGGGTGTAAAAACAGTTCCAGAATCAGCAGCGCAGAGATCAGAAAACACTGTTGTGCTTTTGGGAGTGCAAAGCAATGGGTGAGGGCTGTGCTGGGAGAGGTGTGGTGCTGTCAGACCCTTCCCCAGCTGGATGGAAGGTGGAATTGTTGTGGCAAATATAGATAGTCTTGAAATCAGCATAAAATGGGTTGGGTTTGCAGGGACTTCAAAGATCACCCTGGTCCAACCCCCTGCCATGGGCAGGGACACTTTCCACTAGAACAGGTTGTTCCAAGCGCTGTCCAGCCTGGCCTTGGACACTTCCAGGGATGGGGCAGCCACAGCTTCTCTGGGCAACCTGTGCCAG
>JAWMRA010000023.1:3069586-3138652 GCA_035584735.1 Pseudotriccus pelzelni | reverse complement strand
CAAGCCTTGTCCAACCTGGCCTTGGACACTTCCAGGGATGGGGCAGCCACAGCTTCTCTGGGCAACCTGTGCCAGGGTCTCCCCCCCCTCACAGGGAAGAATTTCCTCCTAATATCCAACCTAAAGCTCTTTCAGTTCTCTGCTAGCTCCTGAGTGGAGCAGCTTGGTCACTGCCTGTGAATTATCCAGTGAATGATCCAGCTTTTAATTGGGTTCAAATGCTTAATAGCCTATATGTAAATATCCTGTAAACAGAAACAAACTCCAATAAAGGGAGATAGCAGCAGCAACTGTGGTTAGATCACATTTACATCAAAACAGCTCATTGCCTGGGCACTGGGCTGGTGAGTTCACAACCAGCTTGGGGGCTTTGCACATCTGATGGGTTAGAGGATTGATGTGGGTTACAATATTGATGTGGGATAGGGCATTGATGTGGGTGAGAATATTGGTATGGGGTAGGATATTGGTTATTTGTGGCCGTGGTGGTTGATGCCAGCTGTGTTCACTCCCAGCTCTTCCTTCCCCATGAAGTTCCTTCTCTTACAAAGCCAGTGTTGGGTTTATTGTTCCTGCATTGGACACACGTGGACTTATTCTGGACAAAAATGCTGGAAAAGTGAATTTTGCAGCCCTGGTTGATCTTGTTTGTCTCCTCCTTGCTGATACTCATTTGAGGGCAGGGAGGAGAGTGCCCTTACTCCTGGATCCAGGAGTACTGGTGGGACTGAGGCTGGGATACCAACGTGGGACAGGGACACCGGGTCTGGTTCTCCCAGTAACCCCTTGCCTTATCAGATTCCTTCCTGGCCTTGTAATTTGTGGGAGAAAATCGATTATGAACTGATGGATATGATTCAAGTTTGGCCTTAGGGGATTGAGGTCTCTGCTGCAGGTGCTCCAGACGATGGGAATTTCTCTGTCTTTTTGTTTTGGTTCAGTTGATAAAGCCATGATTCCCCCTAGTACTGCATTGGGTGACCTTTTTTTAAACAGTGTGAGCTTTCCATTTCCAAAATGGGCAATAAAACGTTTGAAGCCTGGCAATTTAGGGCAAAATGGGAGTGTTTAATCCAGGCAATGAGAACTGGCAGCAGTATATTGGAATATTGGACTGGTATTTTCTTGCAGATAAAGCTGTAGATAAGAACAAAAAATAAATTGATTTTCCGTAGCATCTGTGGCAGCAAAACCTCTTTACTCTGGAAGACTTTCTAACTCTCTCTGAAACGTGGAGATAAAAGAAGGCTTGTGAAATAACTCAGCAGAGTCCTTGGTGCACCCACACCTCAGCAGATGGGAATGGGTCCTGGTGGGGAGAGGAGGAAGGGTGAAACCAGCAGCATGGATATGGCAGGATGGAAATGTCTGATGTGGGAATGTCTGTGGGGTGATGATGGGAGCATTTTGGCATTAATAGAGAATTCAAAGACAGTTGCCGGCAGAAAGAAACTTAAAATAGCCCAAACAGGTAAAATTAGCAACAGTAGAGGAAGCAGCAGAGATTTCAAAAGGAGGCACTTGGGAAGCAGGGACAATAAAACTCAGTAAACAAAATGCAAAGCTGTTTGGAAGGTGGGTAGACTCCTGAGAGGTGTTTCTGCTGGAAAGACTCATTCTGCATCTGTTTGTGCATTTAAAATGGCCCAGGGCAAGATTCAGAGGAGGATTTAAGTGTTGCAGCTTAGTTGAGTGCAGCAGAATTTAAGCCTTTGTAGAAAGCACCTCCTCACCCTGAGCCTGCAGCTGCCTGCTGGGTGCAGAGAATGAGCTCTCTTTAGATTTATCACATTTCAGTGTAATTAAATGAATGAACAGATCTCATGCTTTCCTTGGTCCTGCTGTAGAACACCTTCAGTCTTCCACTCTCAGTGGAAGAGAGTCTGGAACCATGGAAATGCTCCATTTATTGTCCAGCTTTACCTCGCCTGCAACACGGCACTTGTTGGTGAGAGTGGCCCTACAGGAGCTTCTCCTGAGGGAAATTTCGTCTCAGGGTTTTCTTTCCTCAGAATGCTCCATTAGTGTGAGGATTTACCTGGGAGACGAAGCTGAAGAAAAGCTTTTTTTCAACTTCTGGCAGTCAATAGATTCCCACACGCAGATTTTACAGTAAGAAAAACTTATTCTAGTAAATAATTCTACAAGAAATTAAGTTGGTGTTAAGTGTGGATGAATTACTAGCTTTTTTAATCTCTGTTTAGGCTATATAGGGAAGAGGCTACAACCCAAATGTGCAATTTAAAATGGTTATCATGTATATATTTTTCATTATGGGCTTTAGTTGCTGTTCCCTTTTCTAGGGTAAAAGCTTTCAGCTCTTCCCCACCCCAATATCTGCGTTTGTATTTGATTTCCCAGGGTCAGCTGCCCAAGCCATATCCCAAACTTGCAACCCTCAGTCATGCAGAACAGGGTCTGAATTCCTGAACCATCCCATCAGTTTCACTGAGGCAGTTTAGAGAGGAATTGTTGCAAGAAAAGTCTATATTTTCCCTGTCCATCCAATTACCTTTGTGAAAAAAATACCTATTTTTTTCCTTTTTTGATCCATTGCTTGAAAGCAGCTTTGCCACTCTGGATGGGTCCAGTGAACCTCACAGCAATTCTGCTGTTGTAAATGTTAAATTACCTACAGTGAGAAATCCATTTTGCTTTACAATTTAATTACTTGTTATTATGATGTTAAGAATTAGTTAAGTTGCTTGAGAATAATGTACTTAAATTGTGTTACAAGCATGGTTTTGGCACCAATTCTGAGGTCTTTATTTATGTAGCTGAGTAGTTTCCTTGAATGTAATCAAGGGTTTGCCTGAGCACAAACCTGAGTGCTGCAGAGTCAAACCCCATATTTTTGTGGTACGTTTGGAAGCTGTGCCATTGCTGTGTGTGCTGCATGACAGCTGTCAGTTTTATATTAATAGTATAATCGATTGAGAGCTTTGATATAAACACTGTAATTGATGTGTTTATGACAAAGAATTGTAGCACTTAGTGCCAGAGGGTTGAGCACTGTCTGAGCAGCAATTCTCTAACATTCCCATTTATTTCTCCCACACTCATGCTTACGTTGTTTACCCACATCCTGGAACATCAAGAGCTGTTCCCCTCAACTCAGGCCGCTGTGCCTAAAACATGAGATTTAAATAATATGACTGAAAGCAAATCCCTGGGCAGGGGGGAGGGCTGTGCTGGTGCTACTGCTTCTCTTCCAAATCCAGTGGTTTCAGCCCTGGTTTTTCTGATGGCGTGTCAAAGGATATTTCAACATGCCTTTGAAAAAGTACATTATTTTTAAGCAATTTAACTAATTCTTACCATCATAACAGCAGCAGCAGCTAGCTGGTGTCTCAGCAGGGACCCTGGAGTGGCTCAGTGGGGCAGAGCCATGGGCCTGCAGTGTCCCAGGGAATTGGTGTTTTGGTGGAGTGGCAGGGAGGGGAGACCTGGGTGGGATGAAACACCTTGATCCCCTTTGAAGTGCTATGGAGAGTGGATGCATGGGGAAAGCAGGGCCAGGAATGACAACTTGCTTTTGCTCTGGTTACAGCTCAGGTCTGACCCGGTGCAGGTTTAGGCTCAGGTACCAAGCACATTAAACTCAGCAGGCTCTGAAGGGCATCTCTCCAGAGGTGAGGACAAGCCAGCCTGATGGGCAGGGGGTGCAGAATGACTGTGAGGTTATTTAGGAAGCTGCTTCTGACCACCCCTCTGTGCAGCTGCCATTCTGTGACTGAGACAAGGGGCTGACCGAGGGGTGGCAGCAGCAGAGCCGGTGGCTCTCCTGGCAGAGCCTGGGAGGGCAGCCGAGGTGGAATGCTGCTACAGTTCATCTGACACGGCAGTTCAAGAGCAATTAGCACCCCTGCCAGGGCTTGGCAGGGGACAGCACCAGGGAGGTGACAGGTCTGCTCACTGTCCGTGACCCTCTGGGCGGTCACCAGGCTTGTGAGGAGGGACCGTGGCACGCTGCCACCACCCCCAGCTCAGCACAGCCCAGGCAGGGAGGGCTGCTCCTGCTGCACCAGCATCATTCCATGGGCAGACAGCAGGGATGTCCCTCTCCCTCTCCAGGAGTGGGAAAGTGGCCAAGAGGAGTGGGGAAACGTGTGGGCATTTGACAGGACGTGACTCCCCAGCGGCATTGGGCATTGGAACTGCACTCAGCTCTCCTGACTGTGTGTTCAGCTCCTGGCACTGCCTCCAAAGGAGTGTGTTTCCAAAGAGGCTCATGGTGGTACCATCTGTTGGAAAGGGTATTAACTCCTTTTGCAGGCCCTCAAGCCAAATTTCCATGTGAAAAATAGTGCCCCAGTCGCACACGTGTGACTGCAGGTGAGACTCTGCCTTGAAGTTTCTGGCAACAAAGCTACAAACGGCCACAAATTTTGATGGTTCTCCAAAAAGGGGTTGTGCCACCTCAGTGCTAGGAGTGGGGAGCATTCCTGGTGCTGGGAGTGCCGCTGCTACAGCCAGTCCAGCCTTGCACAGCATCGCTGGCCCCAGATGGGTGATTTGTGTTGAAAGCAATGTCAATCCAAACTGCTGATTTCTGCAGTATTGTCATCAATTTGGAAATAACCTTCCAGCATGCGAGTGTATGTTCCTACTTCAGAAGGGAGCACAGGAAAGGACAGAAAATTGCCCTTGTGCCGGGTTCAATATTTCCATCTGAGACTTTGCCAAACAGGTTTGTTATTTATAGCAGGAATATTCATCAGTTGCCATGGACATACTAAGCTCACCAAGTACAACAGTGAACCACGATCTGCACTGGAGTAATTCTGAAATGCTTTCATGCCGAGGGAAATAGTTTGTATTATATTTAACAGTTAAATGCTGAGTTTCTCCAGTGCCGTTTCTGGGATTTCAGATATAAAAATGGAAATGCTTTATTGAAAATTTAATGGGAAGAGCAGTGAAGAACCCTAAACCCTAAAGAACTTACTGTCACCAGGCAGCTCTCAGGATCACAGTTTATGGTGCTTAAAAAGCAGAATATCTGAGGACTTCTAGAATTCCATTAATAGGGATATATTTTTGACCAGCTTCAAAACTAAATGTAAAATAACATCTTGTAATTTAACTCTTAATGGAAGCCCATTTAGGAGCCAGGTACTGCCTTACTGCTGTTGGCACCTGTATTTGAAGGGGATGGTCAGTGTGTCTGATCTGGGAGAGTCAATCACACATGCAGAGCACTGCTCTGATCAAATCCTCCTGTTCTGCTTTTGGGGAAGTAATCCCTGTTTCTGAAATGCCAGACCTCCAAAATACTGCTAGAGATGCAAGTTTTTCTTTCTTGGGCTACTTTGGGGAAAGAACAGAACAATTATTCAAGACTTTACAGTCAGAGCCTGTGAAAAGGGTTAAATCTGGGCAGGGAGATCTCAGTAGATATGTACTGGTTTTCCACTGAACCTGCCCTTCCCCAGCCCCAAGAACAAATCCAGCAGTAAAAAAAAACAGCTGAAAGCTGTCAGGCTTTAATACCCATAGATAAGGTCATTCCTTGGGGGAGAGCTGCTCAAATGCATAATAATATAACCAGGAACTGTAAAAGACACTGAGATATATTAAAAGATAAAATAAAGCAGACTGAAGTTCAAACAGGGAAAAATCTAAGCTTTACATGGTGAAAGGTAAAATATTCTCACAGATAAGTGGAGGCTCTTGAGTGAGGGAGCGTTTGAAAGGCCTGGGAAGCTGTTGAAATCCTTGGGGACGAGTGTTTGAAGACTTAACATGACGCGGGTAATGGAAGGGGCTGCAGTGGATGGGGGTCTGAAAGGGCAGGAGGGACTGAAGCATCACTTTGGCCAAGTGGAGGAGCAGCAGGTACCTGGGGAGCTCCCCAAAATAACCCTACAACCCAAGAAGCCTCTTGCTCAAGTGGAGTCTCAGCCCTGGTGTGGCACAAACACTGAAGTCCAAGGCTGGCTCGGGGGTCTGGGAGTTGTAGCTTGCAATTTTTTTGTGTTAAAATTGAGAAAGTTTGAACTGGATTGTGGGTAAAAGTATCAGTTTTGAAGGGATTCCTCTAGTGAGCCTTGTTGGATTAATGTTGGTACTCTGTTGCTGCTTTTTGTCTTCAACTTGTGGGGTTTTTTTAATGCAGCATCAAGCTGCAAATCCCCTCAGTGGGACCTAGCTTGGTGTGAGCCTGGTCTGAAAGCTACAGGGGAGAGCAGCACACCTTTGATAAGGTGTCAGTACACCCACCCCCACTGGGAAATGAGCCTGGTGCTCACTGGTTTTAGCTGGCAGGCCTGAGCTGTTCAACCCCTTCCCCACGGTGTGTGTGTGTCCGAAGGAAGCTCCGGTGCTGGATTTTCACACCATCTGAGTGTGGGTTCATGTTAGTGCTCACCTGGGTTGTGCAGGGCTGCGCTCTTGGATGTGTTGAACAGCCTTTTTAATGTTGTTTGTGCAGGGGCCAAGAAACTGCAGCCCGTGGTGGTGGCACAGGGCTCAGCATCACTGGCTGGGCTGGGAGCAATTGCTTTTGGAAGATGGTGGCTTGGGGCTGCTGGGGCAGACTGCCAGGAGTTTGGAGTCAGAAGTCTGGGGGGGAATCTTTTGAGAGAGCTGAGGGCTGCCAGGATCTCTCAGCACTGGGATGGCAGCAGGTTCTGCTTCACAGGAATAATTCAAGGATCAGTCTTACTGATGAAATAACCAATACTTAGTCTAATACTGTGAAATTTTAATAGTTCTATGGTTCAAGACACAAAAGTGATTATGAGATGGGCTTGGATGAAAATGAGCTTCTTAAAGGTGACATTGCAGATGGATTTGCAGAGCTGGGAGTGTTACAGCCCCCTAAGAAAACTTTTAGTCCTGGCTAAGTGGTGGCCTGGCCTTTGCAAGCTGCAGACTGTTCATATTCCTCTCTGAGCTCTTCCCTGCTGCCAAAACAGCCCAGGACCCCCTCCTTCCCTAACAGTTGCTTCTTTTCTTCTTTACCTGAAAGGCTTGACAGTTCTCAAACAGACTTAGATATACCGCCAATATTTTATAGTTTTAGCATGAATTGTTGTGCTCAATGTGTATTTACTTGCCAGCAATAAAGAAGGTGTAGGAATGAAAAACCTCCGTTGATGCTGCGTTCTCTTCCCTCCCATCCAGTGTGGTGTGGGAGGGATTATTTTTCTGAGATAAAATTGCAACACATGAAATCCCAAGCTGAGCCCTTCAATGCGTTTTTCTTACAGGGAAAACAAATACAAAGCAGAACAGGAAAAAAACTCACTTTGCTCTTGTTCAGTTTTGGTTTTTCTTAGTGTGTTTTTCATGCATGTTTGTCAAGCAAAAGGGATGTACAAAGAGAAAGCAGAGGGAGAACTGTTGAAAAACCTACTTACGTGCCTATAAAATTCAGTATGTCTTAGTCCTTCCAGTACTGTTCCTCCTCCCTGAAGAGCAGGGCAATGTGGCTAAATTAACTGTCTGGATTATTTATAATTATCAGAGCCAAAGCAGCAGTGAGAGAAGGAGAAAACCCAGTGTAAACAGTCCCTCCTTGGCTGTGCTCACTGCATCTCCTGAACACGTCCTACTGCCCTTCAGGGTCTCTTCATGCAGCAGAGGACTCCAGCAGGACCAGTTTCCCTCCCTGTATTCTCTCTGTAGCTATTTTTCCCAAGTTTGAGTACATTTTATCTAGACAAATCTCACTTTTGACTCCAATTTTATAGTCCATCTAATTTCAACTATCCTGCAATATTCAGCATTGCTTTCTGAAGGCAAGGAAACCGCAGTTAGGTGGGATTTAGTAAAAATGGGTCCTCTATAAGCAGGGATGCTCTGACACTAAAATAATAGATTTATGAAAACCTCTTTGGAAGTAGAGAAGTCATTGATGAGATGGTTGTGTATTCAGTGTGTCCATTTTGTATTCAGAAAGCTCAGCCCCAGCTACTGCAGAAAAGCTGGGGAATTACCATTTGCAGATAAATCTTGTGTCTAAATTGTATTTCTTGGTTGCTAATTTTACTAATTAAAATATCTATCACCCATGCACGGCCCCAGACTGATTTAGAACAGGAAGATGACTGTCTGTAATTTAATGAGGAGTTCTACATGAGCAGCAGATTCTCTCCTGGATGGCTGTGCTGAAATTCATCCCTGCGTTGGGGCCAGGATGTTCAACGTGTGCTGAGGGGATTGGGACAATAATGCACTTTGTTATGGAAGGGTTCAGTAATGCTGTCACTAAGGGTGTTGTTCTACATCGCAGGAACCTGTGTTGACAGGGCAGGGGGTGAAGGTTTAAACTAAAAGAGAGTTGATTCACATTTGGCACAAGGAAGGGTTTGTTTACGATGAGGGTTGTGAGGCACTGGAACAGGTTTCCCAGAGAGGTCATAGAAGCACCATCCCTGGAAACACTGAAAATCAGGTTGGACAGGGCATTGAGCAAGCTGATCTGGCTGAAGATGTCCCTGCCCATGGCAGGGGGATTGGACTAAATGACCTTTAAAGTTCCCTTCCAACCCTCACCATTGTAAGATTCTGTGATTCTAGTTCATACTTTGGAGCCTCAGACAGTGAGACCATAAAGCGTACAGAGCGCTCTTTGCCTACAGCACTGAGGTTTAAGTACAATGTTTTTCATGGTGCTTCTCATCACGTTCCTGTTTGCTTGTCCCCTCGGGGAGGAGGGAGAGGGGGAGAGGGGCTGTCAGGAGCTGAGCAGCAGCAGAGGTTGCAGATGTTGTCCTCTGTAGGAGATGTGGCTCTGCAGGCAGCACGATGCTGCTCTCCCTGTGCAGGAGCAGGTGACAGGCACAGGATGCACTTCACCTCAGGACACCACTGGCACTGTGGAGCACTCCCTTTCCCATTGGGAATTTCCACACAGGGCCCCCACCTTCATGCCCGTGCTGGTTGTAGGTGCCAGGAAGTCTTCCGTGTTTTCTGCTCTGCCTCTGCATTTCCGTGGGAACCAGCATTCCCTGTGCACTAATGTGCATCATCAGTCTCTCAAAGATGCTTGATTTCTGTTTGATTCTTAATTATTATAATAGTTAAGGCACTTAACATGCTTTAGTGATTTACCTCGTTTAATTGGATGTAGTGATTAGAATATCTTTTATATTGCCCTCACTGCGGTTTTAATTTAAGATTATAATCTCACGGTTCTTTTCAGCTCCTCTGGCTTTCATTTAGATACTGCTTTTCTTTTCTGATTTCATTCTGTTTATTCATTTTTCCTGCTGATTCAGTAAACATGCTGCTAGGATGATTTCTCAGGAAACCTGAGTGTGGTTATAAATTCTTTCATTTAGTGTAGACACTAATGAATTAAAAAAAAATATGAAAATGGTGCACGAGACTGTACTCAGCCTCTGGAGTTGTCTGTTGCTTTTTGCAGTAATTTATTAGAATTGAAATGAAAAAAAAAAAAAGAAAAAGAAAAAGAAATGATTCTCTTGACAGGGCAGGTGAAATAAGGGGATGGAAAGTGATAGTGTTACATCCTCTCTGTGTGTGTCTTGTCCTGCCTTAGCAGGTGGATGATGTACAGATTAGGTTTTTATATTATGACCCAGTGTGTGATATTTTGGTGTTGGTCCCCAGTGTGGGAATTGCTCTGTTGAAGGGAATTGAAGTCTGAGGCTGTGGGTTCAGCCCCCCCTGCTCTGTGCTGAGGACACCAGCCCAGGCACTGGGCAGGAGGATGGAATGGAGAGAGTGCTGGGAACTGGGCATGAAAACCTAATTTCTGTGATTTGAGGAACAAACAAGCACTTCCCTGCGGGGACAGTGGTAGATTCTCCAAATTAGTTTGAGATGTAGAATAGCATGTTCTTTTTTTCCTCTTGGTGATGCACAAAATCAGAGAGATAAGCCAGCTGGTTTGTCACTGTAGAAATATATAGTATCTGCATTTTTTCTCTGCTCTGGTGCCAAATCCCAAGAGTCCTTCATGACTGTAGTGCTCCTTTCAAAGGGAAAGGACCAACACGGGGACCGGCACACACATGAACTCGGAGGAGCAGCAGGTCCAGCAGGAGAGGAGTGGCTGCTTTGTAGGAAATTCCCATTTGCAATTAGGCTGGCAAAGTGAGAGATCCATTTTACAGGCTGCTCGGTGCTCGGAGGTTTGGCCAGCTGAAATCCATGGAAGCAGAGAAGTACTTTATCTTCCTCTTCTCCTGGCCAACACAGGAGGAACGGGCTTTGCTTGAACTCTAACAAAGAACTAACATTACAAAAAACCCAATCCTTGTTACTAAAATGTACCAGGGATCCTGTTCAAACAGAATAAAGGAGGAGGTGCCCTGTGCAGGGCTTCTGGTCCTGCCCAGAAGTGGCCACTCTGAGAAGGGAAGGAGGGCTCCTCTCCTGCCGTGTCCCCCCGGCACCGGTGGTGCCCGGGGCTGGAGACCAGCTGAAAACACAGGGTTTCTTTTTCTCCCCAAGCCAACTAATTAAGTGAAAACCACTGATACATGCAGGGCTTCAGAAAGAGTCTTTGATGAATTAGTTATTTATCCTGTCTCATCGGCCTTGTGTACCGCTGCAATATATCACCTCCCCGGGTTGTGGGAATGCACCTTCCGAGCCAGATCCTGGTGCCTTTCATCACCGAGAGCTGAACTTCATTCTGGGAAGGTTCCCAGTGAAATCAATTAGGTTTTGTGCTGATGAAGGTGCTGCTGAACATGATTGCAGGTACCAGAACCTGGCTCTGGGTGACCACGGCGTCTGCTCCGACCCTGCCGGAGCTTCACAGCGCTGGGCGAGGAAAACAGGCGGTCACTGCACTGATGTGGAACGTTAGAATAGCTCCAGTGTTTGGAGCTGCCAACTATCAGGCCTATAATATATGTCCTGAAGCAGTCAAAGGGTTTTTACGAGTGCAAAAATATTAACAAATCGTTGGTTATTTAAAGGGAATCATTTAGGGCTCATCTGGCTAATGAGGAAGAAAAAAATGGAGCTGAACGCTTCTTCTCAGTTGTAGGGAGATGTATGAGATCAGCTGTTGTAGGAAGCTATCAGTGAACACACCTCGTTAGCTCCCTTGTGTAAAACTCCTTATCTGCCTCTTATTAGTCTTTCATTAATTAAAGCTACAGAATTCAGTATTTTTTGTTAGCTGTTCCCTCAGCATGAAACTCGGCTAATTCTTCTACTATTGGAAACAAAGCTCCAAGATTGAAGTTTATTCTTGTAGTGTTCTTTCAGTTATTTATTTCACATTGCTGTCATGCATGGATGAATTTATATGATGCTCTGATGACCTTTAGAAATTCCTCTGATTAAATGCTGTTCTACTTCATTATGACATTTCTGTACTTGTACTACCCGATTTGATGTGTACAGCTTAATAACACAACCAGACATGAATGCTAATAACTTTACAATTCATTGCATTGCTATTTTTTAATGTAGATGAATTTTAAAACAAGTTTCTCTTGCTGCAGGCTTACATGAATCATATAAATTAGAAGGTAACAAAAGAACGTATTAGCATTTGTTAGCCTGGATGCACAAATTTTGTAGTAACCATTTTAATATGTACTACAACTTTTCCAGCCTCAAGTTTAATATGTACTACAACTTTTCACCCTCGATTTTTCAACCAACATCATAATTGAATTGGTTTCCTTCTTGCCTAAGGATAATGATTTTACACTGATGGAATCATTATTAGATTCTAAGGATTATACTGATGATGCCTGTTTTACATAGAGCTAAAAAAATTAAAATTATTCAACTGTAAAATACTCCTTTACACAAAGGCTATGTAAGTTGGAGATAAATGAACTAATTATTGTGTTTAGAGTTGTTGTTAATATCCAGTATCCATAACTGGAGCAAACTTCTCACTGTAGCTCTGTGCAGGGGGCCTTTGAAACCCCCACCCCATCTCTTGTCCTTGAAGTCTGGCAGGTGGTGAGTTGCTGTCGTGGAGCTGATGCTGTGCGAGCATGTGTTGATCGAGGCAGGAGATGGCTTCCTGCAGACCTTCACAGAGACTGCTCAAAAAAGGCTCCTCATCTGCAGGCACAACCTCCAGTAGTGGTGGGATGAGAAGCAGAGGAAAGGTGGAAGGTGGGAAAAGAGAAGGCATTACTTAGGGAAGAAGCTTCTTTACTGCTGTGGATCTGGTTCTCAGTTCAGTCTGGGTTGGGAAGACCTGTCCATGTTCCACCACACCTTCCCAAGGGGTGAAACTGGTCCAGAGGAAGTGAGAACCATCCACCACTTCTGTCTGCACATCCACGTGCTGCTCCTTGGATGGAGGGAGGGAAGAACAGCCCAGGTTAAGCATAAATGATGAATTTCTGCTACCCTGAAAACCGTCAACATTTCATGGGTAATTACACTTAAGGCTGCAGAAATAGCTGTTGAATTAATTGATTTTACAGTTAGATCCCGAGGTGCTGAGTGGGTGTTGGTCTGCGTGGACGTGTCAAAATAACATCTTCAGAAGTAAAAGGGGTAAAAGACATTTACCTCTGTCTGTTGAGTAATCAGCAATTAGAATACAGTATAAATATCTGCAACCTTTCAGCTGAAAAAACGGGAAGAAAAACTTTATTATTGCCTTTAAATATTTTAAACTTTTTTGCAATTTTTACTTGTCAAATACAGAATTATCTGGAGCTGAAATTAAGTTAGTATAGCCCTTCTTCCTCTGGCTTTTTCAAGCTGGAGGTTAACCTCGATTAAAAAGAAATTAAAATCATGTTTCTTTAAGCATCTCTTTAAAATAATTTTAAATCATAGGTGAGAGACCAGTCAGCATAACTACAATGGACTGCTCTTGTGCATGATTTTTAGAAGCCTTTGTGCTCCGTTACTGCAGCTGGATGTCACCTCTGAGGTCAAGGGAACGTGATTGCTTCCCCACACTTAAGCTTCACTCAGTTTTATTCACTACAAAAACAAGAGTAAGGAGCTGCACCAGTTGTAAACTTGCACTTACTGCACTAATTGTGTATAGAGTGATCAATACATGGAATCAAATTCCATGTCCGTGGTGCATTAAGACATTATCAAACTCCTGTGCTTCTCAGCTGCC
The DNA here is from genome assembly GCA_035584735.1 of Pseudotriccus pelzelni. NCBI lineage: Eukaryota > Metazoa > Chordata > Aves > Passeriformes > Tyrannidae > Pseudotriccus > Pseudotriccus pelzelni. Next base: position 3,125,613 of record JAWMRA010000023.1, on the reverse strand, counting down.
TTAATATGGCTCGAGGTACAGCACAGAGCTCCCCTTGTGTGTGGTTCAATAGTTTCTTTAATCTGAGATGTAAACTTGTCTTTGAAAGTAAAAAACAAGCTGACCTGAAGGTAATAGAGCTGCATTGAATTCATCTCAAACACATGTTAAATTTTCTTGACACCATTACCCTTTTCCTTAGGAAACTTCAGAGTGTTCTTGATTAATAATAAAAATAAGTAAAAACAACCTGTAAAAGGAAACCAAGAGAACTCAGTGGCCCATCTACTTTCAACCTTTTGCTCTTTGTCCTGGGTATTCTCAGCAAAAGAAACAAAATCCCATCAAGTTCTTTTCAGCATCGCACAAGGATTTAGACTATTTCCTATGCTCAGCTCTTTGTAACAACAAAACAAAATAATTAAGGTTGTTCTAGCAATGTATGAGAGCAGGAGACACGATCTCTGGATTCCAAGCCAGGCTCTGTGACTCAGTTATTAAACAACTTGTGCTAAATTGTTTAACCTATTTGCTGCTGCTTCCCTGTCTTTAAGGTGAGGGCACATTAAGTTTTACCTCCCCATGGCGTGTATTTTTGGGGTGCTTTGTGAACGCAACGCTTTGTAACGTGGCACTGAAGTGTGGCTCTGGCATCCACTTTGGGGTTTCCTCTCTCCCTGGAGCTTGAATCCTTCTAAAACTTGGCCAAATTTCCGCATCTCTCTCGAGTAAAATTTGTTGCTGCAGTAAAGCTTTGTTAGAGACGTTCCACCCGGGATCAGTTTGCGAAGCAGCTGTCACTGCTCTGTCGGAGAAGGTGGAGCTGCAGAGAGGCTTTAAGCTGAGTTTGGGGGATCATCATGAGGGAGTTGCTGTAGACTTGCCATGTGCTGTAATTAAAGGGCTGCTGTCAGAGGCCAAGCAGGCATAAAAATGTTCCTTCCTCAGCTGCTCTTCCCTCTGGTGAGTTCATCTTAATTTTCAGCATTTGATGGAGAACTGAATTTTGAGGTGAAAAAGGGAATGTCTTATCTCAGGGATGCCGTGGTGGCTCTTACTGCTCTTTGTGGGTGTCCAGTCTGTGCAGGCATGGGGGGAAGGAGCTGGGTCCTTGATCTGTCACCCAGTCTCCCAAATTATTGTAAGGCCTCTCCAGGGAATGTGCTGCCAGCAGGAGAGGGCAGGCTGTGCCCCAGTTGTTCGACTTGAACAACCGAACACACTGCACCACCACCAAGGAAATCTTGGACCACGGGCTCAGGCTTGGAGACAGCCTTGTCCTTGGCACAGCTCATCCCACCAGGGGGCTGTATCAGGTATGTCCAATGGACTGAGCTGTTCCTAAGAACACGTGTCAGCGTCGGGCAGACCAAGCCCTGGAGGTGTTTCTGTGCTGCTGGGACAGTGGTTTGGACATGGATCAGCTGAGCAGGAGCTGGCTGGGATCCTGGGAGCAGCACTTGCAGAGTCCATCTGAGGAGCTGAGAGGAATGGCAATGTTTTAGCAATCTGTCCATCCTGCAGCTGTGTGCTCGGGCACAGGGAGGGCCATCGCCAGCCAAAACTAATTTAAAGCTGTGTAGAGCTGACACCAACTGCTTCTCACAGGAGTGACTACAGGATAGATATCTCCTACAGCTCTCTTCCCACCAGGTCAGACCATGCCTTGAATAATCTGGGTGCATTCTGGTGGACTTGTGGTCTCTCTCTTTCCAAAGAACAGCAGTAGGGTTCAGCATTTACACGAAGACAGCCAGAAGAAGAGATTTATTCTCCTGTTGTTTTCTTTCTAAACATTTCCTCTGGTGCAAGTGTTGATATTGACAAGTGTGTTTTATGATTTGGGAGCTCACGTTAGGCTGAGATGGTGCATTGGTATTTAATGCACAATGCACATAGTTTAGATGGCATGCATTAATCATATTCCTATTGTCTTTGTTATGGTAATGGGAGAAATAAGCTCTTGGTTGTGTTTTTTTTAAATTTAGAAAAAAAGGAAAACGGGTTTGACTTTTTTTTAATTATTTTTTTTAAGATGCATTATATTTCAGCAGCTAATGAAGAGGAAATAATGATGAGTCTGCACTGTGATATGTATTAGAGCACTAATTAGACTATAGCAGAACTGCTTACGGATGTCTTTGAAACACCTGCTTGGTAATTTTCAGCCCCATTTTCCTCCCTTTGCCAGGGCAGGCATGATGGGAAGACAGAGTTAAGACTGAAATATGCAACATATGAACTCATCACCCTCCAATTTTGTCCTTTCTTCACCTAGCTTTATGTCTAAGAAAAGGATAATGTGGATGGCCACTGCAGTGCCCTTCTTGTGGGCTGGGATTCCTATTGCCCATGGTAGGTACAGGGAAAGGACTCAGATATGTTGTTTTCTAACTTCCTTGAGACCACACAAAGGCAATATGCTTTCAGAACAAGAATTCCCAATTCAGGCTCTGGTCTTGCATGTATATTACGTATTGCATCTCCAACATTTGCTTGTCACTGATTTAGTTTGGAGTGTGCATTTTCAAGACCATTAAAAGCTGTAAATCTAGAAATAATGTTGGCCTTCATTTTTAAAGCTGTTTTGAAGTTGTCTTCTTTTACTGTCATAAGAAACCACAAATATTTCCACTCTATATCTTATTTGCCTTTACATTTCTGTCAACTACGTAAATAGTTGAATTCTAAACATGAATTGCAAATGTGCCCAAAACCACATATCAAGCAGACAGTAGAGTTCCTAACTCAGCCATGTCTCCCAACTCACACTGCAGCTAAGCTGGTCGTAGGTTGTACAAAAATTCGCCTGTATTTTATAAGATGCAAACATTGGCCTCATATTTTGTAGCCTCTGAACACAACTGTGTTGCCCACACTGAGGAGACGGACAGGGACTCCCTGGTATTCCCCCATACCGAATCTCTGTGATGATTCAGCTTCTTTTTTCTCACAGCTTTTTCCAAAGGAAACTTTTCCTGACTGCACCGTTCGTGTGTTGGAGGATTGAGGAGCTGTTCGTGCCTGAGAGCCTGAGCAGAGCGCAGATGAGAATTCTAAAGGTAAGCAACTCTGTTTCAAAGCTGCTCTAATTTTTTGGATTTTGATGGTGAAAATTTCCAATGGGTGCACTGAATCCTGAGATAGTCACATGTTTAAACGCAGTATGACAACATTTCTCATGGAACGATGCATTTAAAATAATAGGCAATATTTTCATTCATAGGTATATCAGAATTTTTTCTCTGTTTTGAAATGTTTGGTACTACTTGCAGTTTCATAAAATGCCATTTCAGGTGGTCACTGACAGCTACAGCTGCTTTCATCCCATATATAAGATCATATATTGCAACCCACACAGAGAAGACAGAGTTGAAAAGAAGGGTTCTGGGGAGGTTCAGTTGTACTTGGTAGCACTTGAGTTCCAGAATAGGACCAGATTTATCACCTGCCCTAGGACCAGGTGAGAGGGAAGAGGTGAATGTAGAGGGGTGCAAAATAGCATCACATGCCATAAACGGGTGTGGGTTTGTTGAAGAGAGAGAGGGAAAGGGAGAATCTCCTCAGCATGGTCTGATCCAGCCCGTGGTGCTGTGCTGTCTGGTTGATGTGTAACTTGGAGGGAGACACGTGGAATCTCTCAAGGTGCTTTGGGGCTGAAGCTCTTGGGTGGCAGAATAAAACCCTGAGACTTCACAGAGTCCAGTGTTGTCCCGAACGGACCCCCCCAGGCACTGCAGTAGTGGAAGATGCTGCCTTTGAGTAGGAGGTTTACAGGCAGAGATAACAGAAAATATACTCCAGCATAAAACAAGGGGTTTATCTAGATACTGCAAGTGTTTAAAAACCCAGACCAAAGCCCCAGGCAATTTTGTCACGTTCGTCACCAGGGTGAGTGGTGTTCTCAGCACACCAGGTGCCTCAGCACCGTCAGTGCTTGTGGAGGCAGCAGAGCAAAGCATAAGTGCATTCATGCAAGGGAGCTGCGAGGCCAAAACCTGAGCCTGCCAAAGCCCCAGGTGGATGTTCTGCCTTGCTAAGCGAGTCTGGTGGCTCAGTGACGCCACTGAACGTCCCCAGTGCCCCGTGTGACGCCGGTGACACCCCTGAGAGCTGCTGCTGTCAGACCTGAGCTCGTCCTTCAGTGAAGTGCTAAACAAGTACCTGGAGGATTTCTGAGCGAGGCACACTTGTCTTTCAAATGATATGCTTCTGAAGTTAGGGGCTTTCCTTCAGTTATGTGAGAAACCATGCCAGTACCATGAGAGGAAGGTGAGGCAGGCATCTGGAAACGGCTTTTTAACTCCCAATACGTGCAGTTGTGCTGGGTTATCTGAGGGGTTTTGCCTCTGCTCCCAGCGTTGGGGTGTGTGCCTCTGTTTGGGGGGATGTGAGACAAATCTGTGCCCATCTCTTTCTCCCTTGTGGCTTCAGAAATTGCACTGCCTCTTCAGAGGGGATGGGACCATGTGCCATCTCGCCAGCGTGAGAAAAATGACCAGTCCAGAAGGACTGAAATAACCCTCTGGAGGGTATCCACTGCTTTCTGAGGTTGGATCAGTCTCTCCAGGGGCCCTCCCTACCAGCTCCCCGGTGTATTTCAGGTCAGTCCAAGGATCTTGGCTTCTGTTTCTGTTTAACTGCTCACCCATATCATCAGTATACTAAGACATGAGCCGTATCAATCTCATCATAAACCCAAACAAACCAGCAGTCGTTCGAGTCCTTTATCTCTTAGCAGGCAACAGCAAGCCCTCACCTCTTATCCACTCTGCACACATACAATTTTTCTGCAGCAGCACCAAGAATTCAACAGCTGAGACCAACATTTATCTCAGTAAATCCAGCGTGTAGGTCTGCCCCTCTCCTGAATATTCAGATATGCAGCCACATCAGTGCTGCTCGTTTGAAGGCAATGACAAGGGTCATCATTTTATTCTTTATCTCCCGCTTCACCTGCTCCTGAATGCTGAAGGAAAGGAGGAAACAGCATCCTGGGGAGCTCAGTGGTGTGGATGACAACCTTGCAATGCTTGACTGTTCATCAGGGTGTCATGGGAGGATGAGGAGGAGCAAAGGCACCGCTGAGCATCCATGCCCAGAGCCCTGGTGGTGCCAGTGAGGTGGTGCTGGTGGAAGGGAGATGGTGGGTGTCAGCCCTACCAGCCCCTCCAGCCACATGGCACAAAGCCAAAGGGCACAGAAGTGCCTTGTCAGGTAGGAAACCTTCAGCCTGGTCACAAATAAGCTTGATTTTTGAAGATGAGAAAGGTTAAAATTGAGTTTGAACATCTTGAACTTCCCTCAGGGCTGTGTTTTCTGAAAAGACAGCGGGTCTTGTTCAGCTGCTTTTCACTTACATGCCTAAAAAGATTCAGCTGTCACAGCCCTGACAAGCACTAAAAAGCTCTTTGTTAAGGTCATGGGCATCAGAGAAGTGTCTCTCCTATAACATCCCAGTGAACCCAGGGCCACTGGCACTGGGAATGGGGGCTGGTGTCAGGACAGTGTTTGGTACAAACAGGACTGTGACCTGATGTCCCGGCACAGTGGAGCTGCTGCTGCTCCCACTGCTCTTCCCGAGGGGAGCTGTCTAACACTGTTCCAGCTAAGCGCAAAAAAACCCCCCAAAAAAACCACACCAAAAAACCCTCTAAACATCCCTGACCTTTAAATTCAGGCTGCAGCGAACAGATCTGCTGCTAACCAAAAATCTGGGGTTGCTTTCATGTGTCTGAGCGTTCAGGGAATAGATGTAGCTTAACATGCAAATGCTGGGCTTCCTGCAGCACGCCGCTGCTTTTCAAGCTCTCTCATTTCATGCTGTTACCTCCATCCCTGCTGTGTCTGTGAAAAGAGCCTCTCAGAGGAAAAGTTTCCCACAGACAGAAATCCGACTGATGTGGTGAAAAAAAAAACAACAAACCCACAACCAACCACTTACAGTTTAATTTCTGAAATGTGTGGTGTCCATCTGCAACCTGGCAATCAGCATCTTTCTCTGCTGCTGGTGTGGAGAGACCAGCCCCCCTGCTGCCTCAGATTTCTGGGGATATACTTTATATATTTGTCCTCATCTGTATAAGTGAGTAGGTTCTGAAGTTTGGAGGCAGGAGTCCTGCCCTAGCACAGGTGTTCAGAAGAATATTTTTCCCCCCTGTGAGCAGTGATGCTCCAGTGCTTTTGGTGTGTTTATCTGTGCATCCATTTTCTCTGTGTTCAAGTTACTGTGCTCACAAAACTTCAGTGTTCTGCACAAATAGAGACGTGGATGTCTCTTGTTCCAGGTGATGAGAGGAAGTGGCCTCAAGTTGTGCCAGGGGAGGTTTAGATGGGGTATTTGGAAAAATTTCTTCCCTGAAAGGGTTGTTGAACCTTGAAACAGGCTGCCCAGGGCAGTGGCGGGATCACAATCCCTGGGGGAAATTAAAAGATGTATACATGTGGCACTTGGAAACATGGTTTAATGCTGGCTTTGGCACTGCTGGGGTAATGGCTGGACTAAGCCTGTCTGGCTGTTTTGGCAACAAGAGGCATCATGAATTATGTGAGCAATTTCTCTCTTTAGGAGCTGGTCCCAGCCCTGCACTGCCCCGATAAGAGCAGCGAGGCAGGAGCTGCTCTGGGAGCAGCAGGACTTGTGTGCCTGCACCTCAGCTGGGCTGGCACCAAAGAACAGAGCACGTGGAGTGTTGGAAATGAATTGAAACCACAAAGAACTGGGGTAACAAATGAGATCCAAGCCTGATTTACAGCAATTCAGTCTTGGAGCTGTGGCTGTGACCATGCCACGGGCTGGATGTAATGGAGCCCACTTAGTGTGTTATCTGGACTAGAAATCAGGGTTTCTTCATCTCTAAAAGCTGGGCTTTCATCCCAAATATACAGCTGGGTGTTCAGGTAGGTGTAAGGGAGGAATCTAATCCACGAGGCTTCATTAAAATTGAGAGATACTGGATTCCAACCCCTCGGGGAGGGACCTGATCTGACCCACATTTTGTGGCACAAACTCTAGTTAAGTAGAAAAGGGGACACAAGCAGCAGCATCTTGTTTTTTTCTTGAACTCAAGAGCCCTGTGACGTCCTTGGAAGAAAGGGAGGTGCTGGGAAGCAAAGCCACATTCCTCTTCTCGTTACCTGGGCTTTTATTAGACTCCCCCATAATATTCCTGTTCAAATTTCAGCACTCTGACTACCCCAGTCACCTTTTTCATATTAACAATCATTATGGACCAGAATCCTGAGGACTGGCAGCTGTTAGTCAGGACAGATGGGCTCTGCCTCTGACAGCTCCAAAACATCACATCAGCCTCATCTTCTTAAGAAAGCCTTTACCAGATGGGTCTAATTTAAAGCATGGCCTTTCTCATTTCTTCCTAAAGGACAGCTAATTAAGTGCAGAATGGATGTCTCTGCTCCTCCCAGGGCAGGAACAAGTGGGTGTTTGATATGGAAACACTTATGCTTTGGTTCCAGCACATCAGTGAGGAGAGATGAAGAACTCATTAGAATAAATATCGACAAGTGTCTTGAACTTCCCATTTTTCTGAGTGAGTTTACTAGACCTGCCTCAAAAGAGTCCAGTTCTTGAGCAGTATCTTGTGAAAAAATGTCTCTCATTTTTTACTGCTCTGCAGTGACAAACCCCAATTCGAGTTGTATTATCTCTTATCAGTCCTGTTTTTAGTCTGCTGCCAAAATTTGTGGTCAGGGCTGAGGAACTCAGGGAGCAGCTCAGAAGAGGTTGAAACAAAGCTCTTACCCTGTTTTCCAAGAGCTCCAATCCAGTTGTTTCTGACTGTTGTTTCCCACTCAACTGTCTTATGGTGGGAAACTTTATTCTCTTTTCCTCTTGTGTATCAAAATAGCTCTGAGAGATTCTTCTCCTCCAGGCAGGAAACCCTGAAAACTCTGGATCTGTTCAATTAGCTGCATTACAAACTGATTTCCAGCCTTGTCTCTCTTCTCTTACATGAGCTATAAAATCCCTCCTTTCCTCACCTCCCCAGTTAAACTAAAAATGGCCTAATTTTTTTACATCCTTTTTACAGGCGTGTCTACATGGTAGAAATGAGGAATTTTGGCTTATCTTGTTATTATGTAAATATTTTTGTGCTTCTAGAACAAAGTTTTTCTCTCCCTTTGATCGAGCTTTCTTGTAGTCAGTTTAACCTCCAGAAAGAGTCAAGAGATTTGTGGAGATTGCCACTGGCATTATTCCTGAGGAAAACTGGAGAGAGAAAACTCAAAATTACAGCTCATTTGGAAATGGAACCAAATGAAAGGAAGAGATTGTCTTTCAGTCTTTTTTAAGCAACTTTTTGCTTAAAATATCTGGGACCAGTGTAAAAATAGCATTTGCATTGTGTTACAACATGAAAGTGGTTCTTTTCAAGCAGCCTGGGAGGGTGCTGTGCCCCAAACTTTGCTGTGGGCAGGATCTCCAAATTACTTTTTGTTTTTATCCTTCCATAGTTTTGGAGTTTTAGCTGATTGCTCTGGACTGTGCTGGCAGCAGGGGTGAACAGTCTTCCAAAAAGAAAATTTTAGGATGACTTCAAACTCCCACAAGAAGAAGTTGATTCTAGTTTCACCAATTCCAGGGAGTTATTTATTCTTGGAGTTATTTCATGGAGTTATTGTACAGAGTTACATTTCCCAATTATAAAATCAGGAGCAAAGCACCAGTACTAATGGGAGGAAAAGCAGCAAACACTCTGTAGTTAAAAATGCTTAATTACACTTAAAAGTGATTGAACAGAAGATATTATACTTTGGCAGACTTTTGGGTAGGAAGAATGACAGCAGAAGGTCTGGCTGAACTCATGGTTCTGTGCCAGTGACCAGGACTACCAGCTTGGTTTCCTGTCTGGAGAAAATATATGTATGTGGAATATATATATATCTATATAGGCATTGTACATGTGGTTTCCCTGGATGTTTATTAGTTCAGCTGTTGGTACCTCTTTGAAAAAACGGCACGCACTGAAAAAACAAAACCAGCTGAAAACGGCTTCAAAGTCATGGGTGTGAAGGGAAGAGGAATCACTGCACTCGGAGTGTCTGCCTGGAGCCTTCTGGAATGGCAGCCAGAAGTAAAACTTGGCAGAGCTTTGATCAGTGCAAGTGTGCTGAAATTGGGGTGAGGGTTTCATTAGCCTTGGATCAGGCCCTCAGCACTGGATACACTGGTTGCTTGAAAATAGGTAATTAATGGTGCTTTATTTTTCATGTTTCCAAGGCAACCCAAACCCCCAAGACATTGTTTTCCAGTCCACGAGCAGAAGCTTTTGGCTGCTGCAGAAGTTCCCCTCCGTCTCATCTGAAGCTCCTGTAAAGGTACCAAAGCCTTATTTCCTGTCATTATAATCTATATCCAAAAAGTAATGACAATCAGATGCTGCTGATGAAATGATCTGTTCTCACTGCAGAACTCACTCAATCAGTGGAGCTCTGCTGTTCAAATAGATAATTAGTGTTGTGACAAGTGTGACTGTAAATGCCTCAGTTTGGTGGCAATGTTAGGAAGTGTGACAAAATTAAATTATTTGTCTGCCTTAAGCATGGCCCTCCTTGGATTGCTAATGAGGGAAATTCTTGTTAAACACATGTCCTTTTCTGATCAGCTGCTTTCCAGGCCCTCAGCTGGGAAAAGGATTTATTATTTGGATCATCAGGGGCACGAAAGGCTGGACTTTCCCTCGTTTTCTCTGACTTCTTTCTTTTCATGTCTTTAGCTGGTGTAACAGGTCACTGCTTGTGTTCCAGCATAAAATGGAATGATCCCCTAAAATGGAATCACCAGGGAGAGCAATCCCAATAGACATCTTTCCTGCCTGTCAAAATCCCCTCTTTAGAAGGAATGGGCACAGGGAGGGCATTCAAAGGTGCTCCAATCTCAGGGGAACAACTGCAGCACCTCTCCAAAAAATTAATTCTGTTCTTCTACAAGGGCATGAAACTCTCCCTCTGTGCTGCTGCGGGATTCCAATCCTGCACCCTCAGCTGGTAATGGAGAGGGGAAGCAACTCTGTGCCCCTCGTCTCATTCTGCATCCCAAGGTGTGTGGGATTTGGGAGGCTGAAGGCACTCTGAAGTTTCTCTGTCCTGATGGGTAATTTTGGATGTCCCCCCGTCCTAGGAGTTGCTTCCAGTTTAAATTAACAGGGGCTGAATTAATGAGCAGCTTGAAGCTGCACCCTCTCCCGTGGCTCCCAACAGGATGCTTTTGATCCTTCCTTCCTTTTTCAGCATTTGCCAATGCCCTGATGTTCCCCCCACCCAAAGGGAATTAATGGCTGAGCTGGAATGAAGAGCACAGCGCAGAGAGCAGGCATGGCCCAGACCTCACAGCACTAATTATGCCCTTAAAGGGTAAGAAAATAATCTTGGGTACATTGGGAAGAAAGTGTCTCAGCAATGCTGCATGGGGTTACTGGCACGTCTCCTGTATGTGTGCATTTGAAAGGGGAAAAAACCACCACTTTCAAAGATACTTCCTGACCTCAAAAAAATCAGCAGGGAGCTCAAGGAAGGAAATTTCATTCCAAGTGAGTTTATCAAGTTTGCTTGACTCTTGAGGATGGAAAAAAAAGCAAAGGAAGGATGCACATGAAGGTCCTGCGAAATTCTAATACTAAAACACTCTCATGCACAAACTGTGAAGTCTCAAAACAGAGAGTTTAAACCCAAAGCAAGCGAAGAACATGGGATGAATTACAACAAGGGCCAGCACAGACACCACAGGGTGGCAGTTCAGGTGATGAAGAGGATCCATGAAAGGAAAGGTGAGTGTCTGTTTGTCAAAATACCAGAAATTCTGGGGAGGGAACTTGGTGATGCACCTCACGAGAGGCAGCACAGTCAGGGGACGCCAACGAGGTGCCCACACCTTCAGCTGGCCCTGAGAAACACTTCCAAGCCAAAGGTGAGACGTGAACAGCACCTCTGAGAAACAGAGCTTTGCTGAGGCTGCTGGAGTAGCTTGGAGAAAGCGGAATTCTGTCCTCTTTCCAGGCTGTCCCTCCTGCTTCCCAGTGAGACCCGAGCTGTGACCATGCCAGGGAGGCAGCCGTGAGCTGTGGAAAAGCCTTCCCTGAAAGTCCCTTTTCCGAGAGGGCAGGCTGATCTCCAGAGGAGCGGTGAGTGGTGCCCCAGGTCCCCCACCACGGGCAGCTCCCACGGTGCAGGCACCACGTTTGAAGTGCCTCTTCTCATCAAGCAGCCCGGATAAAACCAGAGCAACGACACTCAGCTCTGTCCCTGCTAAACACATCCCTTTTTATTGCTTTTCAGGAGTTCAAAGCATTAGCATAAAACAATCTAGGTGGCTGTTTTCCCTAAGAGAGCGACGGCCTGTTTACAAACTCGTTTTATTTTCGCAATATTCCATTGTTATTTATTTCAGACAGAGAGCTGTCAGATTAATGCACTCCCTCATGCAGGACAGCTTGCTTTATTGCCTGTTATTAAGACATAACATATATAACCTGACAGGCACTGCCCACATCTGCCTTTCCACCACTGAAAGGCAAATTAAGTTGAAAATGGAGATCTCCAATATTTCTTTGGGCTGAAGTAATATTAGTTTTTAACTCATTTTGTATTCATAGAGGATCCTGCATATTTGTAACATATCCAACAGTAAGCTGTCCAAAGAAAAAGTTGTGGGATTTTTTTTATTATTTTTTTTTGAATTCTTATTCCAGCTACCTCTGAGAAGTTCAGGCTTTAGAATACAGCTCTGCTTCTGAATAGGGAATTGAAAAGAATGCAATTTACAGTAGTGCTTTACTAAAAACTGTGACTGAAACCTATCCTTCTTTCTTACTAGATTTCAAATAATAGTTGTGACAAAGTGCTGGTTGGTTTTGGTGGAAGTACAAGTCAGTGGAATGGCAGAACTACCTTCCCCACCATCCACAGTTCCTGTAGTATAAGCAATGGTATTCATATTTTTCATTATTATTGATTAGTTTTCTTTTTTTTTCACCCCAGGACTGAACTGCTAATTTTGGACAGTCACAGGAGCTGCTCTGGAAATGTCTGCTAGAGGTAAGCTTATCCCTTTACTGCCTCTTCACCTTTTCCTCCTGTACTTTCCCAATGACAACTTACTTTGTTCCAACTCACTGGAGAATCAAGTCAGTTTTATTAATGCAAATAACCATTAACTAGATTAACATGATATAAGAAACAGAGATCAGTTTAAAGAGGACTTATGTGGACACTGGGGGAAGCAGAGCAAGGCAGGTCCACCTCAAACCACCTGAAAGGGAAAACCCCATTTATTCAATACCCTTGTGTTGGCATCACTGTTAATCCCCATGGCAGCACCTGGATCAGCTCCCCATTATGCAGGTAGAATCCATGCTTTAAAAGCTTAATGTGCGGTGCCAGGGAGAAGGTTTTTAGTGCTGAAAAGTCTGGGCTTTACAGGAAGATGCAGCTGTGCAGGGAACGGGAAAATGCAATGGAAAACAGGATGTGCAGCTTAATGCTAAATAGTGACACACTGAATAAATTACTATAAAGAACGAACTCTTCTTCGATATAATTACATTGGGGGTTTTTTTCCATTTCAGAGGAGAGGAAACAGCCTAATTGGATAGATGGGAAATGAAGCCAGGGAAAGGGAATGGCTTTTTGTCCATTGTGCTGTAAACCTGTGGGCAGAGGTGGAGCTCAGCAGCTCAAGCACAACCATTTTTAGATGCATTAAACCCCCCCAAATGTGCAAATATATAATAGGAACAAACAATAATACTTTGAAATAGTCTATTATCCCTCAATGTAATAAATATTTTATTAGAGCAATAGAAAAAAATGCATACAGATAACCATAGGATACACACACAACTGGAAGTTTTAAGGATAAATTTCGAACTTTTCAATATGAAACAAGATACCTGGTACATATCTCATGGAGATATATAACTAGAAATTAAATAATACAATGTAATTGCATGAGAATGGCAATACAGGAACATGGACTAGAAGTGTGTGACACAACAGAAAGAGTCACCCTTTGTTGCGTGAAACATAACTATATACTTACTAGGAACACCTGTATTTCCATCTCCCACCCCCACCCCCCTTTGCATGTGTCTGAAAACAACACTGGTTTGCCACATGGAAAAGCAACTAGTCATTTATAGCTCTATATGTACAGTATATACAGCTCTTGCTTACCTCAACAGTCAGCACATAGTGTCATCTGGAGCTAATCAGGTAATTTGCTATCTGAATGCATATCAAAGTATTTTTTTGCCTACAGTGCTACCATAATTTCATTAATCCTGGTTCTCCCTTTGTAGTTCTGTGTGTTGTAATTACACTGTGAAATTAAAAAGAGCAGTCTTTAAAAGGATATGCTTTATGTCATGTGAACATGTGCTGTTACAGGGATGTTGTCAGCTCCCTAAAAGGTGTCTATAAAAGGCTGATTTGACTAAATTCACAACTATAGAAGTCAAATGGACCAGGTTTAATGTACCTTCAATATACGGCTATGAAAGCACGCACAGATTTCCCTATAATAGCAAGCCTGAAGTGCTGTTGTGTAATTTTTTATTATATCCTATAAGTATTGCCATAAACTTACCAGAATCATGTGACAGCAGTGGGGTGTGTCTGAGTGTCAGGCCAGGTGAGATAGTTTTGAACTGGTTAAAGAGCAGCAGGAAAGACAGTTCTGACTTGTAACACCGAATTAAGGATGTTTACAGTGCAGTGTGGCAGATGAAAGAGCAAGATAATTTGAGGCTGCATATCTGGAAGCGCCACATCTCAAGGCAGGGAGTTGGTGGTCGTCCCTCTTCATAAGGCCATGGTGCAACTGCATTTCAACAATGCTTCCAGCTGGGAACTTCTGTCTGTGCAACACTGACAGGAGCCCAGGGAGGGCAATAAAAAGGAGCCCGAAGGTGGGAGAATTTGGTTATGAATGAAGAACCTGGTTAGGAAATATAAGGTGGGGATTTGAGGAAACGAACTTCAGAATTTATGGATGGAGAGGAAGGGCAGGTGTTTGAAAAGGTGCATAAACATCTGTGATAAAACAGAGAGGCCTCTTTGAAACCCAGCTGTGAGATCATTTCTCAGGAGCAGCAGTGGAGGCCCCTCTTGGACACCCCAGCGTGGACTGTGCAAAACTAACACCCATACTGAGACTTTTCCTTCCCTTCCAGCTGGGATTTCTTGCTAGATATTTAGAATAGCTGACACAAAGGGCACTAGGAAAACTGATCCAAACCTCCTGGGTTGTGACACTGTCTTCAGAACAGCCACTTGGTCCCTGTGTTACCGTCTGATTGCCGACACCCATGTCTCTGATTGCATCTTCCCTCTGCAGAACAGTATTGTGACAACGCTGAACATCCCCACAGCGGTTCAGTGTCGCTGCAAAAATGGAGTTTCTCAGTCAGCTAAGCTCTTCCTCTGACCATAGTGCCATTTCTCTCCCTCTCTCTTACACTGTATCTGAAATATGTAATATGTAAACTCCTTTGGTTCAAGTATTAAGGCATTTTAGATTCCTTTTTAAAGGATTTGCTAAACTTTACATGGTATTTTTACTTCAACTTACAGTGAAATATAAAGAATTTAAAAACACGTCAGGATAGAAGAAAAACATGCATTAACCACTGCAGGTTTTTTTTTAAAAAAAGCACTTTAGTAACCAATTCTTTTTTTTTTTTCTTGCAGCAAATGCAAATGTAGCATCACAACACCGAGTTAAGGGTCAAGGAAAATACTGTTGCTAAGAAGCTGGATACACTGAAGATATTCAAGACTGATGGACCAGAACCTCTTGCATCCATACCTGTGACAAATGGAAAAGGGCAGGATTAAATGAAAGCATGACTGTGCGCTGTGCCAAACTATTACCCTTCCCAGATGCCAAGCAAAAATTATTGTTGGTTTGTTGTTTTTTTTTTTATTTCTTACAAGCAGTAGAGACTTACAAAAACACAGTAAATGTTTTTAAACTATAGGAATGCCTTGCAAAATGCTGAAATGGTATGAATGGTTTTAGTGCTCTGGTTTAGCTGACAAGGTGGTACATGGTCAAAGGTTGGACTCGATGATCTTGGAGGTCTTTTCCAACCTTAATGATTCTGTGTTTCTATGGCTCTACTTTCAAGGTAATAATTTAAAAAAAAAATAAATGGAGAGAAAGCAAAAAAGTTAACATTTTTAATAGTAATTTACATGGTAATTTACCAGTTCAGCAGAATGGAGTTTGTCAAGCATAAGGGCATGAAGACTGTTAATTGCTTTCCTTTTTATGACCTTATTACCACCCAACGAGTAAGTATTAATTCTTTTTTTTTTTTTTTCCTTTTTTTTTTTTTTTTTTTTTTTTTTTTTTTTTGTTCCTGAAAAGACAGAGCGAAGGGAATCGGCTTGAACCTACTGGCTAGTCTGGGAATGAGGATCTGCTCGCTGCTGGTGCCATCCCCGCCCTCGGTGGTTGCCTTCACTTCGATGATATAATCGTCGTCGAACTGGAGCCACAGCTCGGCCGTCGTCTGCTCCGTGCTCAGCACGTTCACGCTGCTCTGGCTGCTGGTCCTGTACAAAACCTGCAACACAGGCAACATCCTCCCCTAAGACCTGCCCTGCCAGTTTTATCTGGGCTTCTCAGAGTCAAGGTTTCAGTCTTTTTTAAAAGCGATGGCATGAAAAGATCTGAGGGTTTTTTTTTGTTGTTGTTAATATTCTCGGGCAGAATTATATTTAAAGAAAGAAGGTAACATCAATCAAGGCTCATTATTACAGATTTGATTAGAAATGGCACATATTGCATAGTATTTTTATTACAATTATTATTATAGGTAATGAAATAATTGGTGGTGGGACACTGGAACAAGCTGTAAACATGAATTTCTTGCCAATACAACTCAGATCTTCAGCCTAAATCTTTTAAGCAGGAATATACCATGTGGGATCCAGCTACACAGAGCTTATCAAGAACATCCTCAGCTATTCTTTTACACACACTTATATGACATATTTAAATACCTGTACATTTGTGTGCTGATCAGATTTAGAGCAGATGCAATTTCTGTCAGGAAAATGTGCAGGTCCCACAGTAGGTAAGAAGAGAAAGGGTTTAAAAATATCAGTTTGATATATGTGGTACTAATACATATACCTGACCAGGAAGGGAAACTATGTCCACCAGGCTAAATCTTGGATTCTTTGGTTTCTTCTGAAGTGTTACATATTTAGGTGTTACGTATTTTTGGTGTTACAGATGTGATAAGTGTTCTGCACGTTCTAAGATCCAAGTGGTACACGGATGGTAAGTGGGATCCCAAGAGAAGGCACGAGGAGAAGGCATTTAGTGTACATTAAAGGTAATTAATTAGTGGTAAAAGGACCGTGGTTACGAGACATTGTTAGAATGTGACTCAAATCTGTAAGAAGGATGTGACACTGTGCATCCTCTGAACATGCAAGCAGACAAGAAAAAGCCAGCTGTGGATTGATTGCTTTCAGCTCTGTTTTCACTGACCTTATACCCGGTCACCTCGGACTCGTTCCCCAGAGCTGTCACCTCCTCCCAGCTCAGGATAACTCTGGAGTCAGTGACATTCCACACGACGTTTCCTGGAGGTTGACTGGGTGCTTCAAATACATAATAAAAGCATGGCTTTAATTTAATTGGCATTAGTGATTTATTCAACAGTAGGAAACAGTTCAGGTAATTGACTGTCATTACATTTTGGATGCAAAAGCAACTCAAATGCAGGTTCCTCGTTTTGTACACGTTATGGTTCAGAGGCTAAATTGGAAAAATAGAAGGAAGGAAAAAAAACCAGAATGCCACATAAATGTTATTTCTGAAGCTGAATTATCTGTTGATGGTCCTTCATTAAATGCAGCCAGACAGAAGCATGTGTCTTAGGACATTTATTTCACAGGTGTTTGTTTTTTTTTTCTTTGTTCTTTTAACTCAAGATTCTGACCTGCAGCCCCTGCCATTCCCATGTCTGAGCTGAACAACAGTGGGCTTTGGCCAAGGCACTCTACTGGCTTTTTGTCCATTAGCAACCTGAGCCTGTTGTTTCCAAAGGAGCTGCATCCTTTGGGGCTCTGCCTTCATGTATCTTGGAACTGCCAAGCTCTCCGGGCAGGCAAAGGAAGAACAAACCTCAGGTTGGTGTCTCAGAAAACGGGCCATGCTGTGACACAATCAATGATTAAAATCTCTGCTAAATGTGTTAACGAAAACAATTTACTGTTGCTGTCACCTAGTGGAGGCAACTGCTGCTTAGGTGGACTGGACTTTGATGCTGGGGGTTCAAGTATCAAGCACTAATAGTGGTTTTCAACACTTGTATCCATGTGCTTATGGTTTGGTTTTTTTCCCTCTTTTCTTCTCCTCATTTCAGTTCCTTCTCACAGGTAACTCCCTACCTTCTTTCCGTGAGCAGCCAGATCAAAACTCACCTGATTGTACTTCAAAAATAGACACAAAAAATGTAAGAGCGAGACTTGAAAGAAATTATTCTGAAGTCAAACAACCACTCACAGGTACTTTTTGCAGCATTTGCCTTGTTCTATGCACTGAGTAAGATTTAACCTGATGTACTAATAATAACCACATTTTGGAAATGTAAAAGGAGATTGTTTCACTCCTGAGAATGAAGTGTTACAGCATATATGAGTAGTTTTCACACTGGGATATTAAAGCTGAATTTCAAAAGAAATGAGTCATTCTTGAAATCCACAACAAAATATTAAGATGACATGCGAAAAAAAAAGGAAGAATAATTATATATAAAAACTGTAAGCCTCTATCTATCACTTGGCTTATGGAAGGGATTCAGGAGGCTCCAATTTGCCTCAGACACCAAAATCTCCAGTAATCTTCTGTGTTCAGAAATGCAGAGCTTCAGCTGTACCAGGTCAGATCCTGATCCATCATGCCATGGAAGTACATGTCCAGGGCTAAGGATGCAAATAGCTGCCTGGATTTCTGAGACTCCTCAGATGCTTAAAGCTGGGCATGGACATGAATATTTCTCTGAATTAGAACTGACTGACAGAACATTTGGTTGTATTTTAAGACCTTCTAAATATGAAATAATTGTGACACCTTGTCTTACAAACTCAGGCAAGTCTTCCCCAGTCATTTGCCATTCTATATTTTATAAAAAACCTCCACCTGTTATTTTTGGGCTTGCAAGCAGGAATATTTCAAATACAAAAGCAAAGATACTTTATTTGTCAAAGACTCAATTTTCAATCTTGAGATATACTGCCAATTGAACTGAAGTATTTGTATTTCTTGATATGGCAGGAGTTGCTCAGAGGTACCTTGTAGGCCCTGTGGGGGGAATGTAAATCCTTCACGGCGAAGAACACATCAGTCACAAATATTCAAGTTAAAGTAGAAACTGGGATTGATTAAAAATCACACCTTTGAATGAAAAATCAGTTTCTGCTGCAGCAGCAGAGAGAATTATTTGTCTTAGCCAATTCAACTGGTAGTTAGCAAGATCCTTCAGAGTGACATTACACTGCAGTGCAATGGTTTTGCACTCTTTAGTCACTAGCAAAATGGTCGTAATGCAATTAATCTTTCCTTTTTAATTATTCCAAATAGCAGCAGTTTTGACCAAGGGCCTGATCCAGATCTGTTCAAACCAGTGGCCAGTTCTCACACATCCCAAAGGCCACTGAAAAAGGACTGAAAATCCCTGTGCTGAACGGGCTGGCACCAGCCACAAAGATGATTAATTAGAGAAAAAAATTACTTACCACATGTCCTGTCCAGGCTACAGGCAGTGAGTTACTTCAGATCAGCCAGTTCATGGTAACTCTGCATATAATATATCTAAACTCTGGCAAATCTGAGTTGGTTTAGTCCTCAGTGACAGCCTGACACTCATTTCTGCCTATAATAATTTCTGATAAATTAGCTTATTTCATAATATTAATGACACAACTATTTCTGGTAGAAGGATGTTAATGACTATTCCAGGGAATTTGACCTTTCCGACATATTTAATTGTATGTTCTTGTGCCTCTGACAGAAATACTTCAAGAGTGATGACCCTGATTCGGGGTTGTATTACAACCGAGGAGCCCACTAAAAATATTTCCACTGTAGAGAAATTAGTGACAATCTGTTCTCCAGCTTAATTTCTCCTCTGTAACAGCAAAGTGGCCTCTTGTGCAATTTGTTCAAGGGGGAACAGTGGACATGAAGGATTGTTTTGCATGCACTGTATGAGGATCATTGCATTTCAAAAGCCATGCCCTAGAGAACTTATAAATATGTTATAAAACACTGAAAAATTCAACAAGTCTCTTTTTTCCCCCGTCTGAAGAACAGAGATTTTTTTTTTTTTTCCCTCTTTTCAATTTCTTCCAGCCATTAGAAGCATAATAAAGGCTCTGTGCAGCAATTACACATCTTTCTTGGGTTCCACTGGCATAGCTGAGCTTCACCTCGTCCTGCTGGAGCCACGGAGGGAGGACGCTCCGAGCTTGATTTAACTGTGCAACTCACCCCTGGCTCTGGACCGTACGAAAATCCAGGTCACTCCCTCGTATTGTGAGTCCCAGCAATGTTAACTACTTTTCCTACACACCACTGAGTCTCTCCCCACTTTAAACTGCAGATACTCACGTGGCTTTTTCGTGGTGGCGTTGACGGTGGCACTGAAGGGCCCTGCTCCGGCACTGTTGTAGGCACGGACAGCTGTGTAATAGGCCAAGTTGCTCCTCAAACCCGTGATTCTTATTGATGTTTCGTTCCCTGCAGCTTTTACCCTGTTTGAAGATTCTTCTTTTTGACCATTATTCCAGTACCTAACCTGGGAGATGTAAAAGCAAAACCATTTAAATCTTGCATGGAATGGACTGTTCACCCACAGCAATGCACTTGACTCTTTTAAGTGCCCTTTTTTTTTTTTTCCTTCCCCCTCAGCTGAAAAAGGTAGAAATACATTAAAGTTTCAGAAATGTGTTTACTGTGCAAAAATAAAATATTCTTATCCATCTGCTTCTCACGCTTGCTGCTCTTTTTAGTGTGACCGTAGGAAAAAGGAAATTGAAATATTAGATCTCGCCTGAATTAAAGAATGACAAGAGGAAAACCATTCCTTCATTAAAGAGAAAACAAGTTAAACTCAGGAAAATGTACCTTATGAAAAAGTTTCTCTGAAAGTAAATGTAATTCTGAAAAAAATGTGTCAGTTTGAAGATATGTTAGACATATGACTTTCCATCAGCACAGGAAGAAAAACACAATTTCAGTCTGTGATCTTTTTTGCAATAATAGAAGAAATTATCCTTCTTCTAGGTGTAGGTGGGGCAGGAAGAGTAAGATTTGGGGGCAATCTTTTGTAACCCTGTGTGGCTGTCCTGCAACCTGCATGACCCTTCTGGCTCACGGCCGGTATATTTTATTTAACTCAACAGAGGGGGTTATTTAAATATTTTTAGGTAAACAGTCTCACCTCGTAGCCCAGTAACCTCCCATTGCTCATCTTCCAGGGAATGGGTGCCCAGGAGACCTCGATGGCCGAGGATGACAGGCTGGTGGCAGCCACTCCGGAGGGGGCTGTGCTGGGCTCTGCACGGGGAAACCAAGGAAGGAGAGGTGACAAACAGAACTGGGGACTGTGCACATGAACACGTGAACAGAACATCTCATTTCTGTGGACTGTTGCTGTGTTCTCTGACGGAACAGCCCGCAGGAAATATTAGGAGGCAACTCAATCCTGTACCTTCTTCAGCTGAAAAAACCGTGGTGACTGAACTGAAGGGCCCTTCTCCTTTGTTGTTGTAGACACCAACTTTGACTTCGTAGGGTGAAAAGGGCAAGATGCTTTCATTCCTGAACACGTATTTTGGGGTGTCAGGAGAGGTGACCACAGTCTGGATCCACGTCGTGGTGCCAGAGGGGCGGAAAGCAACGACGTAGCCAAAGCCTTCTCCGTTCTGTAATTCCTCAGGGATGGGCTATGAGAAAGGCAACAGACAGAAATCTGTGATGGCACACACAGCACTGGGTATGTTTTGCAGGAATAAAGTGCCAACAGACTTATGTACACGACTGCAACCAGGTTCTGGCACTGCCTTTGGCATCATTCCATCAGCCAATTAACTCTGGTACAGCAGAGCAAAATGTGTTCCCCTGAACCTATTTTAAGGTTTGCACTTCAAGAGGAGAACAACTTTCAGGTATAATCTTAGTTTTCCACTAAGTATTCTGCTTCAAGATACTCTTCAGTAAATAAATTTTTTTTCATCAAGCCACAGTTCATAAAAAATGAATAATTGCTCAGTCAGCTATTACAGAATCCAATACTATCTCCTTACAGTGGCTTAAACCTTCCTCTGATGTAATTATGATTAGATAACAGAGTAAGCAATGTTACTAACAGAATATTAACATTTTTTAAAATCATTAAGATGGGGATATATAATACAAAGCAGCAGGTGAGTGCGTTGGTTAGCACATGCATCCAGAGTTAACGTCAGGAAAGCAAGAACTGCAAATTTGCACTGTAAAGCCTAAACCTTCGGCTTAACCTCCCCCCCTTCCTCTTCCCCTGTCCTCCTTGCCCTTTTTAGCATTAACATTTGTCTGAGAACAGAAGCAATCCCAGCCAAACTAACTAAATTTCCTAGGGATTGCCACCCAGCACCGTGACACGTGGCAGCGAGGGAAGGAAGGCAAACGTGCAGAGCTCACATCACACACGGCACCAAGCACAGACACATCCCAGAGGAGAAGCTGCTGCAGCCAGGGAAATTCAGCTCTGAAGAGTCTGAATGGCAACAATCACTCTCTGAAGAAAACTGCTTGCCACAAAACTTACATCCCACGTTATGACCAGCTCAGACCTGCTGCCTCCTCCCCCACTGACCTCAGAGGGGGGAATTTCGGGAACTGTGGAAAGGAAACGTAGAGCTGTCTGCACAGTGTAGAGACAAAAGACCACGTAACATTCATCTCATGCTCTCAATTTAACCCAGTTGTATTCATATTCCTTGTGCAACCAGGGTAAATGCTTTTGGGACAGGATGGGCAGTCTTGGAAAGCCTCATCCCTGTCCCACATTCACCCTCCTGCTTCCCATCCCTGGGGCAGGCTGGGGTTTCTCTGAGCATTTGAAGAACCTCAGCAGCTCAAAGACTACACCATGTCTGCTGTGTTTTATGAATTCTAAAATGTGCAGACAGGCTTCATTTTTTTTAATAGGGCTAACTTACAGAATCACAGAATGGCCTGAGTTGGAAGGGAGCTTAAAGATCATCCTGTTCCAACCACACTTCTGTGGACAGGGACACCTTCCACTAGACCAGGTTGTACAGAGCTACATCCAGCCCGGCCTTGAACAGTTTTAGGGACGTTATCCAGATAAATTGGGCAATGGCCTTATTCCAAGTTAACTGGGGTTTTAATTGATGGGTTCTTCTGAGCCTTGTGCTTGTTACATGGAAGGTGTACACTGATCAAACACTAGGAATGAAAAATCCCTGTCAAAATTAAACTCTTTCCATCCATTAATACCTTCACACTCTGCAGCACTGCCTGAGCTGGCAGATTTTGGCATACTAAATACAGTTTAAATGGATTTAGATGTTAGGCTTCTCCAATGTTCAGTAATGCAACACAAATTGTCCCACAGCTAAAGGAAAAAATATGGACAAACTAGTTATAGGCTTTTATATCTGATGGCAATTCCAAGCTTGTTTGCAAAGAGCCAAAGCTATGAACACTCCTTTCTTTTTGTTAACATTCAAGATTTGTGAATTAAAAACAAATAGAAGAACCCACTAACCTGCCTCTTCAGTTCTTACTTTTTCTGAGGGTAAACTAGGTTCTCCACCTCCTATTTTGTTACTGGCAACTACACGGAATTCATATTCAACCCAAGGGTTTAAATCCACTACGGTGGTTGTGAACGTTTTCCCGTCGATCACATCTGGAACTATTAAAAAGAAAGGAAGAAAAGGAAACTAAGGACTTTGGTGTCCCCGGTCAAAAACACGCCAGCAGAGCCTGCCACAAGAGCCGTGTTTACCTGTTGTGGCTCTCTGCCATCCCACTGAGAAGGGTGTCCTGGCCTGGATGGTGTAGGTGGTGACTGGGCTGTGATTGTCTGTCCCTTCCTGCCAGGAGATCTGAGCTGTGGTATCAGTTATTTCGTCCACTCTCACATGTTCAGGGGGCCCAGGTGAGCCTACAAGCAGAATAAAACAACAGGCAGTGTTTTGTGAAGCCAGAGCCCTGGAAACCACGACCAGCACTATGGATTCCCGTTCTGTCAGCGCCGTGGGAGGAAGGAAACAACTGAGCTTGGAATAAGAACACTTGTAATTATTGTTTTACGTTCACTAAACTTAACTCTGACCACTTCAACCTGAAATACTCTCAACTGCAGAACAGATGACAGGGGTTTGGTTTTTCACCAAGAACCTTTGTTCAGCACCATCCCTCTACCCTTCCAATGTCTTTTCCTTTAGTCCTAAATGTCCTCCTTTAATCTCCTAATACATCTCTCTAGTCTGCCAATTTGTTACCTACAGCTCTCTTATGGTACCACACACTGGAGCAATTTTTCAGCCCAACATCTGACCAGCAATCCAAGCAGCAATTCAGTCAGACAAGCTTTCTGCTGCCTTCTGGAAAATCCTCATTCTGGGCGTCCTGGCAAAAATGCTGGGTTTTGTCTCATCTGCACCAGCAAAGGGGGCTGAAATGACTAACACTACACTGACAAGGAGAAAATATCTGACATATTTTAAAATATATTG
Source organism: Pseudotriccus pelzelni (assembly GCA_035584735.1). NCBI lineage: Eukaryota > Metazoa > Chordata > Aves > Passeriformes > Tyrannidae > Pseudotriccus > Pseudotriccus pelzelni. Next base: position 3,101,844 of record JAWMRA010000023.1, on the reverse strand, counting down.
AGTAAGTGCTGATCACATTATGTGCTTTCCTAGATCAAAGCCTTTCCCTGTAATAAATGTAACACCAGCAAAGAAAGCTCCAGTTCTGGCTCAACTGTGAACATTCCAGCTCTGAATGAAAAGGAATAAGCCTCCATTATATGCTTTAAACTCCAGCATGTCCCTCGGACAAATCCTTTCCTGGGCTCTGGCAGCAGTTGCCCATTTCACAGGAAGGATTCTGGAGTCCCCAACGCTTCAGTCTGCAGAGGCAGCAACTCACAACTGGCTCACAGCTGCCAGTGAGTTCCCTCTTGTCAGTGGCTTGAAGGACTGATAGTGAGAGAAGATGTGAAGTCAATATTATAACCTCCAGCTCTTAATTTCTCTGGGAAAAATTAGGCTTCGTCCCAAAACTGAGCTGTAATTCTCCCTAACTGCAAGGCAGAGTGGCATAATTCAAGTCACAGTCATTCATCACCTAATTCAAGTCGTGGATTGGGTTTGTAATCTACACCACCAGTTGTTTCTGAAATCTACCACATTAAAAAAAAAGGAAAAAAATACGATTAAGAGAAGCTGGAACGTACCTCGGACGATCAGGTCGGCTGCGGATGCCACACTGTCCACCTCTGTCTTCACCATACAAACGTACTTCCCACTGTGTTTCAGCTGGATGTTTCTAATCATTAAATCCCCTGATGCACTCTGGGGAAACACAAAGTTCTTGTTAATGTAAATATACTGCCCTTGTAGTTCAGTATTAAGTTATGACACATTTTTAAGGAATGAGTAAATGACAAAGCTGAATTTGGGCCATTCTACAGGTTATTGTGAGCACGCTTTCATGTAAAGCTTGGGCTAAATTTTTTTTACAAGCCTAAGGTCTGTTCTTTGGTGTTCACTGAATGTTTAATCTTTAGGGTTTTTTCCCCACATTGTTCTCTCTCTTACCAAAGCATGTGCTTGATCTCCTGAGTCACAGGAAACAGACATAAAATTTGTGTGGTAGCTGTAACTTCAAATCATCTCAGGGTTCCTGGTATAATATTTGTTTTCTACATCAGTGAGCAGAGAACTTGATACTAAACCACTGGTAGTGTCCCTAAAAAAACAAATCTCCTCTTTGTGTCAGCTGAATTACTGCTTTAACCTCATTCATATTGCATTTTCCACGTGAAAAACCTCTTAGTCAGATTTTTATTTCTGAAAGTTTTAGCTTTAAATTTTCCGGAGAAGCAGCATTTTGTTTGAGGACAGAACCCTACTTTGTGTGTATTTGCAGCCACTCTGGCCACATGATTGATTCCTGGGCACACAGCACTTTGGGAGAGAGGGAAAGACACGATTTTTAAGATTATTTTAGTCTTAGAAAAAAAAAATAAATTACCCTTTCCAAATGTTTGGTTATTTTTCTTTGTTTCAGCATTACAATGTCTCAATTCTTTATTCAACACAAGCTGAAACCAATTGCCTGATTCCCTTCCATGTGTGTGCCTGGTCTGCTGTGAAAGCACAGATGGAACTTGTTTGCAGGACAATTCAGTGCTGATTGCTTACAATAAATTAAAAGTTGGGTTAAAAGCAATCTAAAATCCATCTACTTGATTGGAAGTGGATATTCAGGGAATGGCCAACATCAGCAGTGAATACAAGCAAATCACGTTCTGCACAAACTTATTTTAGCAAACTCAATTTAAGGCGTCTCAACAAAGTGGGCTGTCAAATAGAATAGTTTTGCTTGAAATGAAACCCATCAAAATGTTAACACAAATATTTGTGGATATTTTTGGGAAGAACATCAAGGTACCAGTGGGAACACTGAAACTTGCAGCAGGAAAAAGCTGCTCCCCATTTCCATCAGGGGATCTGCATTCCTCCCTACTTGAGATTAAACCTCTGTCACTGTGGACAAGCTCAGGTCACCTTCCTGTCTCCATAATATATGGAATATTAAAAATAAAGAGTATCCCGTGCAGTAGGAACAGCTGCTGGAATTCCCTTTGCTTCTCCCAGCTGCACAACGGCCCCAGGCTCAACTGGGTGATACCCAGTTTAGAGACAAGTCTGCCCAAAATTTGGGCATCTGCTTGGTCTGCTGCCATGCTCTTTGTATAAATCACCTAACGAAGAAAAAACAACCCAGCAGTCAGCCAGCCTTACATCCCATAGTTTTCTAACCATCTGGAAGACCAGGTGGTGATCCCGTAACATCCCACTAACCACGACGTTGGAGACCTCAGGCAGGTGTGACAGGGACCTCCCAGACATCATTACGTAGAAATTTATCCATTAAAAAATTGTTTTTCAACCAAGTTATTTTTTTTGCAATGGTATTTTCATTTAGCAGATACACAATGCAACTATTGGAAGGCTTGGACATATTTAGGCTTATTTTTTTTTTACCATGACTTGCATGTAACTCCAGATGAAATTATTCCACTGACCTTAATGTGGTACAAAGCCCATAAAATATTCCTGTGCATCTCCTGGTAATCTATGAAGTTTTCTACTCAAGAGCTTAAATCCCTCTTTACACAAACTAAAACTTTTAAAAACCCCACCCTAAATGTCTCTATTCCATAAAAACCGCTATGTCCTTTTTGACAAATTTCCAAGTACAGTGTTCTAGATTCAGAATTCTGAGTTAGGCAATACTCACCCTGGATTTTTCTTCAGCAGTGACAGAACATGTTTTGGGAAAAAAAAACCCTATTTTTTTAATGCTTTATTTCTTCAGAGACATTAAAAAAGACACCTGAGCAAGGCTCTGATTTGGAATTATGCCCATGTAAGAGAAGGAACCTCCTATTTTTCTATGTTGAAAAAAGACTATAAATAAGTCAGTCTGCGCTGGATACACCTGTAAGGCAAATGCAAAGGAGGAGTTCTCAGCCTTACCCCTCCAACCTTCTCGAAGTGGGAAGCATCTCTCTTGAAGTCAGTGAGGGTTCCATTGAAGTACCAGGTGAAGGTGATGTCCAGGATGGGATCGTGCTGGACCTGGCATGGCAGCACCACGCTCTCCCCGACAGTGACATCCATGTTGGAAGGCGCCAAGGTGATCCTCGTTGGCTCTGTGGAGAGCAGGAATGTTGGTTACTGGATTCCTGTGCTGCTGAGCTTTGCTTGCTCCTGATGTTCCACCCGATTCCCACTGGGAAGATGAAGAGGTGGGAGCAATAAAGGAGCTGGTAACGTCCAGAAACCAGAGGAAATCCAATGCATTGGACATTTAGGTCCATATATAATATAAAACACACACAGTGTAATTAAGAATAGCTGCTTGCTATTCCAGAATCACATTATTGGAGAAAAATTTCAACTACTGTAAATACTGCAAAAAAAAAATTTAATTCCAGGAATTTTGTATATAATCCTATTATTTCTATATAAAGGGACATGAATCACTTAGAATTATCTGATACCCCAGTGCATTACATATCCTGTGTATCTCTCAGGTCCAAACAGAATTATTTTGTTCAGTGAATTAACAGCTCCACGTTTCCCATCCGTGCTCCTGAGTTTGGAAAATCTTTCAGATATTCAAATCCTTGAAAAAGAATGTTATGAGAAAACACAATCTTCAGATAAACTTCACAAACCACTGGTTCTTTTAATCCATTATCTCAGCCAGCAGTGGATGACTTGGAGGAAGGGGCAAGACCATTTTTAACAATTCCACGTACAACTTGCTTTTGACTTTGTATTTTACTTGCTTGTGGAGTCCCTGAATGCTCCCCTGAAGCTGGAGGAAACCACATCTTTTCCCATAAGCAAACAGCACACAGACTTCTTTTGAGCTAAACAGATTTTCCACTGGAATACAAAATTACCTCAAATATTTTTTTATTAACTTTTTTTTTTCATAACAGATTTAAAAAAGCCCACGAACTTAAAAGCATAATTGCACTGTTTAGCATTTAGCCAAGTGAGAGAAAGTGTTCAGAACTCCCTCACATCTGAGAATATCTTTGTCAAAGACAGAAAATCCCTCAGTCTCTCTCCTCTCAGTAAAAGAGCTATAGATTGTTAAATGTAAAACTTCTTATACTCTTTACATTCCACAACATTTAGTGATTTCTCAATAAGCAACCTCAGACTCCTGTCACAGAGTTTGCAATTCCAAGTCCATCCCTTCCCACAGACCCTCCATCCCAGTTTCCCCTACCAGTAACTATTAAGTTTGTTGAGCCACTGGCTGTTCCAAACTGGTTTGCTGCCAGGCACGTGTAGGTTCCAGCATCCGCTTTGGTCACGTTGGCTATTCTCAGTCCTCCATCCTTTAACAGCATGATTCTAAAAAATCATGAAGAGGTTTTAGCATTTTTAAAAATACTCTCCTGTTACCTCAGAGATATTAAATTGCATCAGAAGAAAATGAACTCTATTCCAGCTGGTACAATAATGAAATCAGCAGCTGCAAATTACAGGAGATAACAAGTCACCCTGTTAGAACGACAGGCAAAAGCATCTTACTGGGGTGAGAAAGGGACTTACAAATAGACAGGTTAATCTTCTTACATTCGGAAGTAACCAGCTTTGAATCCTCCAAAGCATCCTGAGGTACCTCAGCCAGTGTGGTGGCATTTGAAGCACGCTCCCTAAGGAGGATGGGCTCCATCCACTGACCTCCCTGAGGCTTATTAACTCGCTTTGCAAAATTCCCAAGTCATGTCTGGCTGCACTTTATCTTAGATGGAACGTTTAAAATTAATTAAATTGGACCATACGGTTTACAGGTGTTTTAAATGTGTTAAAGACATGAGTAAGACATGTTATAGGTAATTAGAATGACATCAAAAAAAGGTGTTAAAACATATCAATTATGGTTGCAAGCAAGCCACTGAGTTGCGTTTTCTAGGTAAGTCTGGTGTTGCTTCACCTGCTTTGAAGCAGTTTCCAGTAGAAAAAACACAACTAAATAAAACCCAAGTGTTGACAAAGCCTAAGATCAAACAATGGAAAAAAGCAAGATCAGGGAATAACCTGAGAATGTCTATTGCTTAATTAAAACAAATCACTTTTAGAGGGCTCTGAGCTATTTGCAAGTCTAGCTTGCCCAAAATAATTAAGCAGTAGGCTTATTAAAACCCAGATATAATTAAGAATCAAGTTTTTTTTTTCCCAGAGTTTAAAAAAAAAAAAAAAAAAAGGCAAACAATACACACAGACAAAAAAAATCAATTCGAGAAAAATATTACAGTCAAAGTAAAATCTTTAACTGGTAATTTAGAAAAGAGAAACTTTTTACTTTTTCAATTACAAAACAGTAAACGCAATGTAGAGCCTGCAGAAATCCTACACCCCAAAATAGCTCCCGCTGGAATATTAGACAAACTGAAGCTTTTAGTTTACTGAAAATTATTAGATATTCACACACTAAAACCACTGGACAGTGCCTGGCCCGTGGCCAGGAAGAGATCTGGATCTCTGACACGAAACCAGAACACAACCTTTGGTATTCCCGGCACCTACAAGTGTTTTTCCAATACATTTTGCTCAAGGCCAGCAGTTCTCAAAGTGAATCCCATTTTCAACAGCCTGCACACTTCTGATGCCCCGGCAAACGGCACAAACCTTTATCCCTGTGGAGCAGAGAGAAGGGGCGGAGTGAACGCCTTGGCACGTTCCATGTGCACAACAGGAGACGGATTCAGGACCTGTCTGGCCATGGCATCAAAGCACCACTGACAAAACCGTCACCTCTCCCTTGCTCTTGAGCAAAACTGTGGGAAATTGATATCTTGGCAGAGGTTCTTTTTGTTTTCTCCAATAGTCAAAGGATGGCATTAAAAACCCACCAACTAAATGAACCTGAACTCAGACCCACGGTCTGTGACTGAAGTCAAAGAATGGGGACAAGGACCAACCACTTCAGGACTTGGGGTTCCTGCCCTGAGAGCCTCATGTCGGTAAAAATTATTGCCACTGAAACTCTGTGTCATTAATGAAACTGTTAATGAATGCAAATTAGTTCATCTTCCCAAGACAATGCTTTATGACTAAAATAACAGCCATAATCAAACTAAGGAATCGCTGCCTTCTTCATTTGTCAGATTAATCAGGAAAAAAGCCAACTATTTTAGATCCTCATTGATATGATAATAAACATGAACATACTCCTTTCCAGTTCGTAACACTTCAGTACAAAGGAACAGCGGAAAAGTGGGTCAAAACTGTCTTTTTATATATCAATCAAATTCCAACTAAATTAAACCAGATTAATTAACAGGCAAGTCAGCAGAAAAAAAATTCTATTTAAGTACTGGTAAGTAAATGCATTACTTTCCACATCGCAGCATTTCAAACTGTAACATAAAATGAAATAAAAATACTCAATTCAAAATTGTAGGGAAGATAAACCGAGGAACTGATACTTCTAAGAATCATGCAACTTTTTATCAGGAATTATTTCTTTTCTCCCTTAATTCGACATCACTCTGCCACAATTAAAGATGCTAAAACTGCAGTTTTAGTTTAGAATTGCACTGTCAAGTCTCTTGGCTAAGTTTTTGCAGCATCTTCTCATCTTTTTCTCAGTAAGTCTAGAAACTTCTGGGAATAAAGGTGGATTTGTTTACAAGTGAAACACTGTTCTGCATGATCTCAAAATCACTTTTATTAACCCATTTCTGGGCAGGTATTTGAGCACAGGACCCACTATGGCCAATATGCAGCAACTGCCTAGTACTATCTGACAATTAAAGATCATATACATACATAAAATATTAAGGGAATCTTTGAAGGGATTATGTCTGGGTCGCAGCGTATTTTACTGTCTTCTGTTTTAGACGAGTTAAACCAGTATCAAGAGCATCTAACCTTGGTTGAATATCTAACCTTCCTTTTCTGGAGGATAGAAGAAAAACAAAGTTCATTCTCGTGGAGATGGAGGTGTCTCAGGCCAGATTTTCAACACAGAGGAACCTGAGGGCAACTCTGGTTTGCAACCTCTGTTCTCTCTGCCTGGTGACCCCCAGGACCATGATCTGCCCTCAGCAGAAGCTGCTCCAGATTAATTTAATTAATTTAAACAAAACAGAGTTGTGAGATTAATGAAATCATAGAAAGCCTACTTTGGAGAAGTTTTTTAACGGCCTCGGTCATGTCAGATGGTTGGCAAGGAACAGCCTGAGGGAGCACAAGCTGCTGGTGCACACTGTGACCATAACACGGGGTGAGAATTGGCCTGTGCCAGGCAACGGGGCACCCTCAGTGTCTGATCTGGCAGTCACAAAGAGAATTCTTGTTAATTCTAAATTATTACACTCATTACATCATCCAAAATTATTTATCTCAAGGGTCCAAATTCTGGTGGGAGACATTTCTTCCTTCAGCACCCCATTTCTGTCTTTCCTTCTGCCTGTTACACTATGCTTTCACTGCTCTCTGCATTCCACTGCTCTTTACTGTTCAGCTCTCTTTATTCAAGATATTCTAAAAATAAAATAAAATCACATACTTTGCAAAATTAACAAGAAACAAGATTGCATTCTTCAACGCTGAGCAACTTCTCAGCCCAGAGCTCACGAATCCATTTTGAATTATATTTTCTTCCCTCCACAAGACATATCATATTCAGCTCATTTAATTAAAATTTACTGAGTCATTATCCAAATCTTTTACACTCTGAAAATGCAGCACCATTTAAAAATAAATTAACAATACAAGCAACAGTGCCATCAAAATGAAACTCTCTCAGGCTTTACTAAAGGAATGTGGTCAAAACCTCCAGCAAAACCTAAGTTCTCTGGTGACAGAACAGACTGAAGTAATGGAGTATTTGTGCTTTATTTTTTATCATTTAAATAGGAGTTCTATCAAAACATATAAATTCCACCCCAGCTGCTGCATCAGTGAAATAATTTCACTGTCCCCGTTCTCTGACAGCACTGAGTAACTTCATACACCACCAGCAAATTTACCAAAACCAACAAGAGTGTGGTTTTAACCACTTGAGGGCAAATGAATTTGGGAAACCACACATGTATTTATCCCCGTGGGATACAGTCCCAGAGCTGTGCCCTTGCAGGAACTGACTTACGCAGATGAAATAACTTGCTGCACTCCTTGAAAAAGCGTCCACTTGCTCTTCACAAGCAAATGGTAATAGTTGACATTATAGCTGACAACATTTGATAAGGGATGGGAGTCTGTCTGTGTCTCACAATCGATTTCTGACTGTGTCTCCTAAGGAGGGCTCTGTGAGCTTGAACCCTTCTGTAAGGGCTGAGCTCCAAATGCAATTAAACTCCTTCTGCCTCTCCACCTCTCCCAGGGGTAGTGCAGTGCCTGCTGGATCTCCATGACCGGAATTCCCCTTCTAGAAACTCATTCCTCCTGTTTTCTGCAAGTAAATGAAAAACCCTCCCCAACAGACTTCTCCACTGGAAACGCAGTTAATGGCTGAAAAATGTACTGCTAATTGGAAACCCTTTCCTGAATTGCAAGAATTGTAGAACTGCAAGAAATCCATGAATTGCAATTATTCACAGCAGACAGCAATGAACTCCAGTGCTTTCTGCAAAGAATCACACTTCTGCTTTTCTCTGAAGGCCAGCGCACTTCATTTAGATTAATTTAGGATTACTGGCTTGTTATTGTGCTTCTCTGGAAGCCATTTACAGTATGTTGTCAAAAACATAGTGGGAGACACTCTGGGTCATATATTGGAATTACCTGCGCTTTTCAGAACTAAAAGCTGTAATTTATGTTCACAAATCTAAGCAGGCAGCGTCGTGTATGTTCAGTTCGTTTTTAGAAGCTGAGCATTACTGTCTTTAGCCTGGTACCATCACCCCAAATGAAACTGGTGGGCAACCCAAAGCAAGCACTAAGACCAGATCTGATGCCCAGCCAGACAGAAAGCTCAAAGAAAGACACAATGTGGCTGAAACTCTCGTCTCCTGGAGATGTGTGGAGTCCTGCAAGGCCCAGCAGTGCCTGGAAGCTCTGACTTGTCATGACTTGAACCTACACAGGCTGATGATGGGCAGCTCCAGAAGCGACAGGCAGGACTGGGACAGATACCATTCCACCTGCCTTGCCTTACTATAGAAGTAGTGTGGGGACAAAACCTAGGAATTCTCCTAAATGGAGACAATCATAAAAATAAGCCCCACTGAGAATCATCAAAAAGTGACAGGATTCACATAAATTTTAGAGATCACTGTGGCTCTGTGCTACTGACTTCTTTATTTAAATGATATTATTTAATTAAAGGATGGTGGGAGGTTTCACATCGAAAGGAAAACCAACCAGTGCTATCTGGAATGAGGTTTTGCTCGCTCTCCTGCAGGCCTGCAGCCAGTGAGCGAGGCTGTGGGACCCTGTCAAGCTCAGCAACAACAGACGCCTCACCCTCTGCCAAAGCGCCACACTTGACAACACTTAACACCAGAACACACGAAAGCTACAGTGGTCCCTGTGAACAGAGAGCCAGGGCTGCACAGGTCAAGATGACAGTGCCCAAAGCTTCTGGGTACAAGGATAAAGCTCCAGCCTTATGACGGAGCAATTAAAGGTCTCCAGTCCAGCCTCGGTAAGTTTTGATTTATCCGGTAGCAACTTCCGTGTTTAGAAACTGCAAAACCAAACCAGCAACGTGGTGTTTTACAGGAAAAAGCCTGGGAGGATTTTGCCTAATTTAGAACCAGCTTCCTGATGACAGGCTAAGCTCTGTGCAACCCAACACGAAATCCTAGAGGAGCAGGGATACATTCCTTAAGCCACAACACACTGCCATGTTAATCCTCCTTCAAAAACAAAGTGTTCTGTTTCCTCAGTCTCATGCCTGGACATCTGGACACTCCCTGTCCGTGAATTATCCTGCTAAAGGACAGGGTGACACCAGAGTGTTCCAAGAGGAACACTCACAGCCATCCTCTCCCCGCTGCTCCCAGGCAAACACTGCCTTTCCATGGCTGTTGCTGTGACTACAGTGTGTACTTAACTCAGATACTCCAGCAACCACCTGCAGAAAGGCTGACCTGGGGCAGACTGAGCTCCCCAACAGTTATTCCGTTCCTCTGAGTGCTCACAGCCTGCTCCATGTGCTGAAGCGCAGCTGGAATGTCCAAAGTAACAACTTGCCTGGTTTATGCTAAATCAGATGTGGAACTACCTTAATCACACCTTCCATCCACGGAGCTTTTTGGTTGTCCCAGTTCACTACTGAAACTCTGTGCAAATACTGAAATGTAAAACACAAAGCCTGAAAAGCCAAGTAATCCCCAGTGAGAGAGGGATGCAAAGCAAACAGCTGCTCCAGAGCAGAGAGGAACAGTTCTCTGTTGTCTTACTATACAATTTAATCAGCAGACTTTGTGCAATTTCAGTTCATGACTAATTCAATAACGTTTTAATGGTTATCGCTGGGAAAAAACCCGTTTACGTGTTGCTGGAAATCAATAGCTGGGGATATTGGTGAATCACAAACTCTCCACTGGGAATCACCAACCCCCAAACACGTTCACTATCATGTAAACAATGGTGACGGATGTTACCACTGGTAAGATCATGGTTGTTTAAAAAGAACCTCAAAGTGCATTTTCATTTTCTTTTCCTGTTTTCATCTGCTGTTCTCGACCTCCCAGTCATTAACTTCTCTTTCTTTTCTCAGCCCCACTGTCACCAGGGCTGTGACACACCTCATTTGCCTCCCCAACATTTTCAGAGCATTTTATTGAAGGCTTTTAGTATACTGTTCTATAGGCTTTGCCTTTCTAGTTTTCTATCACTACCTGGCTCTAAATCTGGCCCAACTCTACATTAAACTGAAAACAGTATCTGCCCCTTGACCTTAGAGAAAGCACTGCACTTGCACTCTCAGTGCTCTGATACAAGGACAATTAAAAAAGCAACTGAAGAACTTTACAATTTTTTGGATCTGCAGACGACACTACAGCATAAAAAGACACAAAAAAGCTTCTTGTAAGATTAAAACAAATAAACCAATGTAACTTGATACCTTTCATTTTCGCGTAGCTGCTCACCTCCCTTCTTCCAGGAGCATTTGGCCTTAGGGGAAGCTTTGGGTTTGCACTCAAAGTCAACTGTGCTGCCTATTTGAACCTGGATCAGTTTCTTCATTGGATTCTTGGAAAAATCCGGAGCAGAAGCTAAAACAGAAGGGATAGCAACAGCAAAATTACGCACTTTTAATTATATTAATGATACTACTATTTAGCACTTACATGACACTTCTCCGATTCCAAACATAATTAAAACCATTAATTAGTCCAGGCGGCTCTGCTGTTGGACCATTAGGCACCTCTCCTCCTCATCCAGGTGCACCAGTCGTGCAGGTCCCTCTCCCAGCGAGGTGTGCAGAGGAGACCACACCGACTCCACCCCAGCCAGCCTTCAGCACGTGCCTGCCTGCACACTCTGCCTCAGTGCAGGAGCCTCGTTAAACCCCACGGAACTGGGGGGTTTCCAGTGGAGGATGCAATGCCAGGTGACACAAAATGACAGCACAGCTTGTTCTGAGGGCGCAAAGTTTTCACTTCCTAAGAACGCACGTGGCTTCTACCTATCCTAACCAAAGGAAATTCAGTGTTTTAGCAGACCAAGGCTGAAGGAGCACCTGCTGATGGACTGTAACCTTAACAAGAGAAAGGCAATAACCTGTGTCCCCAAAACACACCGCTCTGACAGGCCTGGCTTTGAAATCAGCCCACGCTCAGGGTGCAAATCACACCGGCACGCGAGAGTGGCAGCCACAAGTTCTGTGCTCCCCTCAAACAAACACCTCTCACTGTTTTAGACCCAAGCTCGTGCTGATGGACTGAATGACAACTTCTTGTCCCCTGGATCAAGCAGGGCTGCACACAATGGCTTTTAGATGCCTCGGAGCAGGAGGTGAGTGCTGCTGACTGACTGCGGAGCCTCTGCACCATGTGGAAGGTTTTAATCCCCAGGCCTGCGTCCAAACCCCCAGCTCTGCCCTTCCCCAGATGAATAATTTAGAATGTTCTGTTTTAAAGCAATGAATGATTGCCGGCAGATCCTCTGGAAGCAGATGAGTCAACTCCTCAGCACTGCAGATAAAGACATCAGGTTGACAAAAATGTTTATTTCGGTGATAGCATCTGAGAGCGAGTTAAATTTGAGACCATGAGGAGGTGGACTACAAGGCAGGTGGAGGGGGTGTGGAGAGAGAAAATGAGGTTTGTGTTTTAGTGAAAAGGGAAAATCTTACCTACAACCCTGAGCTCTGCACTCGAGTAGATGACACCATGTTTATTTTCAGCTATGCACTGGTATCTGCCAGAATCTGTCAGATTTAGATTTGATATTGTAAGTGCACCATTTTCAATTTGGATCCTTCCCTGAATATTAAGAAAAATACCTTTATTGATGATATATTTCCTGTGAAAAATTTGAAATAAGTAAGGAATATAAATAGGACAGCATAAATACAATACATGGGGTAAATGCAACAGCATAATCATGAGAACAGTTCTAAAAGAGGTGACAAAACTGCAGCATGGTCTGGCAACAGTCTTCAAATAAGGAGGCTTGGCAAGACAGTGTATGAAAACGATTCTTACTTGCTCAGTTTCACAGAGGCTTTGCAATCTCAAATACCCTTGCATTTCCCTGGAAATTCGGACAAAATCCTACCAGCCTCCTCAGGACAGACCAGAGTATCCAAACTATACAGATGGCACTGGCATTTTGTACTATTTAGAGATTTCACACATGCCATTTGCTAATGAGCTCCCCATAATACTGTGCAGAACAAAATCCAACAGTCATTAAACAGAAGACATGGACTTAAGTGCCTTAAACCAGTAAAGCCACTGAAGTAGCTGGATCTTCCCATCTTGCTTATCCTTGGAAAACTGCATCAATTACAGTAAGAAGTGACTAATTTGAGGAAGGAGTGGTGGAACTGGTAAGAAAAGGAACCAGTGACAACAACAAAACCAAAGGAGCAAAACCATAGGGGAAAAAAACCAGATCAGAACCCAAACTACACGCCCAAAAGTATTTTTTAATGACTCTGTTTTGGAAGGGGAGAAACGGGGAGCCTGAATGATTCTAAGATGTTTTTGTACTTACTGAGGTAAAAAAGCGTTTCACCTCAGTGACTCTGTGTGAGGTTCTGTGGTCCCTCATTTAACCTGCCCCCAAACCACCACCACTCCTTTCAGTGACCATGTAACTCCCCGAGTGGTCAGAGATGTTCTTCACAGCCATCCACTGGATTCACCTGAGCAGTCACTCTTTTTTCTTCAACTCTTTAGTGCCAGCGTTGAGCACAAGGCACTGGCCAAGGGCAAAATGCCTCCCTGCAATGGGCTGATGCCTGCAGTTTATATTCCTGATAACCTGAACTGGGCAGTTTTCCAATGAAGCAGTGAGATTTAAAATCAATAATTTAAAATCAATCTGCATTTCTGACCTGGAAACCAAGTATCTCCCCTTGTAAGTTCAACCTCTTTTCCCTGTCACCAAATGCATCACTTTCTATTACTTTAACAGTTGTATTAAATCAAATACCTATGTTATGCTGCTGTTTATACTTAATTCTTTGCAGCAAGTAATGGGAACTCAATGAATCTTTAGGATTTTTGTCCTTTTTTTGCAAGAAGTTTGAATATGTTTTCTTACCTTCAATGAAAGGACAACAGCAATTACAGTAAAATCATTTAAATTCTCTATCCCTCATTTATGGTTCTTTATGTACAATTTTATTAAGCTCCCTTCTCCTGTCATTCCTTACAGACTTCTTTCGGCGCCTCTATTGTTGCTTTTGAACCTGCTTTTAGCTGGGATGTTTTTGTACAACATAATTTGTCTTTGTGTTTCTGGGATTGCAGCTTTTGAAGTTTCCACCTGGATATTCTCCACGAACATAAGAAAACCACTATCAAATATTCCTCTTGACTAATTGCCCAGGCTTCTGAAAATTCTCATATTTGTATGAATAATGTCAATTTTACACAGCATCACGTTTTCAAAAGAGAATGTTACCTCTATTGACAGTTGGTCTCCATTCTTCAGCCACCTATATGACGGTTTGGGCTTCCCACTTGCTCTGCAATCCCAGTATAAGGTGTCCTCTACAGCAACTTCAACATCCTTTATGGTCTGGATCCAGTGAGGCTTTGCTGCACATGAAAAACACAACAGAGACCCAAACAAGTTATTGTTCCATACCTGAATCTAAGGGTTAATTTACAGAGAACTCATCAGTTTTCTGCACAGACTGGTCTGTACCAATATAGGTTCTTACTAGTCCTGTTTCAAGCCCCCTAATGAAACAAGTAACTTGCTCTTCCTTTTACACATTTTTTTTTACTGTAGCAGTAAAAACAAAGAAAATTGAGACCACAAATCATTAAAGGTGGACTAGTGAAACCAATATTAAAATCACCAATGATTAAACAGCACAACTTTGAGGCAAATGTAAGAAAAGGACATTAATGGTGAGAATGAAATTAAATAAGTGATGTGGCTAAGTCATCAAATTAATGCTGAAGAGAATCCTTTAAGTCCTAAAAAAAAAAATAATGGTATGTCAGCCTTAGTGCTAAATACCATTTAAATTGTTTTCTAATGTGAGGCAGCACTTAACAGGATGAATACATGGATATATGAGATTGTTTTTGAAAGCATTAGTCTTGGCACAGCATTTGGGTGATGCAAACCAGGAAAAGAAAGTCCATAAAAATTCCTAGTTTTTGAACAAAACTTTGATGTATTAACATACGTCCTTCAGAATTACCCAAAATACAGTTAAAACTGTAAAGATATTTAAAACATCTGTTACAGCTCTCATGGGGGGGGTGGTGGGAGAAAGCTCGCTTGGCAAATAAACCATCAATGCGTGGAAGACAACATTAGTTTATTCTTTTATTCCTTTAGTGCCATTTCACACAACAGCACAACACTGTTCTACAGGTAATTGGTGAATCTTCTTTGAATTTATTCAGTTTACTCGAAAGTTTATAATCTCCATATATGCTATTTCTCCAGGAAAAGATAAATTCTGGACATTGCATACGGAGAAGAGAGATAAAAGAGTAGTATGGAACTTGGCTGCAAATGTATAGCTACAGGCAAAGAATTTTCCAGAGTCAATTTGATTATCTTAAGTTAGTCATTTAGGAAGATCTCGTAACACACTTGTATCAAAACAACTAGGAGGGAAAAAAGTCCCTGGTGATGCGGGAAAATATTATTTAATACATGAGTTCTGGAAGCACAGAAGGTCACATTAATTCCCACTGAACTTCCCACTACAATGGCGTTACACCAGCAATTAACTCAGGCCAGGGAAATTAATGACTTGCCTGTGGCCACGAGGGAAGCCTCAGCACAGCTGAGAGCTGATCCTGTGCCACTGCCACGGGCACAGCACCAGCCAGCTCAGGTTTGGAGGAGGGCTGGTATTAATTTCATTAAAAAAGATTCATTGTAAATAAAAAGATTCGTTGTAATTCACGTGAATTTCCTCTCCACCAAGGATTCTGCACTGCAAAATGCCCATGTGCAGTCCCACACTTCTATGGCAACAAGGTTTAATACCATTTATGATTTCTGTATCCATACTCGGGATTAACTTCTTCCAGAAGAAGTTACTGAAGAATATTAATTGAGATATTAACTACTAATAAATATCAGAATCCAACCAATATTTGCTGTGAAACCCTCAATTACTACTCTTTTTGGGGTGCATCCCTGTGAGGATTAAGACCCTTCACTGATTTGGGGCTGATACACTTTTTACACATTCCTTATCAAGGTCAGCTCTAAAAGACAGGATAAGCTGATCTTTGTGTCCCACAAATGTATTTTTTACCGGTATTAACTGTGGTAAAACCTTGAAAGTTCATGTTGCAACACTGGAGTTCAAGAAACAGCCACTGCTTTGTATCACATTGTTATTTGGAATATTTGCCCCACACGTGCCATGGGAAGGAAAGCTCAGGACTCCATGCCTTGTGCTTCCTGCACTTTGCAAACCTAAATATTTATGTAACATTCAGCAGTGCCTGAACTACTGATGGATCCATGCATGTGGAATATTTCACATCCACTGCCTATCTCCACTTGAATGTAGGTTAAATGCAGTCTATGTTCAAGTTCAAGATCTTGGATTCAATTCCATTAATAAGAAAAACCACTATCTACACCATAAATCATATTTTAGGACTGTGTGTCAGACAGTCTATATAGGAGGGTTTCCCAAGTTTCCATACAATAGGTTAAGGCAGGAATGCACAGAACAGATTCCTAAGGCACAATGTGAGAAAATTCCCGGTGCTTGTTCAGTCACAAGAGTGTTGATGGAAACTTTGATGATTTCCTTCCAAAAGGCTCTTTTTCTCTTCAAGTCACTGAAGGGAGGAATTCAGCAGAAAGAAGAATACCCTTTTCAAACTGCCGCACCTCAAAACCTCTGAAAAAGAACAATTCAGCTGAACAGCTCAAAACTGAGAAGGCAGCTAAACAGAAGCAATTCCAGCTGGGAATACTCTGATTTGTGGCCAAGTTTGTTCATGTTGCAGCAGCTGAGACATGTGCAGACAGAAGGTCACGTATCGGTAGCTCTAAATAAATACCCTCCCAAAACAGAGGCAGGACTTGCCAAGGCCAGCACTGCCCTTTTTGTTGAGCTCTGCCTGACGGTACCTAAACGACTCTGAATAAACTGCTTTGTTCCTCTTGAGATCTAGTCACTGTCAGGCAAACGCTACTGCTCAGAACATCTGGTTCCACCACTGCCACATCCGGGCTCCTGAAGGAACACTGAGGATTTGGGAACAGCCTCATTCTCTCATGGAACTACTGCATGGCTTGGTGTCTAACCCTAATTGGTGTCAGGAAGATGCTGGATCTTCCTTAGGTATCACTGCTCCCTCCTTCAGCAACAAGAAGGCAACACATCTTCATTGAGATGAAAAAAAGGATGATGACCTGTAAACTGAGAGGTTGGAAGTTAATTTTAATGGAGTTTGTAGTTCAGGGCTTGAGACTGTGACAGGAATCCGTATTTTCTGGCAATATTAACAATTCTTCAGAACTTGCTGTGCAATCTTCATGAAAGATTCATGTGAAGTTCCCTCAGGATGAAATGCTTGTAAGAAAGTGATTCTCTAAAGCCGTCAGCTCCACGGCCAGTCACTTGGAAAAGCACTGGACTTGTACTTTGCTTCAGCTGTTTTAGCCTAAAATATTCCTTGCAATACTCATGGCCCCAGAGGCGAGAGGCGAACAAGTGTGTAAGTTCACAAAATTTATCCCAGAGAGGAGACTCTGCCATCTTTTTTTTGGAGGTTACGATGACCCTTTTCTTCCAGCTAGTTAGGCCAGGCACGTCTTCCTGAAGAAAACCACTGTTGCTTCATTACACTCCAGAGCATCCCTGTAGGCCATAAGGAAAGGAAGAACCATCTTTTTAGATGTTTCAAAAACCTTTTGTGATGTTCTGGGGCTTGATGTGGATGAAGACCAACTGCCATGAGCGACTATGAGGAAGAACCTGGAAAGAGTGGCTGGAGAAGTCGACACTTTGCAGAAGCTCTGCTGGGATTTGTAAATTATTTGTGGCTTATGACGCATGAAAACATGCAATTTTAGATATGATTTCATTCAGAGTAGGAGTGTTCAATAAAAACCTCTTTTTTTTCATTCTGTCAGCCATAGGAACAGCACAAAGGAAAGGCAGAGCTTCATGGCCATGACTTGTGTTTGGCCTCTCCCAGAGAGCACTGAGGTCTGTCAATCCTCTGCCGGGAGCCAGAGGACGATGGGAAGCTCTTCCAGAACAGCCCCTACCTGGAGCTCACACCAGATGCTTATCCACATACCCTTTCCTTTGCAATTTACACTCTGGGAGCTGGGCTGGAAATCTTTGAAAACACTCTGAATAGCTCAGCAATAAATCAGAGTTGAAAGGAACTTTCCACAGTTCAAGAGAAAGCAGCTGTGGAGCACTTTGGGGAAAAAAAAATCCCACACCCAGAAAGTGGAACCTTCACTTTTCCAGGAAGTCCACCTGAAGTCAGGCTGTGACACTCAGACTGATGCCTGCAGCAGTGATGAACCTTATTTTATCTCAAAACTCCAAGTGACTTGAAGCATGAGTGACTTTTTCTTTTTTTTCTGATAAAAAACCAGGGCCTAGAGAAGCATCCAACACATCCCTGAAAACGTTCATCTTTCGACTCCCATTCAAAAATAAAAACGCTCTCAAGCAACAGGTAATTCCTGCATCATTGGGAAAAGGTGTAGGATGGAAAAAGATGAACTATTTGCCTGTGTAGCAAGGCAACTTATTAGACAGCATTAACAAGTAAACTCTAGGATGATAAAACTCAGCAACTCATTGCTATTAGTCAAGATAAGAGTCAGACTATCAGAAAAAAGCCTTAAACAGAGAGACTCTTCCACATACATGAATAACGTGGTTTCAGTAAAATTTTGCTGGTAGATTATTATAAAATAATTAACAAATATACCAGCACTTCTAGATATAGTAAAAAAAACCACAGAATCTACAACTACTGAGGGGGTTCATCTCTGTTATCACAGTCCAGCACTGCAGAGCACAAGGGGAAACAGCAGCAGGGTTTTTTTATCTCCCTGTTAAACATTTTACCTTGGTACTGTCAGCCACGACTTCTGTTACATCAGCAAGCGCTAATTAAGAATATATTTTCTTCAATTATGCTTCAAATTAACTGCTTTACATATCTTTACCATGCTTCACATTTAATTGCATCTTAAAACACAGAAAATGTGATTGTTTCATCTCCTCTCATTTTTCTGTGCCATGAAATGTCTCCATGGATTCTTTCTTCTTCCATTATCTCTTTATGGAAAGGACTAATAACGATGACAAACGAACACACTAATAAAGTCAAAGCAAATTATTTATATATTCAGGTTTTATATTCAATCAAAGTTAGATAATCTTGTCCTATTTTTAGCACAATCTGAAATCCCCTGAGGGGAAAACTGGCATTAAATGTTGGAACTGTAAAAAGGACACAAAAAAAATGAACACTCGATGTTGGGCTTTTCTTGATAAAATCCTTCACAAGAAAAAAGAGGAAAATTAATAATCATCTGTGAGTATTGTTATTAAAGAACCTGGAATACCTGCTTTAGAGTATCTATTTTAATTATCAATATCAACTATGGGTTGAGAGTTATATTTAAAACCTGCAATATATTAAAAAAAACCAGACCCATTTAATTTTTTCAGGAAGGCAGTTACAGATGGGCATAGAATTTCTAACCCAAACTTATAAATAAGCATTCTTGAGAAAATGACTGTGGACATGATTAAAATTGAGTCTCTATCCAAGGGCTTTGTGGCTTCAAGACTGTAATTTGTTACTGGACAAAGAGGCAGGACAGCACAGAAAACGTAGGTGTGTGGGGTTTTTAACCAAGCACTTTATGCACTGGAAAACCTGATTTTCAGATTTCAAATTTTCACAGTTTCAGCTCATAAAACGAATCAGGAGAACAGGAGTGTTTCTCTTCATAACAGAGCAATGAACGTTTTGAGCTTTTGTTTAGGACTAATTTTATCATTTATAAAGAACCTTTAAAATCTGCAAAGAAAGGAAAACCTTCTGTTTTCAGGCATGAAATTTCTGTCAGTATTTCCCCCCCTGCTGAAGATTTATCTCCCTCAAATCCTCATCTGCTTTTAGAACAACTCCCTTAAATATTGATCTTTTATTGAGTGGGATGCGGTTGGATTTCTTTACCAGACAGATTTTTGGGTTTTGGTATCAGGCACAGTGGCAATCCACCAGAAGAAACTGTCTTTATTTACAGAACATCATTAATCTACAAACAGCATTAAAATCCTTCCAATTATCAAACAGAGTTAAAATGATCCTGAATCCAGACTTGTTGGCATTCTATCTGCAACAACAAAACAAGTAACAAAATAAGAAAGATTACTTAAATCTATTTAATTCTGCACAATGGGCTTCATGAAGCAGAACAAATGAAATGAAACAGTTGGAGTGCCATTACTGCCATTACAGGTCTCATTATTCTTCTGAAGATAAACATCCATATTAGGGATGACTCTAACACGGGCAGACGTTTGCACTGGAATGTGAACTCCATTCCAGGGTTCAGATCCTGGTCTAGATTTCCAATGAAAACGTTCACGCTGTCACAAAACTGCTTGTTTTGATTAGCAAACTGTTGCTTGTATTGATCAGCAACATCCTTTATCTCAGCTCTGTGGCCTTTTAATGAGCAAAACAGAAGTGGGGAAGCAGGTCAGGTATCTCAGGAATGCCTACAAGGACTAATGAACAAATCTCCTCTATTTTATATGTAGCTTACATTGATGTATTGTAGAACTGCCCTGATTTAAAACTGGCATAGGAATGGTGGCACAAACTGATGTACAAAACACGACCTGACTGAAAGTTTCAGGCAGCAATAAGGTCACTTTATAAAATCAAATGCACAGAGCCGAGCTTGGAATGACAGATGACACTGGCAGACAAAGCAGCTTGGATCTTTTCCTCCATGTCATCCATAGGATTTCTATAAAAGTTGTTTAATTACAACTCGTATATGGAAAATTCACATTGCTCCAAGTCTCCTGTCCAACCTAGCCTTGGACATTTCCAGCAATGGGGCATTAATCTGGAAGTTGGCAAGGGGAGAAATCTCTTTTCCTTCCTCTTTATAAAAATCTGTTGTGCTTTGAGCTAAAATCTTCACTGACTAAAATCTCCATTGCAGCTCTGTGTGCTTCAAGTTGCAGAGTAGCTCTGGGCCTTTTATACAACTAAAAAAAACCATCTCTTTGCTCAAATATTCCTGCACGAGGAAAACATTCCCAAGCATGGTCAGGAATGCTGTTGAAATTGTCATTTACCTAAAGAAAATTATATTTGCTGAGATCTGGCTTCAACAAAAATTGTCAATTACCTCTTTGTTGCAAATCACTCTCTCTTTCCACCACCACCAGTGTGCTTTGCTGATACTCATTTCACTCTAACAGCCTTAAATGCACAAGAGACTCTGTCTTTTTTCCAGCTATTAAATCTCATATTATTTCATTTCCTGTACTGGATTATATTCTCTCACTTATTTACACATTTTAAAATAAAACTGGCTGCTTTGAAAGCACAGGATTGCGAATATCCATCAGTAATCTTTTCATAAAGCAAGATAAAATTTGTATTTCCTATAAATGTGAGGCCTCCACAATCCCCCAAATAAATCCAACTGACTGAAAATTGGAAGGTTTCACCAATGGACCAGTATGAAATGCTTTCAAAAAAAGTCTTTCCATCACACAAAAATAAGCACAAGCACTCTCCACACCACTCTGGGCAACCCTTTTGAGCCTTAAGACGTTCCTTAAAAATCTTATGCAAGGAACTGGTGCAGAAGTTCTCATTTTCTGTGAGTACTTAATATGCCATGGATTTTTAAGCACAAATGCCTGATGGTACTGCAGGAGCTGTAAAGCCCAGAGAAGTTTATATTTCATGGTTAAAGAAGAATGGGAGAGAGAGGGAGCACAAAAGTTTCCTACCATAGTAAGTGAGGCGTCCTCTTGCAATGTTTTTTCCCCTTGAGTTTTCAGTTATACATTCATACAGTCCTGCGTCCTCCTGCTGGAAATTCGGGATTTCAATCATGCCATTGGATTTCCTCAGCCTTATTTTGCTTGGAAACGGCAGACCATCAGTTCTTCTCCAGTTAATCTGAGGCACAGGGCTAAAGAGAGAGTAATGGGATTTTAAACAGCTTTGCTTAAAGTCCTTGATTGTCATAATGAGATACTTAAACTAAACTAAACTCAGAAGTGACTAAAGGCTTGTGATAAAGCAGCAATCACACTGTACAGGACAGATGGCCAGGCACTGTGGCACCTGATTTCATACACTGGGCTGTTCCATACACTGTATTTGTGGGCCCAAATTTTTCATGAATATCCAGTGAACGTCCAGTAGCTGTAAAAATGTCTTTAAATCAGCACTGGCCTCCCCTGAAGATGGGTGACATCTACCAGTGACTTCCACAGAGGCAGAATCAATGCAAGTCTTCTGAAATTCCCATTCTTCAACAGCCATTTATTCTCTGATTTTGGAACTTTCCTCTCCCTCGCTGGGAAACCAAAGCAATAGTGTGTGATCGAGTTATCAATCTGATATGAGTACCTGACAAAGCTGTCTGCAAATAAACCACAAAGTGGTAAGTAAATACATTTACAGAACCATAAATGCATTCTCAGATCATCTGTGAAAGAGAAAAGATACCAGTTGTGTGTGAAGTATCATTCGGAGGAGGAATGAATTTTAAACTTTATCTTGGCTATAAAGGAAGAACAATATTATGAAAGCATCAAGGACATTTAACAGGAAAATTCAGACAACATTTTCACAGACTTCAACACCATTTGCTTCTGCACAAAGAAGGCAGACCTAGGTGAGAGGTCATATGCAAACCCACACTGATCTTACTCAAGTTAATTTGAAATGAAATGTAAATTCCTGTGCTGCCAACATACACATTCTAATCCTAAACAAAACTAAAAATTACTCCAAGACTCTTTGCCCTCTTATTTCAAGGCAGTAACTGCTATGATCCAAATAAGATATTTGGAAAACACCACCACAACTGCCAGACCTCCACACCTCCTGTGCAGGTGAGCCCTAACGGGCTTCAACTTTCAGTAGCAGTGAAGCTGAAAACTTACTTTCCTAGTGCAAAGCATTCCAGCCTCACAGTTGAGCCTTTAGCTGCAGGAAGGGTCTCAGGAAACTGAACTTCTATTTTGGGTTCATATTCTCCCATCACACCTATATGAGACAATTGAGAAAGGCAGCTTTACATTTTTTAAGCCTTTTTTCCTCTCTTTGGTGTTACGCCACATTAAATTCAAAATCAAGTTTACTTCTCTCACATTCCACGTACAAAGGGACCTGACAGAGAAATCAGACTTAGGAAGAGGAGCAGGAATAGTGTGGCCAAGCAGTGGCAGTGATTCTGCCCCTGTACTTGGCACTGGTGAGGCTGTACCTCGAGTGCTGCGTCCAGTTCCAGGCCCCTCAATGTAGGGAGGGCATCGAGGTGCTGGAGCAGGTCCAGAGAAGGGCAACAAGGCTGGTGCTCTGGAGCACAAGTGCTGTGAGGAGCAGCTGAGGGAGCTGGGGGGGCTCAGCCTGGAGAG
This sequence comes from Pseudotriccus pelzelni, assembly GCA_035584735.1. NCBI lineage: Eukaryota > Metazoa > Chordata > Aves > Passeriformes > Tyrannidae > Pseudotriccus > Pseudotriccus pelzelni. The sequence continues at coordinate 3,078,677 of JAWMRA010000023.1, read as the reverse complement.
AAGGAGGCTCAGGGGAGACCTCATCACTCTCTGCAACCCCCTGACAGGAGGGTGTAGCCAGAGGGGGGTCGGGCTCTGCTCCCAGGAACCAGCAGTAGGACAAGAGGGCACAGCCTTGAGCTGTACCAGGGGAGGTTTAGGTTGGACATTGGGAAGAAATTCTTCACAGAGAGAGTGCTCAGACACTGGAATGGGCTGCCCAGGGAGGTGGTGGAGTCCCCGTCCCTGGAGGTGTTTAAGGACAGGCTGGATGTGCCGTCAGTGCCATGGGCTGGGTGACAGGCTGGGCTCGGGTCACGGCTGGGCTCGCTGGTCCCAGAGGTCTTTTCCAGCCTGGCCCGCCCCGCGGGCGCGCCCCACGAGACGTTTTTGCACCGATCCACCAGGATTCCGACAGAGACAAACCCGCCGAGGGACACCCCGACTCCCGGGCGGAGGGGCAGCCCTACCGTCCGTGCGCAGCACCAGGGGCGTGGGCGAGCCCAGCGCGTGGCTGCTGCTCCCCGAGCTGGTCACCACGCAGGTGTAGTTGCCCACGTCCGACGGCTCCACCTTGGCGATGTAGAGGTGCCCCGTCTCCTGCGACACGAAGCGCCGGCTGTCCTCCTGGACAAACGAGGGGTACTCGTTGAAGATCCAAGCAAAGGACAGTTCTAGTTGGTAAGAAACAAGAGCAAAGACGTTTGAGGATGCCTTTCACTTTTTTTTTTTCCCCTTCAAAAATCAGTTCATGACTCTATTTTGTAATATTACATGCACATATATACATACATATATATATATTACTACATATGTATTAATATATCTAGTAATATACACAATATATACTTTACTATGTAACAAACAGGACCAGAGAGCCAATGACTGCGAAAAATAAGTTTTCCACAGTACCATAAACTAGAAAGAAACCCCCGGTGTTTTCACCAAACCTTCATCTCCCCCAGGGGAAGGTGAAAGAAATTTCAAGCATTTTACACAAGGGTAGGGTTTTTTTTTAAATCTTTTTTTTTTTAAAGTACTTAATACACGCAAGGAAATAGGAGCAGAGAGCAAAAAATGAGAACAAACTTTGTTAAAGTGAAAGATTATTCGTTCAGTAGCTACCCAACAACTCAGTTCAGTACTTAGCAGGTAGGAACAGGACAGGAGTATCCATGTGAAAGGAATGCCAAAAGAAGCCTGAATTCCCAGCAGGGCTCATCACACAGCAAAACCATTTTTTCATACAAAAATCCATAACCACTCCATTACCAAAAAATCTCAGCATGATATGGCAAAGTAGTCCTTGCTACCATTCATTATGATCATATGAATGGAAAATAAAAAACCTGCACATTTCCAAAAACAAACTAAGAGATCTGGCAAAAACTCCACTAAATTTGTTTCTTTCCTGAACACTCTGAGCTCTGTGTGTCCAATTTTAATTAGCAAAGCCCCTTCCTGTGCAAGGCCACGTATCTGTCTCCTTCATATCCTACACTATCAAAGGAAATTAATTTTTAATGGTGTTCCAGGCAAGAAATAAATTTTCACCCACGTGCCACCCAGCTGAAAGTTTATACAAAGACTGCAGCTCCTGGAAGTGCTAATTAGGGACAATTAGAGCTTGACTGACCTGTCTTCATGTTGAAGTATCTCTAGTATTTGTGCTGCCCCTACCAAATGAAGATCATCCCTTTTTGCACAGGTTTAATTTGACGGTGCATAAATTTGGGATGAAGTCATGAAATGGAGAGGTGACATCTTCTGAACCCTGCCAGCTGAGTATCAACGTGCAGCCACGATTCTACAGCCAACTGTGCAACAGGACAATGTAACCCAAGGTAAGGTTGTACAGATGAAAAAACACTGAAAAAATGAAAGGATTAAAATATTTATGGACTGGCTAATGCAGAAAAAAGGGCATCAAATGAAATGGCTCATCATAATTGCATTTAATTTTCTTCTATCAATATTTAAACTTCTTCCATTAGGATAATTTTGCAGGAATGGTGTGTACCAACAATTAACAGTCTCAGAGCTTTTCTCAGAAGTCAAACTTGTGTCATAGTTAGAAATACTTGTTGTTGAGAACAGACACAGAACCACAGAAATGTTTAGGCTGGCAAAGACCTTTCAGATCATCACCCTCATGGACTTGCAGCAGGTGAAACACTGGCTTTCACTAAAATTCCTTCCTACATAACTCCAGAGGTATAAATAATTTAGGGAAAGGGAGGCCAACAGGAAACAACAGGAGAGTTTGTGCAGTGGGAAGCAAAACCTTATGATCAAGCTTGACTTCAGTAAGCCTTTTGAGATTTTGCCACCAGGGTCTTGTAAATATGCAAAAGAATATTCCTACAGTCCAGAAAAAATTGTTCTGTATAACTCTCCTCCCTCCCCACAGTCCAACACAAATCCCAGCATGTCAATGCTTTGCTGATGAACTGAGAAGGCTTGTTGAGTGAGCACTGGCAGCAGGGAGGTGGGAGCTGGATGGGTCTGGCTGTGGTTTGGTTTTGCTCCCTCTATCAGCCACTTCCAAGGGAAAAAAAGTAAAATTAAAGCTAATTTTTAAAAACGAAAAAGGAAAAAGAAGAAAAGAGTACACCTGAGGATCTGAAGGAGACCAGGACGTCTCAGACAGTAAGGACTGTATGTTTTTTTCTAAATGGAAAAGACTAGAAAATAAAGTATAATTCTGTTTCTACAGAAGAGTTGGATGGAGAGGGTGATCACAAGGCTGAGGGAGAGGCTGCACAGCAAATTAGGTACCAATTCAGGAACTGTAAGGAAAAAAAATACATTTTCAGCTTTGCATCAAACTCAGACATCCATAAGGCACAGCAGTGGGTGATGCCAGGCTTTATTGGCTCTGGTATTTATTGAGCTACTTGTGTTTCCCTGCTCTAAGTATTATGTTATGTTGGAGAAAAAAAAAAAAAAAAGGAGAAAAAGAAAAAAGATGTTGTTCAAAACAGTCAAAGGGGATGGACAGCTCTGGATAGGCAGCAGGAAAATAAGCAGCTTCATTTCACTCCTATTATATTGGGTTAAGTCAAGAGTAAACCCATTGAAATCAGTCATTATGATTATGAAAGCCACACAAAGTGTATTCCAGTTTAATTGGATCCTTCAACAGCCTATGAATAAACACTCCTGGAAACCTCATTTCCCAGTCAACATATATTTTCATCGACTCTCTTAAAAAAAAGGAGCAGGGTGTTTCTTTCCAGCCAATACCTCATTTTATATTTATTGTACTTTACAAAATTGTATCCTTATTTCCAAAAAATAAAAAATGAAAAAAATCGTATTAAACCAACTTGTTGTGTGATTTATTATGTTTACACTGTTTGCCTGTTGCTGATCCGAGGGCACCTCCAGGGACTCAAACTCACTCCCTTTCTGTCAATTACAAGTTTCCAGTTGATTTTCTGTTATAAATGGAACTAATATGTCTCTCCTGGGCTTCCTCTGAGATCTGAGCCTTCGCTTTCCAAGGCATTTTTTTCCTTGTTTCGGGCCCATACATGGATAAGGTATTGGAAATTACAGTTATTACTCAAATTTTTATTTGTTTACTATGCCTTGCTTGGCGGCTTCTCTTTATTTTGCATTATTTGATTATTATTTACTGTGCAATCTACAAACCACAACACACTCAGCACGTTCACACTGTTCTAGGCCTTTTGTGCACTGAAGTGCTCAATTAAAAAATGTGTATAAAATTACCTGCCAGCTTTAAACTTGATTTTTTTTTTTAAAAAAATTCACCAATTAAATCAGCACGGCCCTTGAGATCTACCGTGGTCACTTCTGTGTGCCTTACAAAACCCAAATTAATGCTGCTAAAGGAAATAAGGGGGCAACCCCTACACATCTAGTAGTTTTTAAGCAGAGTCAGTCAAGGTCAGGCCTTAAGTTCACGCACATCCCTTTGAAAATACTGCTTTTAATTATATTATATTATATTATATATTTTCTCTAAGAGAGACTGCAACCATTTGTGGAACCAGGGAGATTTTATATCTTATAAACAGAAATGAAGAGACAACAGCAGTTGTGGAAATCCAAAACTATAACTGAGTTCTGGAAGTTTGCAAAGAAGTAGCTTTTTGGGAAAGGAAAAAAAGGCAAATAGACCTACGACTTATTTTATTCACTAAATGAAGAAATCCTGTCTCTTGTTCATTTTGTTCTAGACCACACTCCTCTACACCTGTTTAATGTATATCCACCAGCCCCACAATTCACACCTAAATGAGATGTCTAAAATAGCCAGAAGTAAACGATGTGAACAATATTCTTCCAAAACAGATTTCAAAGGTTCAGAAGAACTGACTTGATTTGAATTAGTCAAGTGGATGTTTCCATAAATGAACCTGATAAGGAACGAAAATTCTTGATTTTTGAGTGCATCACGCTGACTGAAGAATACTTAGAGGTTTAAAAAAAAAATAAAATCAAAAATACCAAAAGATTCATGTCAATCTCTGATACCCAAATCTCAGTTATTTCATGCAGTTCTCAAAATCTGATATTACACTATTCTGGAACAGAGATACAAGGGGGCAGCTGAAATATCCTGGTATTTTCTGGCTCCAACTGGAGCTCTGCCCAACCCACGGGATGGGATGTGGCTTCTGAAAAACTGTTTGTGAGAGACTAATCAGACAGAATTGAGCAATGACAGAAACTGCAATTAGAGGCACGGAAGCAGCTATTTTGAATTATCTACCTCAGAGTTAAAAGTAATGGAAAAGTAACACTGATTTTGAGAGGATAATGACAGATTCCATAATTGAGGAAGAAACCAATTAGTTCATCATTTGGCCCAGTTTCAGCTCAAACCGTGATGAAATGGCAGAGGATGGAGCAAAGCCTCTTGTTTTGGGGATGAGCTTCACCCAGGAGGGAGGGAGCTCTCAGGGCACAGACTGAGAATTCAGGTGGGGTTTTGGGGGCACTCACACACAAAAATGTCATTTTGTCACTGCTACAGCTCTGTGTGTCTGCACAGGAACCTCTGGGAACGTGAAAACAGGTTATTTAGAAGTAGGAAAATAATCTGCGTGAGGTGAAAGTGCATTAAACTCCCTTCAAACCTAAAGACTTTTCCCTTCTTACTTTGGCCACCTGCAGCTACCTGACTCCACTGAGTTCACCCTGAATAGTCCACCCCTCCCTGGGCAAGCCACCAACACCAGCTGCATTCCTGGTAATACTTTATCTCTGCCATAAAATAATAACATCTCTCATTTGTTTTTTGGCAAACCTTAAAGGTTGCTTTCCAAATAAGAGTTTTGCGCGCTGCAGGCGTAAGACAAGGTGTTCATGTGCTCCAGTATGGGATCCCCGAACACATGGGTCAAACTGGATCTTAAAATGTCTTTGCTTGCCACTGTCAGAAACGCTTTGGTCATGAAAGAAAAAACACTTCACAGATTTATTTGAAAGAAATTGTACATCATTTCAGGGGGTTGGGGCATATTCTTGAGAACATTAAACGCCCAACTGTCCTGAGTATGTTCAGCTGGGAAAAGCAAACCAAAACAACCCTCAGACTGTGGATTTCCAATGTGGGGGTGGGTCCTGGACTGTCTGCGTTCCAGTAGTTCTATCACTAATAATGAAAAAGTCTTTAACTGCAGTCAAACTTCAGAGTACAAACTATCTGTAAACTGTAGGTTATTAGTTTAATTTTTATTCCTGCTGCCTACGTAAAAATAATGACAGTTACAAAACCTCTACAACATGGCTTGACTTGTGGCCAGCAGGAGTAAGGTGGGACAATGAGTATCTGGCTCAAATACTGCGAAGTTTTCCCAACTTCTGAAATTCCCCCCAGGCTCTTCAGAGTAACTCTGTTCTTTTGGCTGAAGATATTTTTGTTTATACCAGATGTAAACGGCACGATGGGAATCTTCAGGCTGGCCCCAAAAACTGAAGGACGTATCCTGAGAAATTAATTTTATTCCGGAGTATAATGGAAGCACTCTGATTTGAAACTAATGTATAACATTAATTGTTTTGGCACAAAAGGTGAATTATTTTATAGCTAAAATAGAAAAGATCAATTTTCAGCCTGCTGTGCAGGTAATCAGGCATGCAACTCCTGCGTAGGGAACAGCCCAAAACAATGAGAGCAGCGCGACACACGTGCAATATCTCACAATTTCAATCTACACATTTAATGAGAATATTGAAATGTTTCAGCTGAAGTTGCAAGGTTCCTACTTCAGGCTAAAACCTAATTTTCATTTTTAAATGGAATATGGTGAGAGTCCACTCGCTCTGTGATTTGGAAATGAGCTGGTGCGATGTAAAAACAGACGCAGTTCTTTAAACACAGGAAATTGGGGGTTTCTCTGCTGACACCCAACCTACAGCACAACCACAGGGCTGGCCAAGTACTAACTGCACACCCTGACCTGTCACCTTTGCAAAGCTGCCACAGGGATGTAAAACAGCCCATTGAAGGCAAGTCATTCTCTAGATTTAATAATTTCGTAAGAGCTTTTCTAAGTCTTTCAAAGCAGCGTCAAAAGCAAAGCTCGCGACTGGAATTAAAACCTAAACATTTCTAAGCTCATCCTGGGGAAACAGATGCTTGAGACTGGCAGTGGTATTGCTTTATTAATACCACAAAACCCCCCTCCTGGTTAGTACAATTCCAAAGGGCACATTCCCTGGAAAGGCTCTGGGCAGCACTGCCTGCTGCCTGTTCTGCCACACGAGGGATTCGACCATTAGCCAGGACTGGGTTTCAAACTGAACATGACCTTTTAATATAAAACTGCTCCTTAACTGGCAGGTTAAATGTTCCTTGGCGCTCCCAAGGAAGTCCAGATGCTAATGAGAAAGTCTAACAAAAATGCTTTTCTGCCTTTGGGTTCCAGTGCTGAATAAAATCCCCGGTTTCCCTTCCCCTGTAGCTGTGCTGGAAGGGGATGGATTAACTCCTCTTTATCACATTTCTGCACCAATTGTTTCAGACTCTCTGTGTCATTCAGAATGTCCTGGCTCTGATCAGCCTGTTCCCACTCTGGAAGTGCATGGAAAAGTAAGAAACTGCTTTAGGAAGCAATATTTAAATACATACCCATCAGCCATATCCATTTCAAGTGACAAATTGTTCTTTTAATCACCTCCCCAGAACTTTACATTTAATTGCTCAAAGCATTTCCAACAACTCTGTTGTGCTTTTTTCAATAGTTGAAAGTATTTTAAATTGCTTCCTGCCTATAATAATTTTGAGGATAAAAAGACCATAGTTTAGCTTATTGCTCAACTCAAATAAATTTGATTTCTTCTGAATGTTAAATATTAGGGACATAAACTAAAGGAAACTACTGGAAATACCCAAGAGTAAATTTTTAAAGTAAATTTACTACTGTTTATAGGTGGAAGTAGTAATTAGTGACAAATTACATTTGGAACTTTTGCACTCATTTAGTAGAAGGTACTTGGTAAACCCTTGTGAAAAACAGAAATTCCTTTCAGCCCTCTTGTTCACAGTGCAGTGATCAGCTGTGACTGAGCTGGGACTGCAGCCATCTCCCTCCTGCCTCTTCCTAATCAATTATCCTGTTTCCAAAGAGAAACTCAAATATTTTAGCAGAGAAGATAATAAAGAGCTGGAGGAGAAATACCCAACAGTCACAATTTAGGGATAAAAATAAACTTGGTAGAGAGCCAAACCCATTTATTTTCTCCAGTTTTCTCCTCTTTTCCCCAAGGCATAACTGAGATACCTGAGAGAAGGTAAGTGAAAAGGTTCAACCTCAACTTTTTCCCTACAATTTGGTTCTTCCTAACCTACCTTTTCCTTTTTCTGTCCATCCCCCCATTCCTCCAACACATATCCCGCCAACAAGAGGCAGTTTCCCATTAAAAACAACTCATATTTCATCTTTCTGCCTCTTTTAGTTTATTCAGGCTCAGGCAGGAGGGCTAATGAGAGGAGTATCAGCTTCAAATGCACAGCCCACAGTCTCTCAAGGTCTCACCCCAGAGTCTTCCAAGGTGCTCAGGAGTGCTCACACACATTTTGCTGGTGAAACTTATGCAGATTTATTCCCACAAAAATCTTCTCTACTTTTTGCCCTCAGTCAATAATCCACGACACTCAACTCTTCCAGGCTTTGTATCCTACTCACCACCTGGCCATGACCTAGATCCATCTCTTAAGCTAAGACAAAACAGGCAGAATACCAAATATCTGAGAAGTAAAACTAACACGAATATGTTCATGTGTTCAATGTTATTAACCTGCATAATGGGACATGGAGTTAAAGAGTTCTGTAAGAATTCAGAGTAAGAAACCGGGATCTTTTGCTAAAGGCTTCTTAGGCCAGTTACACACCTCCACATCAGCTTAAAAAACTGTACTATAAAGTAACTGAAGATGTTGCACTAGTATATAAATAAGATATATTAATGTTAGCCTGGATTACTTCAGCCTGGAACACAGGTTTATCAAAAGGAAAAAGTGCTTCAGGAAGACTGCATTTGATAAAGTGCATAAAGGAGTGTCTCTGTAGCATTGGTCTGCTACTGGTAGAGAAAATAATGCCCTGACAGAAAGAAATCATTGTAAAATCCAGCTGTGAACGTGTATTATTTTCTCTCATATGGACAAATATAAGTGTCTCTCAGGTGCCATTTGACTTCAAACTGTCAGCTGAAATTTGTGCAGATGATGATGATGACACCAGCAGGACTATTGCAAAATATATTTTTAAATAAAAACGCCATTTCTCTTTGGCAGATTGAAAACAGCACAAGAACACTATGGAACCATTTTTAAGGCCATTGCTTCTACAATATTCAATGTACTTGTCTCCTCAGAATGTATTTTGGTGCAAAACCTCTGCCAGTGTGATGGATTGCTCGTGCCCAGATGAGTGTTATCCACAACCTGCAACAAAAGCTGCAAACCCAGGATGCTTTTCACCTCCTGGAAGGAAGTTTGATTAGATTCTGGGAAGAAATTCTTCCCTGGGAGGGTGGGCAGGCCCTGGCACAGATTGCCCAGAGAAGCTGTGGCTGCCCCATCCCTGGGAGTGTCCAAGGCCAGGTTGGATGGGGCTTGGAGCAACCTGGG
>JAWMRA010000023.1:3033993-3069260 GCA_035584735.1 Pseudotriccus pelzelni | reverse complement strand
GTTGGACGGGGCTTGGAGCAACCTGGGCTGGTGGAAGGTGTCCCTGCCCATGGCAGGGGGTGGCACTGGATGATCTTTAGGGTCCCTTCCAACCCAAACCATTCCCTGATGTGATGCTATGAAAACACACTGATGGGCACTAGAAAAGAAATCATATTTTGGAGTTCTATCCATTTAGCTTTGCTCTGAGGGTATGAAACGTTTCCAAAGCCAAGTAAGTAAAACTAATTCAATTTATAGTTCCCCGAAAAACAGCACATTGCTATTCGAGAGTTGCAGAAAGGAAGTAATCCAAGCATCAAAATATTTCTGGCATCTGAGGAGCTTCCCATGCCACGTTATTCATGAAGCACAGCCTTGCTGGAGCTTGCAGGTCTCCAAATGGCAATACAGGAGACACGAGCAAAAATCTGCAAGTCTAAATAGTCATTTGCAACAGACATGACATTATTCATTGAATGATTTGTCACAGCAAACACTGAGCAATAAATTGGGATCTATTTTTCCATGATCTAATATTATTTCATATCAGCATGTCACAACTCTAGAATAATATGCTGTGAGCTGAATTGATCCCTGTCCTTCAAACACAGCCTCATTTATTGATGAAGTCTACATTTATCAAGGAATGATATAAAGAGGGAGGACATTCTTGCTGCCTTATATATTTAGAATTATCCTTGCCATATTGCATGAAACAGGAACACGTATCACATGAGGCTAATCATGAATTTAAGACAAAGAGAACTGCCTTGCAATTTCCAAGTAACACCCCATCAGCTCCACAACATTGCTGTCACTTCCTGAAGTTCTCCTGGGTTATGGTCACATTCCATTTAGGAACAAGGTAACAGGGAGTATATCCACCAATGTAAAGCTAATGTCTCGTTTTTCCAGTCAAACTAAATTTGTTAAAATGTCAAATCTTCACTCCTGCTGTTAAAAATCATCCTTTTCTCTGTGCATAAAGCAGCCCTGACACCACCCCAGACAATGTAAAAGGCCTCCTTCCTTCCTCCTCTCTCCAAGAGCAGAAATAACTCATAAATCCAAAATCGATGTCAGGTGAGTAAAACTGATTGTAGCAAACAAATATAAATCACAATATCTGGAAAACAGAAATAACAGGTGTAGACAACCCACACAGCAATCACAACACAAGTGCAGTGCTAACAGTAGGCAAAACCCTAAAGGAACTTGCAGATTTGCTTTACTGAGGGCTTTGTCACTCGTTAGATACTGATTCTGGAACCAAATCAATAGCAGAGAAAAATCATTTTTAGCTCTCCATATGTCTGGTCTTTTCCATTCTTGGCAGAATGGGAAAAAATTAGCATCGCATGACTGTTTTTTAAGCAGCTGCACGTTAACCGTGTCCAGCGTTAAGTTTTGTACATCGAGATGTTTGTTGTATCGATAGGCCTTTAAAAGCATTAAAAATATAACAGCAGCACAGTAAAAATCGAAATAGCTGTGGAGAGTTAAGTACAATTTAAAGGTTATAACAACAGAAGAAGTAGCAGGAGATCTACATAAATCAATTTGAGATGTCATTCCCTCTTTTGAGCGTGTGGGTGAGATGATTTACTGATTTGTGGTGAAACCCAGAGTATTTTAACAGAACTAAAATATCCAGAAGTATGGCCATGCAGAACTATGAGAGATAACATCTTAATTATCTAGAAATCACTGTTCAGTGATGACACAACTTATAATAGTAACATAAAACCAGGCTGAATTAGTAAAATATTTGGAGGGGAATTCTTCTTACACAAAGCCAGTCATTTACTGAGCCTCACATCCAGTAAATCCCAAACCAGACTGCTAACACAGGGAATGCCAGGAAGAGAAAATGCTCTAAGGAAAATACTGGAGTGGTTTGTGTTAGAGCTTGGGCTTTATGACAGAAATATAAAAGTTATCTGTACACCCTCAACTGGAAATACTGAGCATCATCTCCCTCCCCTGCACAACAGCAGCCATCACAGAAACAAAGTGAAAATACAAGCTCAGCACACGAGCTGATGTGCAGGGAGTGAAATGGAGTTCCACTGTTGGTTTAAATGGTGGATCTCCATACCCTGATGGAATTGGAACTGAAGAATTCAAAAGGACAAAACTGCTGTGAACTGCAAGAATAATTTGCTCCCCACTGAAAAGGGACGTTCATATGACTTACGCAAATATCTGTGACAAAGAGAAGCAAAGAAAAAAAATATGCCAAACTGTAGAAGAGAGGCAATTCTCTTCTTCCATACTCTGAACTGGCGTTTCTTTGGGGATGAACACTGGTTTCTATTGTAACTGGAATGCTGTATGTGAAGGAATAATCACCATTTAATCAAGTCTCTTCTTGAAGACTCCTTACAGAGAATGCAGAAAATACGTGCAATTAAGCTGGTGAGATCTTAGAAACTGCACAACATGTCAGAAGACAAAAGAAAAGTATTTGGGGTGCTGAAGGGGAAGAGAAAACAAGCTGTTTGAGAAGGTTTTTAGAATTAGTATTGTCTGAAACTGATACTCAATGCAACAAATGCAGCAACAAAAACTTAAAAAAAGTCAGATCACTGATCTGGAAAGGGCTGAGCAGCTCTCAGGCCAGGTCAGCTGCTCCTAAACCATCCCTGCTATTCCTAACAAACTACTTGTGCTTCCTGGATGGGTGTTTAAGCTAAGACTTACTGACCTGCATCCTACCATGTCAGGCCTGGAGGCACTGCATGTTTGATGCCACTGTGCTACAAGTCTAATTTAGTGAAGAAAGAAGGACGATTTTCTTCTACCTTTCTCCACACTTGCTGAAAACTTTAATAGTTAATCCTCCATCTCTGAGACAAATCCAAGGATTTTAAGTAATTCTGTTACCAATTCTCAGTTCCATTTGGTAATTCTGGGAGCACTCAGCTCTCTTTTCTGCAGGAATAACATAATTAGTGTGTGGGGTGTCAATCACATCCCATCTGCTGACTGCAGAAGGAATTCTCACCTCTTCCACGTGTTCACTCAAACCTCTGTTCTCAGCAACATGAGCATGTTTTGTATCACCTCCTGTTCAACACCTCAGACTTAAACACTGCCAGAATCAGGCAGAGTTGCTGTCAGTTTGGTCACCACCTCTGGGTATAAACCCACACACAGGACACGAGTGTGAGAACAGCTGGGATCATTCAGACTTTGTGCTGCATCTAGAAGCAGAAATTTAATCATTCTAATTCTTATAGATAGCTGGCACAATGACCCATGTTCTCAGCTGCCGAAAAGACAAAGCTGTTGCAAGGCTATAAAGATGATTTAAGAGTATGCATCAGTTTAGGGAGAAAAAAAATTCTGCAAACTCAGACAGTTGTAAAATTGCCACTTTATGGCTGTGTCTGCTTGGACTCTGCCAAATTTATGGGGCCACAATACCTATATTATTGAATACAATGTCTAGCTTATATTACCTTATCTTTGCAATCAAATCTAATGTTTAACATCCCAGTCCTTCAATAATGATACTCCATATCAATTAAAAACAATAAAACCAGTTTCTTTCAAATATTACTTGAGGCTCAATAGCAATTAGTCAAAGACTAAAGATGCAGAATGAGGGATAAAATGTATTTGTAACTTTTGGTCCACCAAGAATCCACATATCCAGTTTACACCCAGTTTCCTCACCCCCTCAATGAAACAGTGGTTTAAGTTACACCAGCATCATTATATTACACCCCAGAATGTCTCCATTGCAAGAAAACAGGCAGACACCAGCATAATTAAAGACAACAATCTACTCCCTGCAATTGTCTAGTCACAGAGAAAAGTAGATTCATCGAGGCTTGGCAATTGTGAAATTGGGCAGAATTTAACTCCAGAAAATAGCCAATTAATTACTGGAAATACTATAAAAATCAGACACATTAAGTGCACAGAAATTACTAGGAACTAGAAAGGGTTCCAAGATAAAAGTAAATCCTCTTAAGTACTTCCCTCCCCCTCTTTTCCTTTTGGTTCCTTTCTCTCTGTATTCAGTTTAGAAACCAGATTTCAATTCTCGTTCTCTCTGGAGGATCTCTCCTTTGAATTTCCAGGGATATTCCAGTTCCCCATCACTCCAGCTGAAGCCCAGAGGGTCCCTTACCTCCTGCCCGGGGGGCTGGTCCGCAGAGCAGCACGACCCCCTGTCCCTCCCGCACCGACACCGCGCTCCTCATCTTCGTCCTGGAGCTCTCGAGGTCTGTGTGGGAAAGAAGAAGGTGATGTGGATATTAGGAAAGACTCAACAGGCAGGAGTCTCAAGTTCTCAAACCCTGATCCCGCATCTCTTGTGGAACTAAACCCAGCACGTTCGGTGGATCAGCTGCCCAAGTATCTGTTCGACAGGAGGGACCGTGACAGAACTGGGACTGAATTAATCTGCAAGGATATAATTTAACAGATCCTACGGCTAATTTTGTGAGGCTTATGCTACACTAATTTTCATAACCAAAAAGGAGCCCCGAGGCTAACTTAAAAACAGGTCCTTAAGCCACTGCTGCTTCTGCAACGAAGGCTCTGATGGAAACAGCACCAAGATCCCACTGAGCTCCTCTAACCAACCACAACTTAACAACGACACAGCTGTTCTGAAAACAAGAGGTGCATCTTTCCAAAGAGAAAAGGACAATCTCCCTTGCAGGGGAATCCCTTGGAACACTGCTAAGCTCTGGAGAAAGCAATAGCTTTGGAGCTCAGTGTGCTGACCCCGTGACCTGTTCTGCTTGGCCTCAGGTCTCAGTGATCATTCTAAGCTGTGTAAGTGCCACAGCACGTTCTGAGCTGGAAGGGATCCACAAGGATCGGAGTCCAGCTCCTGGTCCGGCACAGGACCATCCCCAAGAATCCCACCACGTGCCTGACAGCACTGTGCAAATGCTTCTGGGGAGGAAAAAAATGCTACAGAGTTTACATAAATGCAAATACTTTATCATAAATTTATATTAGCTTTCCCTCTAACCACTGACTCAAGATCCAACAAAGTACGGCCTCATTATACCCTTAAAATAAGCTAGATTTAACATGCAGAACAAACTGAGATTGAGGTTCTACACTAACAAAGGTTTTTTCATGAATAAACCATATATTTTTCCATAATAAACCCAAACAGCAGACAACTTAAAAAGGCCCATGTTTGTTTATAACCTTGTACAGGACACTAACACACAGTCTTTAAACAAGGCTGTCTTTATAACCAAGTGTAATAGCAGCAGTGAGTTGACAAACAGTAGCTATTTTCCCAAAATACAGTATTTTTTAATACTCGAAAGCAACAGCTGTTACAGTCAGAACACTGAACAAGAGTGATTAGAATTTCAATGCTTCATTTAAAAAACCCCCACCATTAATGCTGCAGCAAGATATTGCTGTGTTATCCTTTGTTACTGCACACAAAGTTCACAGGAACCTTTAAAAAACCCTTAAAAGGGCTGTTTTCAGCTTTCCAAGTGAATTTCCATGGAGGTACAACTCAGAATAAACTGCTGGACATGAAGTGGAAGCCACATACAACCACAGCCAAATGAAATTCATTTCAGGCCTTTTAAAGCATCTTTCTCTTCCCCTCCCCTGAGCGTTACAGGTTCATCAGCTGCCCCAACAGAATTGCCCTGAGTCACGGAAAGGAGAACCGAGAGGTGACAGCACACTATTTTAGTACAAGATAAAACCAACAATTTGGACTTTATAATAATAATTGCTTTGGTAAAATTTACGCATAAAATTAATTCAGGCCTCATTTTTCCCTGTTACATCGCAACCACCGCAAGCCATAAATCTTAGGCAACACGCAGAATTTCCATAACTAAAACAGAAGGGTTTTGCAGTGCTTTCTAAGCACATTTGATGGGAAATACAGACCCTCAGAACCTCAACAGACCCTACGGGCATGGGATTGGGCTGGGAGCACCTCGGGAAGGGACATGCCGAGGGATTTGGAAAGCACATCCTCATCATCCCACAGGTACCCAGCTCTGTGGTTTGAACTGTTCCAGTGTTGTACAGCAGAAGTTATTAACCACTGACTGCAAGTTAAAATTGCTGTCATGGGGTGAAAAAGGCTTTGGGAAACAAGAAGCAACACAGAATCCATCTGAAAAGGAAGAATATAATCCATACTAGGATAAAAGAATAATTTTTCACAGAGAGTTCTTCATCCTACCTTCAAGTAGTACCAGACTAATCACAGCACTGCAAAAATATCCTCACTTAATTTATTTATATACTTCTATATTCTCTTTATACACTGTCTGGCACTGCTTTGAACATAATGGAAAATCAACTTGCGAAACAGTTGCTGAGTCCTTTATTAGCATTACACAATGAAATCTAAGTCTCTGCCCTTGGAAAGTACCGGGTGCTTTTAAACAAGATGCAGGTCTGATTTTCAGGTGTTTCTGTGGCATATTCAGAGTATGGAAGGTCAAAGCCAGGCTTGTTTGGAAGAATATCAGGAGTGATTGATTATCCTTGGGCTTTTTTGTTAGGCTTTTGTTTGGTTGATTTTTAATAAAGTATCCTAAGCACAATAACACCAGGGAGCAGAGCTGTACCTTCTAACAGAACTGGCCACTGCATGAACTCACTGGAAAGGGACTTTCAGTTCTCAGAAAACTGGCAGGGTAAATAAAATACCTTAGAAGGTGGGCTAATAATGGCAAGGCTTGTTTATTTTTACAGATTGACTTTTATCTCTGAGATCAGAGGCTCTGATCCCATTGAAACTTCTCAATAGATAAAAATATACCTGGAGACAAAGAACCAAGATCTGGACAGGACAGGAGATGGTTTTGAGAAGTGACGAGTCAGAACAGGACTGGCTTTTCAGGGCCCCATGGGAAGACAATATCCCATTGTTTGGTTTGATAGAAAAGGGCAGAAACACATAGGAAGTATTTCTGTATTTTACCTACTGAACTACAGACTGTCTTATTCATTATCAGATTTTTAAAACTTATCTACTTTCTCAAACTGGTCACCAAAGGAAGTGTTTCCATTAGTTTCTCTCGCTTGGATCTTTTTTCTTCTTCCTTGCATTTATTATGCCTCACTTGTAACCTCCTTTCATCTAAAATGCAGCCGCTCATGGACAAAATTATCAACTTTATTACTTAACTCTACCAGGCAAAGGCTCTAATCATACCACTGAAAAGTATTTTGGTAAAGACATTACAAAAAAACTGACTACAAGGAAAAAAAATCCAACTTCCAACCCAATCTAGAACTGTGTAATTTGCAAATTAAATGCTTTTATTGCCTGTTCATAGTTTGCCATACAGAAGAAAGTCTAACATTAGCAACAGAGACTTTCTGACTCCTGAAACAGCATTTTCTTCTCCCTTCCCCTGCTAATACATATATTTGCCTCATTGCTTTAGCACCAAGTACATAAAGTTATATCAACTGAAATACAGATGCCATTGCAATAAAATGGAGCGAGAAAATGTAATTCAGCTTTATTGAAAAGTCTTTGACTCTGCCCCAAAATGAGAACAAGGAAACACGTTCCTGCCCATACAAACAGCAAGGATGTGAACACTGTATATTCCACTGGGTTCTCTCCTTCTGTTTAATAAGCCAAGTTTTAAAGTCTCAAGCACTGAGGCTTAAAAAGTTGCTGAGAAAGAATCCAAAATACGGAGCTGCTGCAGACACACGTCTCCTGGCTTGTGGCAACACTGAGTTATGTCACATTTTGCCATGAAACCTGTGTGATGTTTCACCTCTAGACACACATATCTGTACACAGGAACTTCCTAAGATTAGCTGACACTGCTAAAAATTATACCAACTTCTATTCATTTTTCAAGTAATCGCAGGGCACATTCACTGTGAGAGAAACAGCTTTCACTTTTCCACCTACTTTTTTAAAAATTTTTTTTTTAGGTTTCCAAGTCCAGAAACACCCATGCATTGTATTACACTTGTACCAATCGATGTTTATTGTCAACATAAGTTTATTAGCAATTCTACCATGTTTTGATAACTGCAGAACAAGGATTCCAGCTCTACAAACATAATTGTCCCTTAAGAGCCACAGAAATATTTATTCTATGGCTTCATTAGACTCGTTGTTATTCAAAGCTGCAGAACTTGTTAAATATACTTTATTTATAATTCTGCATTGGTAGGATGTTCAAGTACCTAAATGAGTCAGACAACCAATTCTGAACCGTTTTCTTGAGTAGGTAATTGTGAAGAGGGGACTCTGTTTGATGTCAGCCCATAATGAAGTACTAATTCACAACCCACTCGCCCTGGTAGAAGTCACATTATTAAAAACAAGGGGAATTCCAGTCTCTCAGCTCTTAAGGACAAATAACAGACTCTGTGTGTTGTAATAGCTGTGTTGGTAATAACAACTACTGGAGAAAACAGTGTAACACAAACTTGTTTCTTGAAAAAGAACCAAAAAAACCCATTATCAACAACGTAAAACCCTGACAAACTTCACCACCACCACCTAACTCACCTATACCTGCACAAGCAAACCTTGTTCCCCACCGCTCTGTACCCCAAAATTGGCTATACCAAGGCACCTCTGTGACCATGAGCTTTATACTTCTTTAGACAGGATGTACACTTGGCATAATTAAGTTTCTTAAAAACGCCTGTATAAGGATATTTGGGATGCAGGGCCTGCAGCGCACAGCCTGCAGCGATGGAGCACTGGAAAACAGCACAAGTGAGACCTTCTGCTGCCTTCCCGGGGTCCAGATCAAGGCTGGGAGAATCACATTAAGGCAGGAGAGAGGGATGAGGCCAAAAATTATCTCTGTAGCCATTTATTGCTGGATGCAGAGAGAGGATAAAAATACAGTGCAGAAGCGAATGTTACTCCAATCACGCAAAGAGCGGGGGGCGATTTGTCACCTGGGAAGAGACTCAGAGGCTACTGAGGAACCATCTCCAGGGTTTCATTTTGTCAGGCTGGTGTTGCAGGGAAATCACATAATTCCACAACAACCTGTGCCCAAGTCCCTCAGCACCGCGACACGGCGCTGAACTCTCATTTTACGGTACCACGTTTATCTGTGCACAGGCAACAGTGCAGCAGGTCACACACACACACTCTGTAGGGTGTTTTTTAAAAGCCCATTTCTGTAAGAGGAGCAGCTCTGGCCCTGTGAGTGCCCTTCTGCAGCACAGGAGCTGTGGCATCACTCCTCCACGCCGAGATGCTGCCCAAAACCACCCCGTGTGCTCTGCAGACTCCAGGACAGGACAAGCAGAACGACCTTCCACCCTCAAGGCACTTCTTAGTCACAACCCAAAGCGCTCCTGAGACAATTTTTCAGTTTGTATTTTGAAATACTGCTCCAGTCTCTGCTCACGTTCCATCCAGTCTCATCAGCAGAGCCCATCTGAGTGTTTCTTGCAACCCTAAAAATGTGCCTAATAAAATGCAGCAAACCTCTGTTTAGGAACAAAACAACCCTTCAGGTTGTTTCCATCACATGAAAAGCCGAGCATCCAATAGGTGAGTCACGCTGGGATCAACAGGCTGCTGGAGCCACGTGCAAGGAACAGCACAAAACACAAAAAAAACCCTTACAAATCTTTTTAACTCTTCACACTCTGTCGCCTTCACCTGAGGTTCACCCCAAAAAAAAATGCAGCAGGAGAGAATTAAATGCCGTTACACCAATTAAAGGAAAATCATTTAAATACTGTGCAACAAAGCGTGTTATATAAACAGGAAAAAAAAAGCAAAAAATAAACTGGCACAGATGTATCAGGCTGTGGTGAACAGGAGATGCCAGCAAAGAAAGAGGCACAAGAGTCTGCAGTAATGAGGGGAAAGATGGATGGGGAAAAGAGAGATGAAGCACTTTGTGGGTTGTGTGGAATTGAAGGAAGAGACCAGAGACAGCAGAGAAAGAAAAAACTAAAAAAAAAAAAAGCAGTAAAGGACCATTAATAGCATAAATGTTGAGTCAACATCTGATGAACAGGAAGTATTTCTTTTTTAAAACAGGCTTTGCACTGGCAAAAATGCACTGCAAGAACTGGGGGGAAAAAAAAGCCCCAGCGTTACCAGGGAAATGCATGTTTTGAAAGAAAAATGTTCTCCAATAGGTATTTCCAAAAATATGCCTTTCATAAATTCATATTATCTGGGAATTACCACTCAACTCAAGGCAAACACAGCACTGAACAAAGCAATTCAAGCAACTGGAGAAATATCTCAGGAGGGAAGGATGTTTGCTCAAGGAAATTATCCTACAGTCAAGTTCTCAGATGCAACACTGATTTTTCCCCCCCCTTAACACTTCCCCAAAACAAACCCCTGACAATCTACTAAGCACAAAGCCCCATGACCACAAAGCAGGTTTAATGTTGAAGAACACCAGGCTATTCACATTTTGATAGTTAAACAGATGGCTAAAGCCCTGCCAGATCTAGGTCTAATTATCTGAAGGTTTGTTTATTTATTAAATATGCAGCAGTGTTTCCAAAAAAGCCTCTCCTCAATAAATAAATCAATGAAAACCACCCCACAACAGCTCATTTTGTAAGCCCTGGGAACATGCTGGTGACAATGCTGTGTGTTTTTTTTTTCCTGCCACTTCATCCTTCCAAAGACAGGCACTTTCCTTAAAGAAATGGAGAGATTTCCCACAAATAGTTCCAAATATAGCTGGTTTTTCACCAGAAAGCATCTTCAGGATACAGGTCACCAAAATCTGTCATTCTCCTCGTCTCCCCAGGTATGGAGCACCTGGCAAAAAGCCTCCCTGCTCTGATTAGGGCCATGTGGACTGTAACAGATGTAATGACGACAAATAACAGACACAGCAGATGAGTGAGTGTCCTGTCAACAGATGTTCTGCCACAGCTGCTGCTTCACACCCAAAAACACACTGACTTGTTAGTCAGCATAAAAATCCGATATTCACACGCCTTCAAAATATTTGTGTTCTCATCAAACCACGAGTCCCACACGGGTTGGGCAAAGTAATTTTGTTGCTTGTGCAGTGAAACGAGTCATCTGCCCATCCAGGACCTCCAACAGTGGAGTAATCTGCCAAAGAATAAGAGATCAAACCCCAAAGCATGACCTACCCTGCCAAAATCACCTGTGCCATCTTCTCCAAAAATCAGCTGGGTTTTATCTCCAGCTGCTATTCATTATTTTTAACTGGATCCATTAAACATTAATGGATTTTTATTTTTTTGTGTTTATTATAGTAATTCTCCTCTTTGCTGTTTCTCAGTCTAAATAGGATGTGGTTGTCAGGTACATTATACCTCAACTTTTTCATAAAATATACAAGGAAACTTAAGAGAAGATGACTCTTTCTACATACATGAATTCAATAACCCACTTGAAATAAGCTGTAGAGGGGACAGAGTGCAAGGACAGATTAATGCTGTAACAGAAATATTTGCAGAGGAATTGAGAAGAAATTAAAACTTTTAATTCTATTATTGAAGATGAAAAATGCAGAGGTGGGAATAAAAGCAATCCATTTTCCTGTGAGCACATTTGTCTGATTCACAGGAAGAACAGTTATTTCACTGTATTAACTACTCACATGACAACTTTAAGGAAGAGGTAAGTGAATTTTCACATTTGACAAATAAAATATCTCAGGCTTAGTATCCTGAACACAGCATTTGGTGCTGACATTAATTGCTTCTGTGATGTTCAAATCCACCAGTTCTGAACCAAGGATATAATACACTCTCTTCTTTGGGTGCTTCACTCCAACCACAGCAATATCCGAGCACAAAGATGTCCAGACAGCATAAAACAGATTCTGGAAAATTGCTGCAAACATTTATGACTATAAATCTCTAAGGTTACTAGCTGGGATTAGACTACATTAACAGGCTCAGAAGGACAGGATAGATAAGAAAAATGATCTATTTCCATCCAGGCTCCGTAGAGCAACACTAAAGTTGCAGCTTAATGGATGTTCAGGAGCACATCAAAGCAAACCAGAACAGATTCTGTTCATTCCCTTTACAGTATCAAGAAGTGGCTAAAGCAGATGGTCTGTAGCTACTTTCCTTACAGACTTTAGGGAACAGGAATGCAGTGAGAGGCATTTCTTACCCTGATGTCATTTGCAGCTGACAAGCAAAACGGGTATTTTCTGCTGCAGATAAGGCAGAAGAAATGAAAGCAAACCCGCAGCACTGGATGCCGACAGTGGAGATGTTTAAAACAATCATGATTTGCCAGGTCCACATAAAAACAAGAAAATGAAAAATACAACTTTATCTCTAGGAGACAGGGCATGGGATAGTCCATGTGGCAGAATCATTTCTTGAATGCTGAAAGGAAAGCCAAATGACGAAGTGTCCCTGTGAAGCCACATCCCCGACCTGTGCAGAAGCATGAGTTGTTAATTATTTAATGAAAAGCTAAGACCCACTGCATAACCTAATTCAGTGTTCTTGTGCAAACATATTACTCTGTAGTCCCTAATAAAATTAAAGGAACATACTGAGGTTGCAAACTCAATTATTTGGAGGTAGAAAATGCCAGAATTAAGGTTGCCTAAGATCACAGATACTGGCTGAGAATAAAACAAAGGCCCAATCAGTAAGATTTCACCCATGATGATAATTCACACCAGAGTTTCCTGCTATTAAAGCAGCTGATTTCTCGTCTGGAAACCTCTTAATTGGTGCTGATGTCATTTCTCAGGTCGGACAAACCCAAAGGCTGGAACTGTTACCAAGTAAGTCCTATTTCTTTTAAAAAGGAGTTTATTCAGTAGTAGGGGAAGATGTCGGAAAATTCTTTAACTTTAGCACAACAGCGTTTGATCATTAATGCTTAGTTTTGTACCACACAGAGTTTAGTGCAAATGCCAGAGATTGATGTAGTTTTGCGTTAACTCCCTTCATCTGTGACTGATAGACTTGTGCCACTCAGTGCTTCCCTTTTTACCCACACCAGTGATTAATATGGACTAGTAAATGTCTGACTTCTGAGAACAGAGATCGTGTGCTGGACCAGAGGTGGTAAGAGAGGTACCTCGTGCCCTGACCACAGACCTGAGACGCTGTCAAGGAGAGAAGATCCATTAGAAGATCTGGTACAACAACAGGAAAATTTGGGCAATGGGAAGTTCCCCAAACAGCCACCAGAAACCCTCAAAAGATCCTGACTCGTATCCAGGTAATTCCACAGAAATATTTGGCACAGCTGCATGTATCCAGGAAATGCAGTGAGTGTTGTAGTAGTTTCATGCCTATGACCTGATCCCCCCCACACCCAATGCTGTGAAGTCATGTCAGCTTTCGAACCCAACAAACTGGCTGCAGTTTATTTCCTGATTTTCTGTGACAGAACTAGATTAATTAATTTAGAATTAAACTAATCACTTCAGAAATAAGACTCCAGACAAGTTCCTGCAAACTGGATAAGGATTAGCACAGAGGTTACCCAGAGAGGAAACCAAAACAGATCATCCAACAGTTCCTTCTGATCTTCCATCTTAGAAAGACATGAATGACCTGTGGCATAGCTCACTTTCTCAAGTCTGAAGTTCTGTAAGCACTATTAGCCTACTGAAGGACCACTCTGCTCCTCCCAGCAGCACGAACACAGGCTACAAAGCTGAGTCAGGGCAGGCTCAGGTTGGATCTCAGGAGAAGGTTCTTCCCCCAGAGGGTGGTTGGCACTGACCAGGCTCCCCAGGGCAGTGGGCACAGCCCCAAGGCTGCCAGAGATCGAAAGGTGTTTGAACAACACCCTCAGACACATGATGGGCTTGTTGGGGTATCCCGTGCAGGGCCAGGAGTTGGACTGGAATGACCTTTGTGGGTCCCTCCCAACTCAGCATATTCTGTGGCTCCAAGATTCTAATCAGCCTACCCGCTGCAATCAAGCCAAAATTCCATTGGCTCTGTCACACATCTACTTCTGCCCCTCATATCCCCTGTAAAATCAGAACAGCCTTTCCAGGACACGTGGTAGAGCTTCAGCTGGGGCACAAAACCTCTCTTTCAATATTTAATCATTGCTCTGACCCAGATGCAAGAGAGAGACATTTAAAAACCCATCAGTATAATCCCCATGCACGTAACAAGCCCCCTGCTTTGGTTTATAAAGGCAGGAACAATAATCGTTACACAATTAAACAAGGGGGTACAGAGATGACAGAATTGCATTTGGTCTGGCTCAGGCTGAACTGGGATCTGATATTGTCTGGAGGAAGAGAAGGAGACCCTTACAAGCATGACTTGGAATAAATTAAATTCATTACACAAAGCAATGATTTGGGATAAGAACTCTGTAACTTGATCTACTCAGTCACCTTACACAGCGACAAATCGATGGCAGTCAGGGCGTGTGGAGACAAGGGCCACGCTGTGCCCGAGTGTCTGGGGGTCACTGAGATCCCCTGCAACGCAGGGCAGCCCTTTTCCAGCCCCTAGACAGACACCACGGATACTGGGATGCCAGAAATCAATTCTACCCTTGCCCTGGAGTCAGAAAATACTGGAGTCTGAAAGGATGGTTAGGTCCTACAATTTCAGACAAAAAACCCAGACCTGGAATCTCCAGGCAATCTTTTTTTTTTTTTTTTTTCCCCACTAAAGAAGGATTTATTATGAGGCAAAAAGGTTTCTTCAAGAAACAAGACAGTAATTCCACTGAATCCCCATCAGGAAAGCACGGAGAAAAAAATACAGGATGAATAAGATGGAACTGGCTTAAGGAGAGGCTACAGTTACTTTTAAGCAAACAAGAGTTATACAAGGAGATGAAAGGGTAAATAAGAGTAGCATGCGTTATTAGGAGCTGAAGTTGTGAAACACTAGGGAGAAAAATGCTACATTCTGTTAACCAAAGAAGCAGAAAAATTCTTGCCAAAAGAATCTGAAATAAAACCAGGAGGAGAGATGTAATAAGAAATCACAGATTCAAACACAAGTGAATGCAAAGGAGTGTAAACAATCAATAAGCGAATGCAAGACACTACTGTTAAAATCAGACTTTTAAAAATCAAAGGCATCATATCATACACTTATTTGATACTCAGTGAAGCCTCCTGGCACATCACACACAAGAGTTCAGTGAGCAGATGAGAAACTGTGGCAGCGTAGAACCAGCCTCTACACCAAGAAACCCAATCAATCACTGACTCATTTGATTGTTTAACTTAATTACCAGGTCAAACAGCGGCCCATACAGTAGAAACAGTCAATATAATTCCAAATCATTAGATGTTACAATGACAGTAAGTTCATAAAGAGAAGCTGCACTCCGTGACATGACAGAGCTGGGGCTGGAATCGATGTCCCCAGACGCCAGTTCCAGGCCATCATCTCCAAGAGCTCATTCTCAACATCAATTCTGTGAGATCACAAGGCTGTAACTGCACTGTCTGCCAAGTACTGACACTGCAAACATTAATGTGAAGTTGGACGTGTGTTTTTTGAAATGACAATGTCTATGGACGAAGCACTGGTTAAACTTCAGACTTCAGCTATTCCTGTACATCAGTAATGTTTAAACTTGGCTTAGCTCACTTTGGGTAAAGAAGTTTTGACTTGCTTATTTCCATGCTAAGTTATTTTGGAAGAAAAACTGTGTAACCTTTTTGTAAAAGGCTATAAAAATAAATGTACTAAGGAAACAAATGAAGGCATTTGAAACTCAAGGGGTGAAGAGGGCTTCCATCCAGCTGGTGAGTTCATCTCTCCAGTCTGCTCCAAACCCCAAAAAGCCAGTCCAAACACGCTATCCAGGAGCACTTTCTGGTCTTGCTTTTCTTGCAGCAAGAGAGCAGGAAAAAGAAAGCGCAGGGAACATTTGAGCACATTAACCTCCCTGGAAGAGAAGGGAATGGAGACAAGATCTTTAGAGAATTGCATTCTGTCTGCCTCTGCAGTAATGGCATTACACTTGAATGAAAGCAAAATTATGTGGAAGACTGTTGGTTTACTGAAGGGTCAAAGAGATGACAGCTGTGGCAGGCGGTGGTAAACCTTTAATATGCCATGATGTACCGATGTGCACATCCTTCAGTGGGTGAATAAATGTGGCTGAACAAGGGATTACACCTGAGCAAGCAACTGCATAGATTAGTAAATTCAGCATCAGGCCGTTCAACAACAGAAGCTGCGGGAGTAGGAAAAAAACACAACTCCTGAGAAATACCTATCTGTTCTTCTGCTACTCCAATTTCTAAAAACAAATACAATCCCAGTGTTGCCGGAGAGAGTTTAATAGATTGAGACATGTACATAACGAGAAAACCCCCAAAACACAGGGGGACCTCAAGTCTTTTTGTTGGTATCTAAGCAGAATCGTTACGTGACAGATGCTCCACGTGCAGACTGATCCCCAGCCTAAGCCAAATTGCTCCTTGCAGGGTGATGTAATCCTCAAAAGTATACTGTTAACTACAATTTAATAAAAAGTCATGGGCTCAAAAAATACGGTTTCATAAAAGGAGAGCGAAGATGTCTCGCTGCACAGGGCCGGGAGAGGTAGTAACAGGAAAATAAAATCAGGTACTGCATCTCTTCTCCTAAGTACGGAGAATTTCCCTGGTTATTAAATGAGACTCCCCGCAACCCACAGCCTGTGCTCTCTGTAACTGCTGACTGCCATATTGAACAAGAAACACGACACAAATGCATAATCAATACAAAAATAACGAGAGAAGCAATGCAGGATAACAGGAGAAGTTGTGCAAGTCCTACTGCTTTGGTATTAAGACGCCTACTTTGCTTCCCAATAAACAACAGGAGGCAAAACACACAGGTTGGTAGCAAATCAGAGCCTGGAAGAAGCACATTTAAAGCAAGATGATATCCAGTGAAGACATTTAAACTGCTATCCTAAATCCCCCCCTAAATCTGATATTTCTTGTGTTGCAGCCATGGGTTACTTCCGTCAAAATTTACTGTGTGTTTACATATTCACTGAATGTGGGTATAACTCTGTACATCACAAGACAACTGTGCTTGTTATAGAATGACAGGATCATTTAGGGTGGAAAAGACAGCAAGTCCAACCATCCCCCAGCACTGCCAAGTCCCACTAAACAACAGCCCCAAACGTCTACTCGCCTTTCAAGTGACCTCAAATGTGCTATTTGGAGAACAAAACCTTTAATAACAAAGTGTTGTTTAAGACCATACCAGGGCACTCCAGATCTCAACAGAGGTTGTTAGAAAAACGTTCAGTCTACTAAATTATCAAGTCAAATGCTCTAAACATGCCAAGCCATCCATCCAAGCCTTCCTTATTTAAAGTTCCTCATTATACGCCTTGTAGCAACACTGGTATTTCTGTCTCAGAACTTGGTGCTGTAAAACACAACCCAAGTCGATATTTTAAGTGCATATCTCACTTTGAGGAGGCTCCAAATCCAATATTTTATTAGCCATGAAGGGTGGAGTAGGACACAGACAGCACAGATGTGTTTATGTTGACTATTTTTTTATGTTTGATTTTGTAAGTTGTAAAGCCATAGTTGGAAGATCAAAGCATTAAATTCCTGCTGAACATTCCAATCAGCATCAGTGAGCTTTAGATCAGACCTTTAATGGGGTATTAATGTAATGTAAGTGTTTTTAAGTATTATCTATATATTATCAGTAGCATGTTAAATGGGCTAACAAGACCCCATTAGGGTGATTCTGACAAACAAAACAAGGGCTGAAATGCTTTCCTTCCTTAGCAATGACCTGCTTTGATCCTTCAGTGAATATAAGCTCTGTTTTTCCAAAGAATCCATATTCCAGAGGTTTAATAACAGTCCCGAAATACAGAAATCCTCAAGAATGAGACCACTCTTCTTACACAGAAAAAAAAAATAAAACCAAACACACGCACAAAAAAATAAAATCTGCAAAAATTAAAATGAAAATATGTTTTGTTTAGAGCTTTATCAGGTGGGGAGGTGAGGGGGCTACACAGGAAACGCTGAAGTTGTTAGTTATTTATAGAAATTCTTACACCTCCACAATTAAAAGCAACACTTCAAAGGCTCCTATTAAACATTTCAGAATTTAGGCATAAAGCTTAAATAGCTAAAAATACAATGGATCATACTGGTGTCCATTGTCTCCATTGCACTTCAGACACTTATTATATTAAGCAAGTCCAACCAAGTGAAATATTTAATATGAGAAAAAGATGTAGAGAGATGGAGCAACAGCTGCTTTTTTCAACCTCATTTAATGCCTTAAAGCAGCAAACAGATGCACCTGAGCATGTGCACCCTTTTGGACAAACTAGGATCTGGAGCCTCATCCCTGTGATACAGAGGATTCAAAGAGCCTCAGGATTCTCCCAGTTGTGGACCCCTGGTCATGGACCACCAGGGAGAAGAGCTGGACACAAAGCTGGGGGTCAGCACATCACCCACCTAAACCCCTGCTTGCACTCAGCTTTCTCTTCAGAGATTCCAAGTTCCATCAGGAGCAAAATCAAGGCGCAAGCCAAGACTCACCTTTGCTGAAAGAGGCACTTCTCCAAAGTTATATAAGCCATAACGTTACAGGACATTAGGTCTGTGTTTTTGGCTGGGTATGTAGGTTGTCCTACAACTTTTTTTTTTTTAAAAGAGTTATGCTCACACAACTTACTAAACCAGCAGCAAAGTTTTAGTCTTCATGAAAAAACTACACAGAAAAACGATGTAATAAATAGCTTTGGGGGAAAACCTCTTTTGCTCCAGAATATTCTTTCCCTTCTTTCCTATGCCAAAAAGCCTCTTCTCTGCTCTCTCCTTGCCACACTCCCCTTCTTCACAAGCTATTCATGCACAAGCTTTGAAAGATAGTAAGAGACAAGCAGATTTACATCAAAAAAAATAAAGAGAGATAAGGTTGCTATGGGAATAAGAAGACAAAAACTGTTACTTAATCCAACATAAAAAGGATGAGAACTGGAGAGAACTCAAATGGAATTGGAACTGTCACCCCACCCGACGAGGTTATGATCTGAAACAACTGCTTTTTCTCCCTCATTTCCTCCTATGCTTTTATGTAATTTCATTTTCTCATCAGAATCTCTTCGCAGAATACAATATTTCATGTTAAGATTCAAAAAACTTTCCAAAAAATGAATTAGAAGTAATATTTTCCAATATGTTGCTCACTGCTGTCACTCACTTGTAAGCTCTCAGAAAAACTGAAACAATGCCCCCTGTGCAGCAATGCTGTGGATGCAGATCTGAAATTTCAGATGACTCTTTAGATTTTACGTATAAAATATATATAAAACAAAAAGATTCAGCCATGTAATTTTCTTTCTTTAAACTACAGTCTATGACCTACAATAAAGTTTTACACAGGCTAGTAAGCAAATTCAGATTTAGGTTTTTTTCTACAGCTGCAATCAAAGGCAATTCTTATAAATTCAGAAGGCAGAAAGAACTGTCACACACCCCCCATGCCCAAAAAGTCAAGGCTCCATTAATGTCAGTAGTTTATCTCCAAAAACACTGCTTCTTATCAGCCCTTGCTGGAATCGCTTCCCAACCAGCACAAAACATCACGGAAAGGGATGAATCTGTCCCATTTTAGAGCTGTTGATACAGGATAAATGTTTCTTCTCACTCTGAAAAGTGTAGGGAAAATGTCTTTCCTTCCATTACACACCCCCAGAGCTGCCTTGACTCATTAAATAAGGGCCCATATGATCTCCCTACACAGGGAGCCTTAAAAACCAGAAATGTGATGAAACCTTAAAACCCCCAATCCATAAAGTCCCTGCCCATGGATGATCTCTGGCCATAAAGACCAGAAAGTAATCTGCAATGAACTGGCTAAAACCATTTCTTGAACAAGCAGCACAGCTTTAGACAACCAGCTCTTACTGGCACCTGAGCTCGTCCAAGCTACACAAAGGCCTCCTAAAAATGACCAAGGAACAGATTTAATGCTCATTTAAGTTGCCACTGCAAGATTTACACTGGGGTATATTCACATACATTAACATCAGAGTGAATCAAATCCTGTGCCTGATACTTAGAGGTTGCTCGTGTAATCTTCAATATCAAAATTTGCCACTGAGGTGTTTATCAACAGTAACACCTTTACCTGCCACCTCCGAGGTACGGGAGAATCCTTAACTGAATCCAACATTGAACTATTTGGGGATTTTCCATATTGCTTTCGGAGTTATAAATAGCTGTATGAGGAATCAGGATAAAATGTACACTAATTACCCTTGACTATGCAAATTAAGCTATTTTTAATTCAGGTTTAAACCATTTTGAAGTTCTCATTGCACAACAACCGCCAAAGGCAAACGAGTGCTGTGTTTTTCTTTGCAATCCTTTGCTCCTTGCAGCACCCAGAGCACCCCAAGTTGCACTGAATTATTTTGCCAAGTAGAAGCCCTGCGAGCAAGGTGTGACTCGCAGCTCCACCTGGGGACAAGGTGGCATTTCAAGCCTCTCCAGTCCACAACTCTGGAGTGGAAGCACAGGAGCAACGTTTTCTGCTTATTTAAAACGGGATCCTGACATACTCCATTGTCTCTACTAAATAAAAGTGACGCTAATCCATTGATCCCTCACACGTGGTACTTTTTAACAAAATGACATTCATGATATGAGGACAAAGCCTGATGTGTATTTAGGACAGTGTGCTAAGTCTCAGTTTTATGACTCTTTTCACACAGACCCCCTGGGACCACACAAAACCTTGTCATTAGACTTCTCCCCGTCGATCTGAATGGCAATTTGAGTCACCTGCACAAGGTCACAGCCATCACCATTCCAACTCGGGTCTCCTCAAAGCCCTGCACCCTTTGCACCATTTCTGTGTCCCTACCCCTGGCGGGGGGGGATGGAACAAGATGATCTTTAAGGTCCCTTCAACCCAAACCATTGTCTGATTCTTATTTTACACCACAGGAACACATCCAGTTGGCTTCAGGATAGAGTTCTTAAATTATAATACATAAAGCCTGAACTCTCCTTCTTCCCTGACTTTCTGTTCCCTTCTGTTGGAGTAAAACACTACAAATACTTGCAGTGTCTGGTTCAAATAAAGTCGTCTCTACATTCAAATGTTTCTCCAGTCAGTTCTCAGCTCCTCAACATCTGAGCCCCAACTATGGAAGACTAAAGGACAGCCAAGCACAAACACATTTACCTACATGTCACCTTCTTTCTATTCCAAGACAGTAAACAGCACTTGCCTAGAAAAAGGTCTGCTTTCCTGCCCCAAGGCACGGGTTTGAAATGCCTTTGACTCTTGTTAAAAGACTCCTAAAAAGTCAACAAGAAAGTCACAACTACTCGTTCCAGCCAAGAAGGAAAAAAACATCATGCTACATTAGACAGCTATATTTTAATATTCTGTTTATAGTTATGGAAATCTGGTTCGTTTTAGCATCAGTAAGTTCTGATTGTGCTAATCAGACAAGAATATAAATGAGCTTTTATTCACTTAGGTTTTCAAACACGTATAGTAAATATGGTGAGGTTAAGCTTTCACTTTACAATGTTGTGTTATTTTTTACTGAAAAAAAACCAGTGTGTAAATTGTGCTCTAATCCCTGATAAATACTGATCCCTGACATCTCATCACTGATATGTACATCCGGTATTGGAAAAGCTAAAGGCTGCTATTATCCCATTTGTTATTGCACAAGAAACTGAAAGGTTAATTATGGCACAAATAAAGCTTTTGTCCAAGGGGATAGCAGCCACATATTGAAAAATCACCAAAAATTGAAAACCTAGAGCATTCTTTTTGAGCACAATCATAAAGAACAACAACAAAATTCAGAAGAGTTTCTACTGAAAAGCTTTTTAAAATACAAAGTATTTATTTTCAGTTCTGCTCTTTTCCTGAACATCTGCCAAATTATTCAGCTTTAGATTTCAACCCAGTGTACCTTCCCCGGTTTTCAGCTGTCATTCACAAACGCTTTAATCTGTTGGGTTTTTTTTTTCCCTCTGCAGGGTTCTGAGCTTCCCAAGGAAGGGGCTGATGCAGACCATGCTCTGCGCAGCAAATCTCCCAAAGTCCTTCTCCCTTGCCTTCCCTCCCCAGTGTCTTTCACCTTTCCACTTGGATAGAAGAGGGTTTCCTCTTGCCTGCCTTGCTACCTACAGAATGATTCACCTGCAAGACACTGATATCCCAAAGCAGTGACATCCATGACTGGATCTGTTTTGGAGGAGAGAAACAGAAAATTAAAGGTGGCAACCAAAATCCCAGGAACTATCTCAGTGGGTGAGATCACTCACCCATCTTGGTCATCAGCAATAGCCAGTGAGACACTTCCCAAAGCACCCTAACCAATGATGGCTGGACAAAGCAAGCCCAGGGTGCTTCTGTCCAACATCAACAGCCCAAAGACATAATGGGATTTCTCTTCAGGTAATAAGTGAAAAGTTCATCTTCATTTCATCACACAAGGCAGCAGAGGACAGGCAAAACAGCCCAACCAAGCTGATGCTTGGAAGAGAGATCCCAGCTTGCAGAGCCTCTCAGAGGCTGCTCCTGTTGTCCCCTCGTACCACCTTGGGATGGGATGGGAGGTGGAAAAATCCATTTCCAAGACCTCACTACTTCTGAAACTTTGCCAGTATTGGGCAACCCCAAAGCACCTGTGGGGAGGCTCCTGTCTCACCTTTCTCCCAAGGCAGGTGTGCTACATTCTAAGGGAAATGAGGGAAAACTGGGAACCCTCAGCAGTTACTTTCTCCAAGTCATCTGGGACAACAGGCTGTAGTCACAGCAAATAAGTAGCCATAAACAAAATACCAGGCAATGATCCACTAAGACCTTCAGCAAACAGAAGTTTTAAGGCATGGGGAGTTATCACAATTCTTACTGAATAAATATTTGGCTTGTGGATTTGAGCAAGTCTTCTGCTGGGGGTTAATATTCAGTGTGCCCAAGCTCCATAACCTTTTGCAAGAAATATATTGGAGTTACTTGCTCTATTGTGCTGCAGTTTAAACTGCAGCAGGCAGAAGAACCATGAAAGTACAAATGTATGGCCTTCATGCTCAGTAATATTTGCAATAACAAAATTTTACTGCAGGATGAAGCACTTGAAAAATCCTTCTAGGTAATTTATGTAAAAATCAGAATTGCCACTAGCCAGAATTTCTCCATTGAAATGTCATAAAATCTGCAGTAAGTTTAATTAATGAAGAAAAAGATGGCATTTGTCTTGTTGAAATGAAGCATTAATTGTCTGAAGGTGAGGATTAAGCTTTAAGGTTAGACAGTATCTGCAGCAAGAAATAGCTGCTTTTCAAGAGAAGGCTTTCTTCAGCTTGGAAGATAAAGCAGAAACTGAGGAGACTTTTCACAGGTATTTGAGGTCCCTCTTCAAAACCAATTTTAATATCACAGCATTTTCTGTACTTAGGGAGTTAAATATTTTAACTATTGTTAAATATCGATAAGAGCACCCCCACCACAGCAATAGAGACTGGAAATGCACTGAGCCTGGGGAAAGGCCATTCCATCAATAACAGCTTTTCCAGGGCCTTGCACAGCCCCAGCTTCATATACAGCTAACAGGGAAACACGGAAGATCTCCTGAAGGAGACTGTTTTCCCCCCCCACACACCAAATTCCAAGTTCTCCATTGCTGCTCATTTTGCAGCAGTGCTGAAGAGTGAGAAGAAGCCCCCAGAAGCCTTTACCCTAAACGGGTGTGCTCCGCTGGCGGGCTGGGAAACAGCAAAGCTCCCAGGGCAAAGGCACCTTAAGCGCTCAAGGCAAGCCCGGCTGTACCAAACCCAGGAGCCGCAGAGGAAGGCGGAGCAGAGATTTACACTGGTGGGTAACGAGGGGTGAAACTGGGTCTGCAATAAGCTCCCACCGTCTGTCAGCTCAGGTACCTGCAGCAGGACAGATTCCCCGTCTCCCAGAGCCTGGATCCCGGGCTGAGTGTCCTGTGTTCACCACCAGAGTGTAGTTCAGCTTGACAGGACGTCAGGCTTAAGTGCAAAGGGAAAGCTCCAACAGGTGCCCTCTCAGATTTACTCCAAGAACTCTGTTTGCTGTTGACGGATCCTGAAGCACCAAACAATCCAAAGAGGAGCAGGACTCAAAGACTGGTTCCTCATCTAGGAACTAATGCAATGAGCAAACCAGGTTTTCTATCAGTGTAATGAATCTTGGTAGCAACACAGCAGCAATCCCAG
This sequence comes from Pseudotriccus pelzelni, assembly GCA_035584735.1. Classification (NCBI taxonomy): domain Eukaryota; kingdom Metazoa; phylum Chordata; class Aves; order Passeriformes; family Tyrannidae; genus Pseudotriccus; species Pseudotriccus pelzelni. The sequence continues at coordinate 3,045,132 of JAWMRA010000023.1, read as the reverse complement.
CTAAACAGTTCTGACAGTCACTACTGGCATAGATGCATTATGACTATACATGTCTAATGCACAAAAAGGATATTAATATTAATATGCAAACCCATTATGCATTAAGATACAGACTGGCTCTGTCTGAAGGCTGTAATTCTTAATGAAAACTGAATTCTAACAAGAGTAGCGAGGCATGATATTTATTTTTTTTCCTCTACAAATGGATTCTCACCCATACAGAAACTCCTCACCAAAGACTAAATCAAAATTATAGCAGGTTTGTAAGAGCTTTATCTGCTTGACTCAGGGGAAGGTATTGTTGGCATTCTGCCAATGTCCAAGAACCTATACAAGGAATTACACATTGATGCCAGCAAATACACTGCTACAGTTCATCAGAACTGCACTGACAGGACAAGGGGAATGGCTGTAAATGGACTGAGAATAGGCTTAGATGAGACACTGGGAAAAAAATCCTTCCCTGTGAGGGTGGGGAGGCCCTGGCACAGGTTGCCCAGAGAAGCTGTGGCTGCCCCAGCCCTGGAGGTGTCCAAGACCAGGTTGGAGCAACCTGGACTAGTGGAAGGTGTCCCTGCCCAGGGACTGGGTAAGATTTAAGGTCCCTCCCAAACCATTCAGTGAGTCCCTGAAAAAGTCAAACCTGCCTCCACTTACACTGGACACCAGAATGAGCAGGAATATTGTTCTTACCACATCTTGCTATTTGAGATGCAGGTAAAGTGCAATGATACTAAAAACTGGAGCCGTATCACAGTGTTTCCAGTGGGATTCCCTTCTCACTTCAAATCAATATGGGACACAAGATATAAAGGGCAAGACAAGAACCTGCCCATGACCCTCTGCACATGCACAAGCAAGTCCCTCACCCCCCATGAAAAGGTACTGTTAGTGCAGAGACCCAAGAGCTCCCTCTGAAGAGGATATTTCTGCTTTCCTCTGGCATGATTTAATCACAACAACAGATCAGGAAGAACACAGAAGGTTTGCTTTCGTGCTCTTTTGGAAAATAAAGAAAGAACCATGCTTTCCAATTTCGTACGTCTCCTAAACTTAATACTAATAAAGAGAAGTGTGAATCTTACACATGACATTGCTGAGCCTGAGGGTTTAACAGCTTATTTCTGTATCAGACTGAGAAAACAAAATGGAAAGATGAAAATGAAAGCAATAAAAACACCTGAATTGACATAAAGAAATACATTTAATATGATCTAGTTTTAAACTCAAATGGGCTTTTGAATAAGGAATTAAATAGAAAACTTCCCTGTTTACAAATTTTAGCGTAAAGGGACAGAATAGGAACCAGACTTCGATGTCCACATTGTTTCTACATGTTATAAGTGTTTTGGCTGGAGTTTTTTTTGTTTTGTTTTGCAATTTCCTTTGTTTGTTTGTTTTTGGGGTGTGTGGGGGGGTTGTTTGTTTATTTGTCGTTTGCTGTTTTTTGTTGAGGTTTGCTTTGCCAAGGCTGGAGGAAAAGGCTGAGTTTAATGATGACTGGGTTTGGTTTTCTCTATTTAAATAAGTGCAGTAAGCACAGAGTTAGAAGACACTGTTTGTGGTGGCAACAAATTACAAGCTTAGAAGACAAAATTAATCCAAGCGGTGTCTCCAGGTCTCACCCTGGACACCCTGTTTGAAATGTGCCCTTTCATCTCCTGAAGGAGAAAAATTTTATGCATTTACAGAGAGTTCTCCTTGTTTCATTTCTTTGAACTTTCTCTTTATTCACAGCTTTCCTTCCCCTTCAACCATCCTTCAAAAGTTGTTTTTTCCTCTAAATTCTCAGGAGAAACTTTAAAAACGTACCTTTTCCAGGGGAGAACAGAGCAATCAGTTTTAGCACTGGAAAATTATGAGAGAGGAGGATGAACCTCTGCCTGTGCCCACAGTGGGGCTGCTGTGCAGGGCTGGGTGAGCCCTGAGGCCGATGGAGACACAACTCCCCCAGAGCTTTCCTCCCTCTCTCCAGTTGAGCAGGCAAATAAAGCCAAAATTAGCAACAGCAAGAAAAAGAATCCGCAGAAGTTGCAAGAAGTTACACCTGGAATTAATTCATGACTTCACCCCAGCTCACAGCTTAGTTTTGTACTTTACCTGTTCATGTTGTTTTGCATATTTTATTGGCTTTTATCTTTGAAGTTGCTCTTCAGAGTAATTTAAACACAATAAGCTAAAGCATGTGGTTTTTAATTCCTTTCCTAACAAGGCAGACATTTTGAAACTCCACACATATATATATATTTAATGCTAAGTAATCACCTTTTTGCTCCCCAAGGTAAATGGCCAAGAAGACCACAGCATCATTAGTCCTGCAGATATAATCACACATCAATAAACAAAGGCCCCAGGGCCACTGTTTTTTTTCATTAGATGCTCCCACATCCCCCCTTTGATGAACTATGAAGATTCACATCAGATAAACGAAAAGCAATTCAATGTAGGACACTGCAATAAGGGAACCAGTTTGAAATACATTATCTGCAAAGACAGAGAGTGTCAAGGTTTATAAGCCAAGATCAGTATCATCTCCATTTCTGCAGCTATGAAGTTATTTCATAACACTGAACTGCAGACAGGCCTTAAAAGAACTGTCTTTTTGCTTATAAGCAGAGAGTAAGAAAAATTGTTTTCTATAGGGAATCACAATACCTGCTGATCTATCTTAATAACAGGTTAAAATAATAGTCTCCAAACTGTTTAACAACTTGTTTTTACATCTACAGCACGCTCTTACTAAAATCTGGCTTGAAATCAATTCAAATACAGGATTCCCAAGTGGATTTTAGAAGCCTGCTGTTCCAAAGATCCACTAGAAATATTCATGTAACTGAAGCAAACAGGTCATGTTAACATTGAGCACCTGCCCAGTCCCCAAATATCAGGAGATTTACGTGTCAGGATTGAGACCTTCTGCAGGGTTTTGAGTGAGATGGGTTAGGCAGTTGGAAATGCTCAGTTCACACTGTTCACCAAACTGCATCTGGCTCAAAGTTCATCTCTGCAAGTGCTGCCTGTAACTCCAGACAGCATTCACAAGGATGGCAACTGCACAACGTCAAATCAGGGCTGTAAATCCATTGTGGGTGCTCGAGGCTTGCAGGCAGTCCTGCTCCACCAAGCCATCTGGCTTTTGGAAATATGAAAAAGAGCTTTTTGCTTGACCTCTTGCTGGTCCTCCAATCTACCACCAACTCCCCGTGGCTACCAAGCTGACATTTGGCAGGTACCCAAGTGCAGAGAGGTGACCTGAAATACATGCAAAGAAGGGCTGGAAGGATGAACACAGGAAGTTGAGCCTCACAGAAATCCAGAATGATTTCCACTTGAAAATATTAGCAATGTTTTCCTTGTTATTGCAATGGTCATTGGCAATTAAGTGCTCTATGACTGATTAGCTGAAAACCAAGCATTTCTCCATTAGTAAACTCAGTGACAGTCAATGCCAACTTTGCTGTTGAAAATATTGAGCTCAAAGATGTGAATTGAGGAATCTGCAGCTAAATCATCCCTTTCATACCGTCTCTTTTTTCAGAGTTCTATTTGCATGGAACCACACGTTTCTGACTAGATATTTTTTCAGGAAGACATTTGGTACACTTGGAGTTCATACAATTTAACATAAGAAACCTTCCCATCATCCTGGATCCTTAAGGCTTTTTCATAGGAGCCAAAACAAAACTTGCTTTCATCTATGTTGCTTTTAAATATAACCCAAAAGGACTGAGATGACATGAAGAAAAAAAAAATGCAGGCAAGATGAAAGGATTTAAAAAAAAAAAAAAAAAAAAAGAAGTCCTTCAAGAGACGAGTAAAAAAATCTCTCATCATGAAGGAGGAGGTTCTGTCCCCACAAACCACCACCAAGGTCGCAGTGAGGAGAGCAAAGCTTTGGGGGTGTCACAGCAGTAGTGCTGCAGATGTTGCTGCTCACACTCCAAACACTGGTTTGGGATTCCCCAACGGGTGATGTGCACGGATTTGCCCATATTACTGCTCACAACACCCCAGCAGTGCCCTGGAGACAAGGAGAGCTCTTGGGTCTGGATGTCACCTCGTGCACTACTTCAAAAAAGTTTCCCATTTAAATAAAGAGCAGATTTAAATTCAACACATCAAGCCAGAAGATTTCTATACTTTGCAATTTTAAAAAGGAACAACTTCAATAAGGCTAAAGTGACTGTTGTTTTGCAAAAAAAAAAAAAAATTGACTGTATGATACCTATGAGCAAAATATTGGGTTTATATTTCCCCTCTAAACCTGCAGCTTTGATTTTTGTTGTGATTCAAAGTATAACTATTAAATTGTACAAACCAAACTAAAACCTACAGCAAGATAAAATTATTCCTTACCTGGTATCAACTGAAAAAACTTGGAGACAGACATTATTTTTACCAGATTAAAAACCAAGCCTTTTTTAGCATCAGTACTCATCTAACACTCACACAGCCACAAATATAATGAAATCATTCATTCTCCTGCAAATAATGTGCAGAATGCCATCACCAATAGACGTGATTTATTGCATGAAAACTGTTCATACATCTTAGTTAAGCGCTGCAATGTAAATATAACAAATATAACAAAATTTTAACAAAAATATCCAGCAAATCAAAACCAACAAGACCTAAAAAATAAAATGTTTAGGTAGACAATGATTCTTAAATGTTTGGATTTTACCTGAAGTTTTACCTAAGAGATTCAGAAGCGGATACACACGTTCTGCAACAACAAATTATTTTGCTACATTAATAACACCAAATTTTGCCCGTTCAGATGTGGCAGAGGTTAAGTGGTCTGGTAAGTAATTCCCCAAAGTTAACAGAGATGTAGCAGCGGACATCAGAGAGTAGAATTCCATATTCCAAGTATTTTAAGGCTATAAACACATTTTCAACTTCAGGTGTTGCCAGGCTCAGCCCAAAGTACAGGTGACTGGGATGGCTCCACTTCCCAACTAACACAGGGTGCTCAAACATCACCCTCCTGCCTCACACAGCTACACACTTCTGCTGCTGAAAAGAGCTGGGAGTACAAAACTGGCACTAAGGAATGCCACGGAATACCATCTCTAATGTTCCCACAGGGAAACAGCTCCCTGCCACACTCTCCCTTGCTGTTTTGGGATTTTCACGGGGTCAAATGCAATCCCACACCGAGGGGCTTACGCCAGGATGGGTCATACTGGCACAGGGAAAGCCCAGACCCAGCAGAGAGACAGTCCCTACTCAAAAGAAGTACTAAGAAGGGAGCTCTGCTCCTGCTGGTTTAAAGGACAGAAAAGCAAATCCCCTCTATTTCAACTAATAAATCTGTGCAAGTCTTGTATGATTGTTTCAGTGGCAGAAAGCAATCCACAAAGTAGTCCTGAAGGAGAAAAAAAAGTGAAGTCTCTTTTTCTGTAGAGAAACATTTGGATTTGATAAAGACAACATTAGCACCTCTCACTTTACAGATTGGTTTAACAATGTCGTTTCCCTTTCTTCAATGTTCTTGACCAACCCAAAAGCAAATCCGGGCCTTCTGAGCCTCCATGTAAAGCTAAATCCATATACTTTGCTCACAGCCACGTTTTAGTGCAACCCATGCAGGAATTCAGCCCTCCTGAGGGCAGCCAGGACTGGGCACAGGAGGAAAGGGGCTGAAGGCAGAGGCTGGCACAGAACACGCTGCAGCAGCAGGAGGTGATCACAGGCAGGTGACTGCACAGCCCAGCCAAGAACTCCTTCCTATCCATCCCTGCCTTCAGAGTCTGGCAAGGAAAAATGGTCCATTCCCATTTGATTCACATGCTACAATTAAAGTACCGCCCTCCTTCCCAAAGCAGCACTGACTGTTCCAAAGGGGATGCAAGGGGGGAATTCGGGCACTGTCCTGCTCTTGGCAGGTCTGGCACTGCCAACAGGCACAGAAATTACCAAGAGTCCATCCCTGAGGACAGACCAGGGGCCTCTCCTCTGCCCCTCACACACCTTGGCATTACTGGGGATGCTGAAGTAGAACAAGTGCTGAAAAAAAAGAGATGACCAAGAAAAGCCTGGGACTTCTGCTGCTGTGAGCGAGCACTGACCTCAATAAGGTACAGAAAAATGGCTCTGAAGAGCTCCTGTGGCACCAGAGAGGAGACCTGAACAGCAGCACAAGTTCCTACCATTGAGAATTGCCTGGCATAGTAAGAAAAGCAAAGCTCTGAACTGCTGAATTGGTGCAGCAGTGACACAGTGCTGCTCCTCAGGAATAAACCCCCTTCCATAGCAAACAAAGTTTTGACAGAAGCTGCAGGAATCCTTCCAGCTACAGCCAGAATCTGAAGTTTCCAGCTGAAGGCAAACACATATTGCAGCTCTTAAATCAGCACTACCAACAACACCCTTAATGCATTTGAATATCTTCTGCTTGCCCTGAAAGCACATCCTTATGCAGTAACTTCGGTTCACTCACTTAATATTTTGTATTATTTAAGATATCTATTGCATGCTTGGTTTCTAAACTCTACATAACATTTGCATTTCAAAGCCTCTGTGGTTCCACTCCTCAAGTGCAGTTCTGGAATCTGGGAACTTATGCTTAGCTCTAAAACAGAAGTCAGAGATGATTGTTACCTCCGAGGCAGCCAACAAATGATACCAGGAACAACTGTTTCCACAGCAGCAGCATCTTCAGACTCCTAAATTCAGTAACTCTGGTTCTCTCAGGGAAGCTGTAAGTTTAGTCTTTCAGGTGGCAACCTGTTAAAAGAAAAACATAAAACTGAATCCCTGGATGATCTTTAGGAAGTGGCCTCCTTGTTAATGCTTTTAAATAAATACAAAGTTGACAGATCCTTTAATGTTCCTCTTTTTTTCCCTCTGACTTAATCCCCAACAGAAGGGTACACAGATACATCACACTTAGGTGTACGAGGTGTTAGAAGTTACATATTCCAGCAGGAGCAGAGCTGACAGGGAAGTTGATTTTGCAGCTCCTACTTCCCACCAAGCTCCAGCACTCGTTTATTTGTAAGACACGGTGGGTTTAAAGGGATAGAGAGTACAAGGTACAATCAGACACAACCAGTAGCTCAACACACTTGTTACAGAGCAGCTTGTGCTGCACTGGCCTTGTACACACTGTGCTGGCAACAATACAACGTGTGCAGGAACTGATTTAATTAAGCCATGTCTAACCCATCCTTTTTTTGATGCACTTGGGTGTGATGTGCTCACTGATTTGGTTTTAATTCTTCTTCAGACTTCAGGATCAGGTGCAATGACAGGCAATGAACTAATTTGCTGCCACGTCTACCTCTGTCACTGGACAGATGATTAACCCTGTGCCAAGGTCTACTAGCCTGGCTATGACACTGTCATTTCACTTGTATTTTTTTTCCTAAAAAAAGCTTCACAGTAGTTTTTCTTTAGTTCTGTGACAACTGTGGCCTTCACATTGTTTTTGTGTCACTTCCACAGCATCCTCTCTCTGCAGAGGAAGGGGAGATGGGCAGTACACAGAGCAGACTAAATGATTCCTTCTGGAATTAGTCTACAGATCAGTGCACAGAAATATTAAGGTCAAGAAAGCAACTATTAACTCTGAGGAGCCAAGTCTGAGATGTCTGAACTTGGCGTTTCCATGTGAACTGCCTTTTACAATACAGTTAAGTTTTTGATATTTCCGTATATCAAGTGTTTGAATTTCAAGCTAAGCACCTCAAAAAAAAAAAAAAAGAGTCCATACAGAGTGTCTGCTATGATACATTCCCAAATCATGATTTGCTAGAACTTAATCTCCTCCAAAACATATCACGCGGCCCCTTGCCACAGGAACAGCCTTTTTTCCTTCCCCTGCAATCCCTGGCTCACACAGGATGGAGTCCTCTCCCACAGAAAGGTGCACTGTGTTGACAGTGCCATCCTCTCCACTCTCCTGTTAAAGCTCCTGCTTTCTGATTTTTTCATGTGTTACTAACCAGAAAACAAGCAAAACCAAGCCCTCACATCTCTCTCAAGTAACAGGTATCGATCACCCAGCAGGTACCTGCTCCCAGCAAAGCTGGTACAGAGGGAAGCTTCACTGCAGGGGAACAGCAACTTCCAAGCACCTAAAAAGAGGAGGGGAAATACTCCACCCCCAGGCAGCTCCCAGGGTCCAACAGTTTTAGGAGCATCACTCAGTTCTCACAGACCTCAGATCCAAACATTTTAAGACACGCAACTAAAATGTTATTGGTTTCCAAAGGCAGTGAGGTAAGTCCAATAAAATCTGTTCATTTTGCACCTTAAAAACTTCACAGCAGTGCTGTGGCAACATTACAATTCTTCACAGAATACACTGAGTTGGAAAGGACTCGCAAGGACCAGAGCCCAACCCTCAGTTCTGCACAGGCCCATCCCCAGGAGTCACATCATGTGCCTGAGAGGGTTATCCAAACTTTTCTTTGAGCCAAAAAAGTCAGGTCAAATGCACACACAGAGAAAGGCAGAAACCTGTTCTGTGGCAGATCTGCAGTTTAAGACTGGCATTTTCTCATTTTCTGTTCGGCTCTTGTTTTATTTTTGGGTTTTTTCCCCTCAGCAAATCAAACTCACAAAACACAAACCCAAAAGGAAACCAAAACGACAACAACCAACCAAACCAAAAACTTCTTGTTGAAACCAGACACTTGGAGCGTGTTGGCCATTCCCTGCCCCGTGTTTCCAAGGGCCATCTGCAAAACCTTCCCCAAGGGAATGTTATCCATGGGCATCCCGAGGCAGGATCACCCAAACATCCATCCACACACAACCCTGGCACGGGAGCATCCCAGGACACCCGCAGATTGGGCTGCAGTGCTAAATCCTGCTGGACCATCGCGATCCCAAGCCCATGGAACTGAGATTTTCCAGCTGCAGTGTTTGCCCTGAGCAGTGAGGACAAGCCAGAAGGGCAGGGAGGGAAAAAGGGAGAAGGTGAAGCAGGAATATTAAAGTAGGTCATTCTTATGTGTCAGCTTTCTTGCGAGGAAAGGGGAAAAAAAAAATATGGAGAAGCTAAATTAATTTCGTTTTGTTCTTTAAGTGCTCTGGGCAAAGCAGAACATGATAGATCCATTCCAGGGCAGAAAAAAAAACTGCTTTGGAAGAAGCTAAAAAAAACCAAAAAGCTTTGTGGGTATAAAATCATAAAAATACATCCCAACCTCTGGCTGCATTATATTTTAATAAATTTTAATATCTAAAAGAGAGAATGATAGTTACCAGCTAACCTTGTAAGATTTAAATGACTTTAAACACTTCATTTTCACTCTGTTCTGTAAGATTTTGCTAATCTAGGATCTATTCCTGAATACCACCATTTCATTTTTAAAGCATGACACTTCGCAGTGTTCAAATTTACGGCTTTAAGCCAGATAAAGGTATCTTTATGCTCCATAACACATTGGTTCTTTAAAGAGATGCAAATCCGCAGGCACACCCATTGAGCACCAAAATATAAACTCACTGAAGTCTCTCCTCAGTTCACTGATGAGCAAGAGAAAAATAAAGAAGCCAAGAGTAGGTTTTCCCCCTGACTTCAGCACCAAGGCCAAGCTGGGGGTATCAGGTTGTTTGTAGTCCCTTGGTCGATTTTTGGCACTGAAGAAAGGTTCTTGCTTGGAAATTGCTTCCCTCCCCCCCCCGCCAAAATAAAAATCAAGTATTAAACACCACTGCTGCTCAGCTTCACTGCAACCTTCTCTTCTTGTAGTAATCTAAAAATTAGATCCTCATCAGAGGTAACAACCAAAAACCTATTATATTACAAAATTACTTGTCAAAATATACATGTTCTGATAATCCAGCATGAGGAAATAACTTGCATAAAGAAATTCGCTGCCAAGGCAGGGATTCAAAATCTGGTGACAACACTCAGCATCTTCATTGCCTTCAAAGCTCCTGCATAACCCTGGTCATTTTTTAGGTCATCCACATTCAGAAAGAGAAAAGTACAGGAAAAAAAAAAAAAAGAATCCCAAAAAAACCTCCTGATTTTGCTTCCAAAACATCACATCTTACAAATGAAGAGCAAGGCGATGCTAATAAAAAATAATAAAAGAATAATTCTACCTCTCCCTTTGCAGAAACAAAGGGGCAGATCTGCAGCATCACTTTGGTGCTTTTGGAGCCAACTGGACTTAAATTCAGCACTTTGTATGCAAAAGTCAGAAAGGATGAAGACAAACAGCACCTGCTGTGCTTGGAAAAGATAGGGAAGAAACAAAGGGAGTAACACCCACAGAATATTTAAAGGGAAGTATAAATGTATTTTTAAATTAGAAAGTTTCCCACTGGTAGATAATGCTCCGGTTTCAGAAGCCACAGATATTTCAAAGCAAACCTGTGAAGTGGTGCAAACACACCAGGAAAAAAACACCAGATTTCATTTCTTTATTATATATTTCTTTAGCTTTCAGAGATAAGTAAATTCTCATGAGTTCCTCCAAAAAGTCCATTGAAGAAAACAACTGGAGATGCATAAAAAAGCCTCAAAACAATCCACCAGCCAAACAAGTTAAGTAGGATGGGAGCACACACATATAAAAAAATTCAACTTGATTTTTCTTCCTTCAACATTAGCCTTCTAAAACCTATGCACTCACAGACCATATAATACACCAAGTGATGTACAAGAATGTCTGAAAGTAATAAAAAGTTTGGGAAAGGTTCAAGAGTGAGTAATTTTATTCAGTGACCTTAATTTTTACTACCCAGAGTCAAGTGTAAAAAGCAGTAATTCCCCAAAGGTGGAATTTTTATTTCTATATATAGAACTGGAAGTTGTCAGATCTGGCTGACAAGATCATATTAAACCTGGAGTTTGAGCTAGAGGAATTTGTAGAGTCACTGAGACTAAATTAATCAGGAGCTTAGTTGAGCTAAAGAGACGTAGAACCTATTTTTCAGTATCGATCCCAAACCACAGCACAGAAAAAAAACAACCGATGTGCTGACACTAGAGGTCAGTGTATCTTTGCTGAGGGAGAGAATTATTAGAATGTCACAGAATCTAAAATCATAGAATGGTTTGGGTTGGAAGGGACTTAAAGATCATCTCATCCCGCCCCCTGCCATAGGCAGGGACACCTTCCACCAGCCCAGGTTGCTCCAAGCCCCGTCCAACCTGGCCTTGGACACTTC